>JBAMHX010000017.1:20199682-20213837 GCA_037177515.1 Pseudomugil tenellus | reverse complement strand
ATTTGGTTATATATATATATATATATATATATATATATATATATATATAAATGTTAAAAATCATTCAGCTGGTTTCACTCAGATGTTTTTATTAAATGAAACAGCATCAAACTGAACAATGACTCACTGGTCTAATAGGTAGCTGTGTGCTTAGAACTCGAAGTAAGCCCTGTGGGAGCTGACAGGCACCATTACTAAGCAGATTATCTTCTGTTTTTAAGACATGAAGCTGCTTATCCACACACACACCCCTCTGGACAGGAAGCCAGTCTATTTCAAAGGTCTGAGTTCACATTGGTCTTCTAACCAGAAACTGCTGAGCAGAAAATCACTGTGTTTTTTTTTTTTTTCTTTTTCTTTAAAGAAAAACTACAGTTTGTTTGAACTTGAAGAATTGAGCGGAAGGAATGAAAACAATCAGCTTTGGGTGTTGATCTCCCTCTACCAAATCTTCTGTTTGCTATTGAAAACCAGGCGTTAGATCTTTCTGTTGGCTTGAAACTTTGGTTTTGTGTCGTGTTGAAATTAGATGATTTGATGAATTAGAAATCAAAGTTGTATATTTTTATCTTCATGTGATTTACACGCAGAGGCAACACTTTTAGTTTGTAATAAGTTAGATTTGTAAAGTGTTCCATTGTAAGAAAGAGATGGAAAGGTTAAAAGTGGAACCTTTTTGAAATACTTTGGGTTTTTTTTTTCAAACATGTCATTGTTTGACGTATTAATTGAGATTTTGCATGGAAAATACAGAAGAAGAGCAGTAGGTGTCAGTGCAGATCTTTACCCAGGCAAAGTCACGTATTGTGTTTTTTTGCAAAACCAAGGCAATGCAGTCAAATTCATTATTAATTCATTAATTTAGTTCATTTTAAGTTGGCAAGTTTAAGTTAAGCCGCCTGTCATGTCTGTGTAGATGTAGATCAAAGGGAAGACTTGAGACTGTGTCCTGCCTGGAGCTTCTGTCTCAGCTATGCTGGCATTTGGTGATTTTCACTTATTCTTTTTACCGGGTTAAAAAAAAAACCTTCACTTGATTAGCATGCTTATTTATTGTTGTGTGGAGAGCGTTTCAATATTTTTTCAAGACAGTGACTGTAAGGGAAAATATTATGCTTAAAGATAATCTTGACCTCAGTAAAGCTTCTCTTTAAGTGTCTCCAACACACTCTTTACTACATATGTTCATGTAACTAAACAAAGAGCAGAAGCTTTCTTTTTAAGAGGGGGATTTAAGATTTTTACTGCTGATACAGCTTACCATTGTTAAATAGTTATTTGTTAATCTTTTGAAGTAGAGACATATTTTTGATTGGCAGCCACATGCAGCAGCAAGTTAATCCGCTCGATTTGATTCTACACCCTCCTTAAAAATGCCTTTGACAGTGCTTCAAATCTTCTGCACAGCAGTGGCCTAGTTTTCACTCAGAAGGACTTGAGTGAATGATGGATCATTATCAGTTGTTTTTATTATGAATGTGCTACCTCATTAAACTAAATTTGGAGCGCCACCTCTATGAGCATCAGTAATGAGCATACTGTGTCCTCAGGTTCAGATCAACCATCAACATGAGACACAAAATTGTGTTAGTTAATGTTAAGTACCTTTTGAAAAAGACTAAGACCATTATTTACTAAAAGAATGCTTTTTTCCGAGGTTGGCAATGTGACCTCTACATTTAACCCATCTGTAAGTAATGACTGGATATTATGAGTAATGAATCACACAGCGGGGGTGGTAAACACACACTTAGAGTGATGTGCAGCCACAGCTGAAAGCATTCTGGGAAGGATGTGGAGGTTAGAGACATTGACTTGACATGTACTTTAAAATCTGACATATTAATCTTACTTAGAATGTGAAAAATAATCATTAAAAAATCTGTTTTATCATTTAATTCTGAATAACGTGACATGATTAAAGTTTTTTAACTTAAATGATTTAATATATTTTTCAAATGATTGTTTTTTTAATTCATGGTGATGCTAATTTTGCTAAACTTAAACTTATAATTTTATTTAAACAAGGGTAATAAGCTGAGAGCAAGGCAAGGCAATTCAAAGTGCTTTACATAAAAACATCAAAAGCATTACAGATGTTGAAAAGAAAAAATAAAAAACAGCAACAAATAGCAAAAACCACAATAAAATCATTAAAAGCAAGAACACATAAACGTTACTGTGCAGGTTTCATTCATAAGCACATGAGAAAAGAAAAGTTTCTAGATGTGGTGAAAGTTTCATTTCTACTGTCAGTCTCTGGTCTGGACTAGACCAGAGTCTTTGGATCTAAGAGCTCTCTAAACATATCACAGATGTATTCTGGTCCTAAACCATTCTGGGTTTTGTAAACAATCAGCAGGGTTTTAAAATCTATCCTGTGACTGACTGGAAACCAGTGTAAAGATTTTAAAACTGGTGTGACGTGTTCAGATCTTTTAGTCCTAGTTAAAGCTCTAGCAGCAGCATCTGGATGAGCTGCAGATGTTTTACACTCTTTTTGAAAAGTCCTGTAAAAAGACAATTGCAGTAATCCAGTCTACTGAAGGCGAATGATGAATGAGTTTCTACTGGTCTTACTGGGAGATTAACCCTTTAATACTGTTGATGTTTCTGACAGTAAAAATCTTCTTAGTTCGTTGAGGTGGATGCTGAAAGTCAGATCTGAGTCCATCAGCACTCCAAGGTTACAGTCTTGATTGGTAGTTTTAAGACCCCGAGTCTCCAGGTGTTTACAGATGCTGGCCATCTTCTCTTTGCTACCAAACAGAATTATCTGTTTTATTTTCATTTAATTGGAGAAAAATTTCTCTCATCCAGGTGTTTATTTGCTCCAAAGAATGACACAGTAGGTCTGTTGGGCTGCCATCGTCTGGTTTCAAAGACACATAAAGTTGTGTATCGTCTGCATAACTGTGATAATTGATGTTAAAGTTCTGTAGTATTTGACATATACAAGTTAAACAGAAGAGGTCCAAGGACTAAACCCTAAGGTACTCCACAAGTTATGGCCACTCACTCAGATTCATAGCAGTAATATGACAACTCCAAAATCATTTAACAATTAATCATTTTTGTCATAAAAATACAATAACAGTCAAAAACTTTCTCATTAAATGAAATAGGAAAGTGTGTCCAAATTTTTGACTGGTAGTCTATGTAGAAAGATGGTTTAGAGGCCAAAAAAGGTTTGCTACCTCCTTTTTGTTGTAATTTTCTGAAAATTAGTTTTCATAGAAAAGAACTTGTGAAGGTTGAGATCACTTAGATATATTTTTAAATTTGTGCTTATTTCTAAGAAATGCACATTTATACTTTATAGAAGTAAAAGCGAGAAGGTAAACGAAACGAAAACTTAGCAAGAGACATTTAAGACATTTGGTTTGTATGAATGGAAAATACATTAACTTTTTACCATTTTTTCACCTTTTTGAAACTATTAGAAATCATTTTCGTTTGAGTAATTAAAGATAAAAACGTGTAATCTGTTAATTTAACAATTATTAATTGCATTTCCATACAATAAATTGCCCCCAAATTTGTTGGTGAAAGTCAAAAACATGATGCATTAGTATTAACTAGATTATAGCAGTTATATTCCCTTAATACGTTCAAGAAAAACCAGCATTAGTGAGCCCAGATTAATGGAGTTGGTTTGTCTGTGAACCCAGTTTTTTATTCCTGGAAACTCAGTTTCATGGAATATGCGTGTTTAGAGTGCAAACAGAGGCTTCATTCTCAACATGATGGAGCTTTTCTTCCCTGCTGTTAAATTACTTCTCCACTAATTGATACAAAGAGAGAGCCTTCCAGATTCAAGGGGAGAGTACAGCTGAAGACAACTTTTTTAGTTTATCAGGGACTTTATGTCAACGTGCACAAACTGGTCCCTGAAAGAAAAAAAAAATGTTATATGATTTAGAGTCTATAAACACAAACTGACATAATATGCTTATCTGGACAGAAAGTTTGACTCATATGAGCATTTACACAAACAAAACAAATGTCCAAGATTGGCATAAGACAATTGTTTTAGGACTGGAATATAATGGCTATGAGCAATGAGTCAGTGCAAACCTTTGGCAATTACTTTTACAAAGTTAACACACCAAATGGTCAAGTGTAGTGTATAATGTGAGGGCTAGGCGTTTATCTAAATATACTGGTAAATGTTACACAAAACTATAAAATAAAATAAAATACATTCTTATAACATGCAATATGGGATGCAGCAACTGTGCCTTTGCACCAGTTCAAAACCAATAGAAAAGCTGTCCCTGAATGGAATATATCAGACAAAACAAAAGAAAGTACAAAATTAAATTATAATCAGCTGTTAAAGACATGCATGTTAGGTTTATTGGTCACTCTGAATTATCCCAGGAGTATATGTTTGTGCGTAAATGGTTGTTTGTGTGTCTGTGTTAGCCCTGAGAAAGACTGGCAACATATTCAGTTTGTATCCTTCCTTACAATAGCTAATTACAGGGATACGCTCCAGTCCCCCGTGACCCCGAGTCGGATAAAGTGGTATAGCATTCATTCATTAAATGAATGAATGAATGCTGTTGGGGTCGGAGGTTCATTCCTAATCACACTTCTTTGGTCTTGCTTTGGTTTATGTTGACTGGTCACTTTAACAACAAATAAATAAAATGAGGATTATGGGAATATTTGTCCATGATGTATTGGCTTGCTAAGTTTTGAAGGACGTTTTTTTTTTTTTTTTTTACATTAGCCTCTAAGTAGCCTTCATATCTGTTAGAAAAATAGTTTGTCATTTCCCTTAGTTGTAATCATTATTGCTCTCCAATCAGCAAGCTCATCTCTGTGCTCAGCATTAAGGAGGTACATATAGACAGTGGGGGATAACAGTTAATCTTATTTTTTCCCGCATTGGTCTTATGCAAATAAAATCCTTGTCTACTATATAAGCATATGAAGCAGGTGTTCAAAGTCTAATTTAGTCAATGTCAGTCAATAATAAGGACATCTAAAAATGTACTTCTTATTAGTAAATGTTAAAACCAAACCAGGGAATTGTTCCGCTATTCTCAGTAATCAGCATTTTGAGGTGAGCTGCCAGCTTTGATAGCTTAAAACACAGCACGAAGGAGCTGTAAGCTAAAGTTGTGAACTATTTGGGGCTTTTCTTTTTTTACACATTATTCAGTGCCTCAAGTTTGCCTGTAGCCATGGAGGTAATCTTAGCGGAATTCGCTACCTGATATATTCTGTCCCTCGAGGGCCCCTATGACATTATGCCCTGAGGCCTTAATGTTATCCACCTGATCTTAACATTTTCTTCAAAGACTGGTTTAAGGATTCCTTAAAATACAGCATGCTGCAAAAGAAAGCCTGAGGTCCTCTTGAGTGCTTAAGCTGCTGTTTGTGTTTATTTTTATTCAGTCATTTTGATAATAAGGGGTACTTAAAGAAAGCATCAAAATCAATTACACTACCACACAATCACAGCAATTTTCACAAACAAAGCAAGGAAAACACATTAGGTATGAATAATGTTTATATAGGTAAGAATATGGGCTTCATTTTGTTCCTTTGTAGAAAAGTAATGTAGCATATATCCCTCCCGGCTTTCTGTTTTGAAGGAAAACTGTATGGCAAGACTGTTCAAGTACAAACCAAGTTAAAAGGCTTCACATAATCCATTGAATGAAGGTGCAAAAGAAACATCTAATAGAATATAAATAACAAACTAAAAACAGCAAAACTACTGTCAGTATTTTTTATTATGTCACCATTAAAACCTTTAATATTTACTTAAAAAGGGACAATTCTTATTATTGGACATGAAGAAATTAGTCACCTTAATAAGCCAGTGACTTTTTTTCCATCTGTTGCTTCTGGCACATCAAGTACGTTTAAAATAACATACAACAATCATGACAAAGATTCCAGGAAATGTCAAACACATTAAGGAAATTAGATCAGGGAAGTTGAAAAAAATATAAAAGTCATATCGAAGTTGCAAACAAGATCATCCACACAACCCAACACATAGACATATTAAGTCTTGGCATTCGAAATTTGTGTCATGTGATCCCTCCTAATGCTTTCATCCATGCTCTGGGGGACATTTTTTAGCGACCAAAATGTATCCAGTAGAATGTGCATAAACCATTTTCACCACTTAGTTTGGGTGTAACGTGATAGTTGGCCTAAGTCTTTTTATTTATTAAGGCCTCACGACCAAAAGGTTTCCGCTTCGGGGCCTCAGCGGTGGGAGGGCTGTTCTCCCCACGTTAGCGTGGGTTCTCTCTGGGTACTCCGGCTTCCTCCCATCACTCTAAACTTTTCCCAGGATGGTTGTTTGTCTCTCTGTGGTGGCTTGTGACAGATTGTGACTGCTTATTACTGAAATAGACTCCAGCTTCACCTTGCATTTAGCATTGATATAAAAAAAATGGATGGATATCCGTCAATACCATTATAAGCAGAGTCCCCCCCGCAGCAGAAATAATAAAAAATAAATAAATTCAGCTAAGATTTCACTGGTAGTCACCAGTTTTGATGTCTTTGTTCCTTTTTGCAAAACTTTCACTTTACAGTCATTGCAGTTGCCAAATTTAGTGTCTGGAGACACTTTGAAATAATTCCAAATCAAGTTCATGTGGACGAGTGCACTTCCAATCTCCTTTTGCTGCAATTGATGATGCTGAACAGAAATGCAGAAGTCACAGGATATATTGGAGGTTGTGTTAAACAACATCGTGTTTAACTATAAGCAAGTATCGTATTTTGACTTTTGAGGTAGAGCAGATGTAGCCGAGGAGTTTGATGTGTTGTGCATGTTGGGTAAAAGTTTTGTCACTAAAAATTGTTTTTAAAAACTCCATTTTAATGACAATATTAGTTTATAATATCAGAAGGCTGACAGTATCAGACATGGCTACATTCAGACTGCAGGCCATAATGCTTAAAATTGTTTTGTGAAATCCAAATTATTTTAGTTCGTTCCCATTTTCAGTTAAATGTGCCATATATGTGATCTCCTGTATGAATGTTATGTCCACCAAAAGTGTCCCGCACGGATAGAAGAAACTTCAAGACACGTCAACGTAAGCTACGTAAACAACTGAGCACATCTCGCTATTTTAAAGTTATTGCCCAGGCATCATTTTAAGGAGATTACAGAAGAAGATAGTCGCATAGGATTTTGTGGAGCAGCAGTAGCAGCGTCTGTACAATAAAAAAGTGTGGATATGAAGTGGGGGAATGATGTGATCACCTTTACAGATAAGGAGTTTATAAATCATTTTTTAATGATGAGCAGAACCTTTATGTACATTAGTGAGCGGATCTGAACTCTTATTTTTTCCAAATGGAAAAGAAAAAAAGAAAGTAAACATTTTTTTCAGATTAAACATTGAAGAGTAAATTAATCTCCAAGAGGTCAATTCTACCAATCTGAAATTATGTTCTTGGCTATTTAGGATGATGGAGTTTCTGTGGCATTGCTCCCTGAAAATCCAGTAGAACTGTCATATGGCATATCCCTTTCCCTCCTTATTGATTTATAGCATAGTTATGCCCTTTGCCTCTTCTTAGAATCTCAAGTCTTCTGTTACAGTTTGAAAAGCATGTAGGTAAGCAGGCTTGAATTACATAAAGGATTGTTTGCCTTTGCTGAATGCAACAGAGCAAACAAGCCATCAATGAAGCCAAATCCATACCAAAGATTCCATCTGATACTTTGAAAATATACAGATTTTCTTCTAAATTCAGCTTGTGCTAGATAAATGACCTGGCTACTGCTTCCATTGTGACCTGTTGCTAACAACCTCCTCAAGGGAGATAATGAGCAGAATTTTTGTAGTACCCCTTTTGCTTCAGTTTTTGTGTGTTTTTTTGTTTTTGTTATTTTAATTCCCACACTTTCCTCAGTCGTCTTTGTCTTGCTGTCACACAGACTCCGACCCACAGCTATTTAAGTGGTTGATGTTTTAATTTAGTATGCTGAAATTTTACAGTAATTAGGGGTTTCAAGGAAAGTCATTGGGAAGGTTCCCAATTTTTTTTGGCAGCCTGTGGTTTAACCATCATCTTGGAAAACAAAAACATAATGAAGGAACAATAGTTTTATTATATATTAGCACACTATGTTTTTTTCATTTGCAGTTAAGCAGAAACACACTTTAATTGTTGTACCTGCTGTACCAACTTCCATGAAGTAATTGCCCAAATCATTACAAATTCAGTACTCTAGCTGGCTGCAGACATTGTACACGGAGGAAAAACAAGGTCGGAATATATTTTTCGTCTAACATGCAGCCATCGGTGCAAGTTGTGCCCGACCTTTTTTAGCAAACCTTGAGAAAATTGTGAGATAACTCTCATCAAACTTCTTCCATACACTCAAAATTGCAAAATTGAGAGGTGTGGTTAGGAGACAGTACAGATTGACATTAACTGTTATGTTTTAAATTGATGTCACTGCAGTGTCTCCTTCTGCTTGACAATGAATTCTACACTTTCTGCGTGACAGTACCTTGGTGCACATCAGGATACATCACATTTTTATTTGGCACCAATCTGAAAACTGAGCTGGAGAAAACATGGCTGCTGTCACAGAGAAGAATAAAAAAGAGGAAAAATAAAAACTGCAAAACACTAAATGGAGTTTTTAAGCATGACTGCTGCCTGTAGATAAAAAGCATAGGATGACATCTGCTTCTCTGTGTAGTAAAATGTATATTTAAAAACAGCTCGAAACAAATATCTATGTCCCGATAACGTCTGTTGTAGGCCCTACACAATATTTAATAATGCAGTTGTTAAGTTGTGTTTCCAGAGTTTGCTCTTGGAAAGGTGATGTTTAAGTACTAACAATCGTAATATGAAGTTAAATAAAATGCTACTGATGTGATGCCGCGTTGCAGGAAAGAGTTTATTTTCAGGCTGCCCACAGGAAGGTGCAGAATTCCGCCATCAAAACCAGTGTACAAATGGTAAATCGTTAGAATAATTACTTTATTTAAAAACTAATAAATAGATGGATAGATTTAGTGCATTACTGTTTGATTTTACTGTTTGTGTTCTCAAATGGAAGTCGCTTTGGAGAAAAGCGTCTGATAAATGACTGTAATGTAATGTAGATGGATAGATGAACCCTCCAACGTGTTCTTTCTCTTTTTATTTATTTTTCTTTTTAATTTACATGTTTCTGTAAATATTAGCAAGTATTTTATATGTTAAGGGAAGTTGTAAGTTATGTGTGTGTGTGTGAGTTTGTGTGTGAGTAGGGACGTGCTGGTTCGGACAGTCGCAGTAACGGTTGCTGTGGGATTTGAAAAGGACTGTTGTGTTCACATTTCCCCTTCCACATTATTGTTTCATTGTGGACAGCTGTAACAGAATCATGACGGCTTCGCAGAGGAAGCATCAGCAAGTCGATAACTACACTTCAGGAAACAAGGCAAAAACCCACAACTGATAATATTTACAAGCAACGTCAAAGAAAGACAAGCCCAACAAAAGGACAGCACTGCCCATGTCCTGCTGAATCACCTTTGTGAAAAGGAAGACGCTCACAGCTTCTGGCCACAAAGGGTTCATTTATCAGGAACAAATAAATGAGAAGCTCTGGAAATCCTGAAACATAACCACAAACCACAAAATGTCGGTGTGACCAGGGGTGCACATCTGGTTGGGAAGATGTCCGGCTTGCCTGGATGTAAATGGGACATTCATCCGACATTATGCAGAAGCCATATGAGGAAAAATTCACCTTTGTGTACCCAGATGATGTTTCAGGCACAGTAGCTCCTAACTTAAAGCTGTGAAAATGTATTATTTTTAAAGGGGTCTTCTTGTGTGCCATCTTTTTGTTACCAAGGTTACATGTAAACACAACATTTACAGCCAAACAGAGTTAAAACTTCATCAATGTCATCATCTGACTTCATCCTAAAACAGTTCTCTCTCCAAAAACACGGCCTTTCAGGAAACGTAGATATAGTTTTGGAGAATAGTGGTTTGACTAACAGAAAATACGACACTCATATCGAATTCATCATCAAGTTTACATTTTTCTCCACTCTGATCGGAACATTTGATTAAGCTCCTGAAATTCATCTGCAGGAGTTTATGACTCACTGCTGTCAAATGGCTGAAAACAGATAATTGCATGAATAAGCAGGTGTTCAGGTGTTTCAAATAAAGCTCTTGGTGAGTGTTTGTCTTTTCTAATTGTCACAGACAATTTACTTGGAGAGCTTTGGATAATTAGCATATTTGAAAGCAAATCAGATTACTGAGCATCACGTTATTTTGCTAATGAAACCCAGGCTCACTTCTTTCTGACATTCTGTTCCTACAGGTTATAAATCCACTCTGCTTGCCTTCATCTGTTAAATAAAGCTTGAAGCAATTGAATTTACCCTTTTTAATTCATGCACGTGTATTTATTTGGCTTTTAAAGTCATTTAAACTTGTGTATCTGCATTTAAAGGTATCAGGAGTGTGAAATCGCTGGATCTACCACTACTTCCTTCTTCACACTTAATACAGAACTTCCTGTACACGATCCAGCCACATGCTTATGCCGCTACAAGAATGCCATACCTGGTTGCATCTCACATCCTGCTGTTATTTACTAGCATGTCTCAGAGGTCTCTTTATAAACCTGCACCTGGGGCCCTGTCTGGTGGTGCAGACCTAGTGTCTATTGATCTTCTGTTCTGTGTGGTCATGATTAGCTGTGTGCTGTCTCTCAGTCCAGCCTTTTTCTACTTAATAATAGAACATCAGCCACTTCTTTAATCAGCAGGAGTTTACTTTCCACAATACTTCCTTCTTTTCCTCTTCTCCTTCATTGGGTTCAGGCTGCCTAAGGAATTCACTTTGGGACCCATCACAGAGGCCACCTTCCTGTTGTGTTTCTGTTCAGTCTCAAATGACTGGATTTGGGTGAAAGTAACTGATAACTGTCAGCGTGTGTTGTAGTGTTGATGGATGGGACTTGTGCTAATTCATCTGAAGGTACCTTACATACTAAAGCAGTTTAAGTCAGCACTTAAACTGGCCGTCATTGTTCTTCCCATTCAGGCCACTTGTAACTGACAGCCATGAAGAGGTAACCTGTTGGACCCCAAAGTACTTTTGGCTTTTTTTTTTTTTTTTTTTTTTGCTGTGTCACCTTCTGATAGTTTGAGTGGTTTGGGAATTATTAGGTTTAAAGACGTGTGTAACATTAGGCCATGAAGTGTATCTAATAACTGGCAGGAGGGAGGTGTTGATGGATCGGACGTTGTTTAATTTATTACGGTACGGTTTTATTATTAGCTCAAATTCACAACAAAGTCATCTCCAGGCACTTTATACATCTAACTAATTCCAGCCAAACTCTATGAACAAATTTCACTGTGATCCATTGAATTGGCTGGAAGTTTTCTTACCATTCACCCAATTGTTCCGCCTTCTTGTTGTTTTCAATCTGTCTTTTGGGACTCTTAAGATATTCGTAAATGACCTTTTGTTGTGTTGCTTTGTGGTAGTTAAATTCTTCCTGCCATGGTTGTCTTATCGTCTGTAAGTAATATAATCTAGTGTCCTTATAGTATACCCAGGTGAGGTTAACCAGTAAGTTGATGCCTTGCTTAACTCTTGCATACAGCTTGATCTCATCCATGTAGACAGGATGGCTTATAGCCACTTGTGATGATGTAGCCCAGAGGGTTTAGGACTATGCAGAGCAGGGACAGATCTTTTAGTGCATGTTGGATTTCATAGTAATATGGCTTTGAACTAAACATACATGCTTCCAGTAAGTTCTTAATAAAGGTTCTCAGGGTCCTGATGATTAGGGCTGTAAGAAAATATTGATATATCTTTATCCACCACTTTCCGAGCAAAGCACTGAAGGCTGCCATGACACCTGTTCGGGTCATCACTTTCGGTCCGCGCTAAATGAATGGAAAAACACATATTTTAGAAGGGCGATTTAATTTGATATATTCACCGAAATGTCTTTGGGATGACCTGTGCTGTTGTTGGATACATACAAAACTCGAGGAAACTTCCAGATTTTATGAATGGAGCATGTTACGAGGATTATGCAGAGAGATGAGGTGATTTCACAACAATAAGTTGCAGCACTGGGGTTAAAACACCCAGCAAGAGGATGTTCTTCTGCTCTTATTATTTTGTTGATCATAAACCGACAGAACTGCATCCAAATTGAGAATTATATCTGAGCTACGAACGATCAGCAGCAAATTAGAGGCGAAGACTAACTAATTAGCATGACACCTGCTTCCACCTGCAGCAGCACAAAGAGCCTGTAAATACTCTGATTATTAGTGCAAGTTAGTTCATGAGGTATCTTTTATTTCGTACCGTATTTAATGACCATAGGGAGGACTTAAAAATGTAATGTGTTGTGTGACTTTGAGAAAGCGGATGTCGGAGAAGACAGCATGAGAACTGTGTGGAGAGAAATATGGCCGCAGTGAACTAAAGTGAAGTAAATGAACACGGACCAACAGCTTAATAAAAAGGAAGAAAATGACTATAAAGCCATAAATACTCTGCTGCAGGATCCTATTTATATTGGATCCCTGCCAGAAACGCATACTTTTTGGCAGCTTGCCAAAGTAAATATCAAGCTGCTGCAGGCAGCAGCAGAGGCTGTAGCTAGCCATTACGTCAGAAGATAATCAAATTAAATAAAGTTTAAAAAAAAAAAATTCAGTGAAACAGAAAAGGAAGCTGAGACATGGAAGCAACAATAGACCCAAAAGAAACTCACATTTTTGACATCCTCAATCCAGATCGCGGTGAACAGAGCTAAACAACCGGAGCCGTGACTGTCATCTAACCATTCTGTTACAGTAGACGAGGGCACGTTAATATCTCCGTTCTGTCGTCTTTTGATTAAAATGCAATCCGTGTATCCATTTTTGAGATTTGGGCATTGTTTGAGTAATTTTATTTTAAAGTTTTTTCTGAAGCAGTATTACCTTTTAAAAAAGTATTAGTTTATCATTATTGTTAATGTAGCCGGGAGAACGAAACAAATTTCAGCATGATTTTACGCCATGGATTATGGGAACGGGGTCCGCAAAGAAAATGGTGGATATTGTGATATTTTTAAAAGAGACAATATATTGATATGCAAAATAACTGTATTGATCTTTTTATGAGCATATTTTTACTTATTTAGATTGTTTAGATTTTAATTTCATCTTTATTCATCTTGTACGCAAAGAGTTTATTTTATAAAAAAGTAAACACCTAAGTAACTCATGTAGATCAGAAAGCATTTGTCCAGTGCATCATATTCTAACAGCATATTGTACTGTACTGCGTTCTCAAGCATAAGATGCAACTGGCTCACTGGTGAAAAGTTGCCTTTTAAAGGAAGAGCCTGGTAGTTTGAAAGCAGGTGTCACTCCTTGTCCCAGCTAGTGGGAAGAGTAACCTAGTTTATTTCCACCTCTCCAAAGCATGAGCAGCTCCTACCATACTCAAGTGTTTTATGACACCTCTCAGACTGGAACGCTGACTCTCTTTCCTGTTCCTTCTCCTGCAGTTAGGCGAACCTCTGAATTCAACACAACCACTGACAACAACACTGAACGTAACCAAGTTATGTGTCGTGAAGCGTATATTGTTCCAACAGGAGATGGGAGATGGAAAAACTGACTGACAGTGATTCCTTTGATGTTTCAGTTGCATAATAATTTGCTTTGACAGAGGACTTGGCATCCGTTATAGATTTAGTTGATGTAAGTACAGAACCAAAGGCTTTGATGTTTGGTGAAGTCAGAGGCATGGCCTCACCCTAAATCGATCATGAGCAGAGCTTTTCATTTTTCTTTTTATTATATTTTCTCAAAATATATTTAACTCTTTTTTTTGCAGTGTTACTATTCAGCAGTACATGACAAGGATATCTTCCAGTATATGCAATTTTCTCCCATTCTGTTTCACTTAGTGTAACTAACTGAAACAGAATTACTAGCAGTAACTAACTTAAACAGAATTATACTATCATTATACAATTATACTTTAATTTAGTAATTATACTAAATTATACTAACTTGAGAAATTTGTTCTAGCTCTTTGCAGAAACTCAGATCTAATTAACATAGGGGGAAAAAAAATTAGTGCACCTAGCACTGCAGGCAACACC
>JBAMHX010000017.1:20177702-20192100 GCA_037177515.1 Pseudomugil tenellus | reverse complement strand
ATGAAACCTCTTCCTTTTTCCCTGCTGGTCACCCCCGAAAAAAAAAAAAAAAACCCCCCCCCCCCCCCCCCCCCCCACACACACACACACACATACATTTTTCAATTAAAAATAACCCACTTTTTGCAGGTATATTTTGCCTTCCAGGGTAACCCCAAGCAAAAAACCTGAGTTTTTGGGCTATTAAAAATGTAATGGTCACTCATTTACCTACCGTAAGCTTTATTTATTTTTGCTAATAGTGTGTATTTACTTGTACAGGATGTGCAGCGTTATTAGACAAATTAGTATTTTAACCACATTATCCTTGTTATGCAAGGTGTTCTACTCCAAGCAGTAAAGGCTTAAAAGCTTACTAGCAATTAAGCATATTAGGTGATGTGCATCTCTGTAATGAGAAGGGGTGTGGTATAATGACATCGATACCCCATATCAGGTGTGTGTAATTATTAGGCAACTTCCATTACTTTAGCAAAATGGTTCAGAAGAGAAACTTGACAGACTCTGACAAGTAAAAACGACTGTGAGATATCTTGAAGAGGGATTCAGCATTCACAGGGTCTCAAGAAGCATGTTGAAAATCAAATTGCAAAATAACTGCCCATGAACTGAGGAAAACCAAGCGTGACCATTGCCACCCGTTTCGCTATATTTCAAAGCTGCAACATCATCAAGAAACACATAGTGTAGAATCAGGAACATGGCCATGGTAACGAAGACTGAAAAACACCACTGAACAAAATACACAAGACAAAACATCAAGACTGGGCCAAGAAATACCATAAGACTAATTTTTCTATGGTTTTATGGACTGATGAAATGAGAGTGAGTCTTGATGGGCCCGATGAATGGGCCCGTGCCTGGATCAGTAAAGGGCAGAGAGCTCCACTCCGACTCAGACGCTAGCAATGTGCAGTTGGGGTACTAGTATGGGCTGGTATCATCAAAGATGAACTTGTGGGATCTTTTTGGATTGAGGATGGTGTCAAGCTCAACTCCCAGTCCTACTGCCAGTTGCTGGAACACACCTTCTTCAAGCAGTGGTACAGGAAGAAGTCAACATGGTTTTCATGCAGGACAATGCTCCATCACATGCATCCAAGTTCTCTACTATGCGGCTGGCCCGAAAAGGTCTAAAAGAAGAAAAAATAATTAAATGGCCTCCTTCTTTACCTGATCTTAAGCACATAGAGATCCTGTGGTCCCTCATCAAATTTGAGATCTACAAGAAGGGAAAACAGTACACCTCTCTGAACTGCGTCTGGGAGGCTGTGGTTGCTGCTGCACACAATGTTGATTGTGAACAAATCAAGACACTGACAGAATCTATGGACGGCAGGCTTTTGAGAGTCCTCGCAAAGAAAGGTGATTTTATTGGTCGCTGATTTGTTTTTGAATGCCAGAAATGTATATTTGTACATTGAGAGTTGTTATATAGGTTTCCCTGGCGAAAATTAGTAAGATTTGTTTAAGTTCCCTAATAATTATGTATAGTAATAGTCACCTGCACACACAGATATCCTCCTAAGATACTAAAACTAAAAAATCCCAACACCAACTTCCAAAAATGTTCAGATTTGATATTTATGAGTCTTTTTTGTTCATTGACAAAATAGTTGTGGTTCAATAATAAAATTAATGTTAAAAAAATACAACTCGTCTAATCATTCTGCACACCTTGTGCTTCTGTTGCTTTTAGATAGTAATTCAAAGTTCCAAACTGGGCAAGCTGAAAAATCTTCCAAAAAATATTTCTCTGGCCTCACAGATAATTGGTGCATAGAACCTCACATAGTTTATAGGACTGTTGTTGATGGCAAATTTTTATTATCCACTTATTATTTCTAATCTGATCTGGTAATTAGGCAACAAGTATGGCTTCACAGGTCAATGCTCTTTTGAAGGTTTGAAGATTTGAAATAAACTGTAGCAGCAATATACAACTTCATAAAGTATAACAAGCCTAAAAGTGGAATTAAAATGATTCAAAAAGACATAACATGCTTTATAGGCTCTCTAAATAAAAAAAAAAGTAAAATAAAAAAACAAACAATAAAAGTAAAAACTAAACATATATAAATCACAAAACTGTGTTTTTTTTTGTCTGTGTACAGCATAATTCAAAAAGTTATGGATGGATTCCTATTAAATTTTCATCCAGAATGGGAAGATGAAATGATTCAAATTTGGAGGTGATCCAAATCATGTTTTGGGGTGTAAGTCACAATAAGCAGGGGGACTCTTTGGCTTGGCAGATAACCTCCTAATTATAATCACTTCATCTTCCCATTCTGGATATCCTGAAATTTCATGAGAATCTGTCCGTAACGTTTTGAGTTATGTTGTACACAGACAAAAAAACAATCAGACAGATAAACTCGGGCAAAAAGATTACCACCTTGGCGAAAGTAAAAATTTGTCAATTATGCAAATGAACAGATGTGCATCTGCTTAACCTTTGCCCATTGACTTTTTGTAGGTATGGCGATGCTGAAAGCGTCAGCCATTTTGTTTTGTCACTCAGCTGGGTATACTTGTCACTGTGCTAGGTAAACTGTTCACTGAGCACATACTGGCATTATTGTGTGTAGTGGATTGATCAATAACAAAGTCTGTTTAGTTGTCAACTCAACAGATACATCAGCATGTCTAACGGATGGAGGAGACAGACTGCTCAGCAGAAGATGAGGATAAACCTAAGATGGAAAAACAAAACAACACATGTTATCAATGTTAGATGTCATATCCGGAAAATATACAACTTTAATGCTGGTGTGTTTTTTTTATATTTTGCTGAGATAAAAAAAAAAAAACTGCCAGTGGAGCAATTGGAAATTGTTTCAAACTTTTAAAATGATATGCATTTAGCATAAAATGTTCTGTCATGTTTGCATCTTATGATTAATAAATAATTTGATTATACAAATAATTAATACATTGACTTTTCTGTTTTTTTAGCTGATGCAATAATCCCTGCTCAGCCGCGGAAAGCGGACCGTTCCTGGACTGATTACAGAGATCCTGGGAAAATTTCATTTAACTTTTGAGCATATTAATGTACAAAATATTGTTTTTTTGTATGCCGTGCAGCAGTTAATTAGCATAAAAACACATATCTCAGTGTATTTCTTTGTTAACAGAAGTACAAATAAAGCAAGCTAGCAAAATTAGCTAAACATTTGTTAACATTGTTTTGTAAGAAAACCATTTTTGAAGAAAGTGACCCAAGGCAGAAAAAGTTAAGGCTCAGCATTCCACAAACACATACAATTGTTGATTTAGTAATAAGCTAACTAATCCATCAGTTGAAAGATAAAATCCTTCAGCTATGTACTAGCCAACTAGATTTTTCTATATAAGCAAGTAGTTGGATGAAGTTTGGTAAATATTTCATAAAGAACCTGTGTTCCCTTATCAAATGTGAGATCAACAAGGAGGGAAAACAGTACACCTCTCTGAAAAATCTCTGGGAGGCTGTGGTTGCTGCTGCACGCAATGTTGATCGTGAACAAATCAAGACACTGACAGAATCTATGGATAGCAGGCTTTTGATAGTCCTTGTAAAGAAAGATGGTTCTATTGGTCACTGATTTGTTTTTGAATGCCAGAAATGTATATTTGTACATTTAGAGTTGTTTTTGAAGGGGTGGAGATTTTTTTAAAAAATGTAGCAACAACATACAGCTTCATAAAATATTACAAGCCTAGAAGTGCAATTAAAATGATTCAAATAGATATAACATGCTTTTAACATGCATGTTCTGTAAATGAAAATAAAGTAAAATAAAACAGACAATAAAAGAAAAAAAAACTAAACATATATAAACTAGAAAAACACATGGAGAGCACAGACCTCCGCCAAGCCACAGAGTTCCCCCAGCATACTGCTGGGACCCCACCAAGGAGGTAATATGTTTGCCTGCATTTATCTGTTTGTTTGTCTGTGTACAACATAACTAAAAAATGTATGGATAGATTCTCATGAAATTTTCATCCAGAATGGGAAGATGAAGTGATTAAAATTTGGAGTGCCATAAGTGCCATTAAAAAGCTATGCTTTTTAATGGCACTTATGCACTGTTCTGGTTTATGTACCTAAAGATACAGAAAACTATGATTTTTTTTTTTACTGATTGGAGTTTGGCACTTTCATTGGCTACAAGATTTTCATTTACAGAGAGCTCAGTGAGCTCATTGACTCAGAGTGGTAATGTTTTAAAGAGTGCATAATCTCCACCCACCTACGCAAATCCCAGTTCTTTATTTTCTATTTACTCACCAGATTGTAACGTCAATTGTGTCATTCAGTCAATCATTAGATAAGACAGAGTTAGGTTAGAATGGACGGAAATATAAATGAAAAAAATGTGTTGATATTGTGTTAAAGAATGCTGATTGCTATTAGTCTAAACCACATTTGGATCTGTAAGGTAGGCTAATACAAATCCATTTGCTTCTAATGTAGTTGTCAAAAAGTTGTCATAGTCCTATATAGTTATATTAATATCCCCTCCACGATTGTCAACACGACCACATATATTATGTGGTTCAGAGTTATTAGTTTGGTACACTGCCAAATGTTTCTATAATGACTGATTAGTGTGCAGGCCAACAGGCACGGGACACCTTGATTTATATACAGTTGGTAAACTGATGAAAAATGTTTTTCATGCAATGCACAAAAGTATGCATCAGCTGCAACACTGCATCCTTGCATATTCTATTCTATACCCTGGTTTACATATATTTAGCGTTGACTGCTGTGGTTTGTTGTTTATGTATTCTGGTGTGGGGGTTCCACATTTGTAAAGTATGTGTATGCACAGGTTTGTGTGTACTTAGTGCATGAAAACATCTTAATACAAAAAGTGTTATTCACCAACTTATGGTAAAATTCTGCATAAATATACAAATAGTTCTAAATATATGCTCAGAATTTGGCGGTGAATCAAGTTTCCAGTCTGTTTACTGGTGGCCCAGCCACTTCACCATCCACATGCAATTTTTTAAACTTGTTGAACAATAATTGCTAAATTATTAATAATTCCTATTTATAAACACATATTTAGCATAATTGGTTTAAAAACTATTAAAGGGAACCTGACAGACAAGTATGAGCTTATCATTGCAAATATGGCAATGTCAAAAGATTTTCAAACCGCATGTCCTGCTGTGAGTCTACAGACTGGTTCACTTGGTTAGAATGATTTGGATTATATAAAAAAAAGGTTTCTAGCATAAATTGAACAAAAAACTATTTCTGTGTGGAGAATGCTGATTGGGCTTTTTTCTATCAATTCACAGAGTTGAAAACTATTCTTTATGTGCCTAAATTACATCTTTTTCCCTTTTAATCAATACACAATCAAGTTTAGGTCAAATGGAAAAGAGCTGCATCTGCACTGATGCTAGAAAAATGTCTGTGCAAGTCAATGACAAATCAAGACACCTGTATTCAAAAAACATATTCAAGGTTAGCGAAAGAGATTCACAGAATATAATAATGGAAATTCTGTTGTGCTCCGTCCTAGTTCAAAAGTTTATTTACTTATTCATTTTGATATTGACTTACTCCTGTGTAAGAAGTAAGAGTGTCCCCCCACCCCAAAAGTATGTTAGTATGTTGCTCAAGGACTGCAAAATATAGATAGATGGATGGCTAGATATATACACCATTTTCCAAGTAGTTTGTTTTTTGTTGATTTTTTTTGTCCTTTGGTAACCTTAATAGCATTTTTATCCATTCACACTTCTGATTTGCCATCTCTGTGTAAATAAACATTCTATCTGTAATCTTCATTACATCTCTGTGGCTGCTTGAGATGTGAATAAGATGAGTCATCTGCAGTTTGTTTCTCCAAGACAGAATAGGAAATAGGAATAATGAGTTATTTTCCAGTAGCAACAAAATTCTGCCTACATCGATGTGATAGTAACATTTAAAAAAGTCAAACTCAAGACGCAATGTAATCAAATGTAGAGGACAAGAGCGAGTCTCTAAAGTCGGGCTTCTGACAAGAAAATCTCAGTAACTAATGACATAGATGGAAGTAAACCCGACAACACCGCAGAGTAACCAAATTATACCTTACCCACGGCCATTTTTGACTGTTACAAGAGCTCGACTGTCAGAACAAGTCTGAGCATATGGATTGTTTGTTTATCTTATCTTATCAGTATATCCATCTATTCACATCCTATTTTTATATCCGTTAATAATACAGGGTTGCCTTGGGAGCTGGAGAGTGATGTAATGTACTGTTGTGAAGTAGATTTAGTTGTGGAAACTTTAGACTTTTACTTCACAACATTTTACTTCAATTACTTTCTATTCCACCACATTTGTATAATACTTTACAATTCCATTCCAGGTTTTATAGTTTGCTTCATTTTAACGTATTACACTCTTCCTCAAAAGACTGCAGAAAATTTCAAGGAATTTAATGGGATTAAATCTATTTTTTAAAATAACTTTCCTGAAATTTTGTTCTTCTAATTTATACCCCTCAGTCCCCAAATCCGTTCAGTTTTTGTAACAGAAATTCAATGTAATTTGTATCAACCATGTTGCTATGCAACACTTTTAGCTTTAAAGTTGTGTTGCCTGGAAGGAGTATTTTTCTCAGCAAAAGGCATGACAAGGCAAGGAATTCATTTAAATGAAATATGGAGAGAAGTTTCCTTTTGGTAAGTATATAATTAGCAGGATCGTGTACAGTGTGATTCATCATTATCTAAAACTAAATTCTGTTTTGTCCTGAAGGGATTTAGCATGAAGGTCCACTAAACCACTAAAAGGAAGTGATAGACTCTCCTTTAAGAAGTGCAGGGTGCACCTGCAATGGCAGTATCAGCAAAAGTAACTGGTAACATATTACGGATTCTGGAGATCTCTTATTTGTTCCTTAACAAATAAGATGTTACTTTACTCTATAGATTGTCGTTCTCTACAGAGTGGCAAATTCCTTTCTTTGGGATCTCATATTATATTCCAGATTCATTGTAATGACAAGTGTTCCTTTTTCTGGTTTGGGAAATGAAATCTAGCAGTCTAGATTGTCATTCAACCTTTTTTTCTATTGGCTCATATGCATTTTCAACATGCATTGTCACTGAGGTTGAATCAAAACTTATTTTGTCATCAGTGTGTCATAACAATGGCTGATACTCCAAAAACTCCCAGCTAATTGGATTCTTTTAAATCCAAAACATAGCCTGAGCTGTCACCAACAATCTCATGTGCCACAGGACTCCTGGCAGAGAGCAAAATATTGAGAGACAATGAACTGAAATCTTGGTAACCCAACTACTGTTTTAATGCAAAAATAATCCCCGTATGACCTTTGAAACCAAATCAATGATGCAATATGTGGATGCTATTACTGAACCACTATCCAAAAGTTTTGAAAACAAAGGGATGCTGTTGTGATGATTTAACATGCCTTCCCTTTATTGCAGAATTTGGAACGTTTGGAAAATCAGATAAGGAATCAATGTGCTTTATGTACTGAGAATGACTGAAACCTGACAGATGGCACAGGAGAGTAGTTTTATCAGAAAATAGAAAAATGCTTGAGTTTCTGAGTGCTGCTAGGCATTCAGACAAAGACTGCAAGAAGTTATCACACCTGTTATTTTAGGACATGAATTTTAAACAAGTAAGCTTCAGGATTTTTCTCCACACCCTAATTGCTGCACCGTGTATGAGACAAATAGTGGCATTTATCATGCATTATTAGAACTTTTTAAACATTTTTTTTTTTACTGCTGATGTTTTTATCAAGGGAAAACCTTTTGATTAATTTACTCTGCAATAATATACACAAATGAGCCATAACATTAATGCTACTTACATGGAAACAAGTAGTTCCTCTTCTTGCTGTCAAAAAGACCTGTCAAACCATTGATATTAAACATACATGGACGATCTTGTATCAAGACTTCAGCAATATATCTTTGTTGGAGCCCTGTAGGTTAAGGATAAGGATTGTGACCTGCATTTGGTTCCCACACATCTTAGATCAGATTAGACATATATAGACTTTGGAAGCCGGTTGAACACACCAGCCTCATTTTTCTGTTCTTTAAATTCTTTAAATTATTATTAAACTAATTCTTCATGGGTATTTTCATAGAGTTCAATCACTATAAATTGCATTTCAAAATATAAGCAACAAGCTTGTAGTTTGCTCAATAAATGTTTGTCTGAACATTTTGAGGTTTTTGTTAAAAAAAAAAAGCTTGCTCTTGCTCTACAGGTTTATTGTGGCATTTTTGTGAATTATTCAAGCTTTGTTGTGTTTGTTTTATTCCTAAAATATTTGTTCAAAGCATCAACATGTTTTAATTTTGGCTGGTCAATCCTCTCTGGTCAAACCTAGCCATCAGCCATTACTTAGAAGTGAAGTTATCTTCTTCATGTCCTTTTTGTTTTTCCTGGTTGTGAATGCATAGAAATGTGGTGCATTACTATTGCTGACTAGTAAAAAGTGGACACCAGAATATCAGATGCACTGTGGTTAATTTTTGTGATGTATCAAATAAGTCCATCCTCTTGCTGTTTTTAGAAGTTTACCATTGTGAGAGGGCACCTACATGCCCACAATCAGCTTTCCTCACCAGGATAATGTGAAATTCCATTCATCCATTCTCCACCACTTATCTGGGGTCGGGACATGAGAGCTGCAATCTATCGAGGGAAACCTAGATTTCCCTCTACCCAGCCACATTTATTGGGCCGGATCCCAAGAAGTTCCCAGGCCATCCCTTGGGGACTCCCTCCACAGGGACATGCCCGATACACCTCACCAGGGAGGCGTCCAGCAGTCATCCTAACCAGCCACCTCATCTGGCTCCTCTCTATGTGGAGGAACACTCCAACTCTGGCCCAACTCTGGGTCCCCCCATATGACAGCACTTCTCACCCTATCTCCAGGGGAGAGCAGAGTTCATGGGAGAGAAAACTCATTCCGTGTGCCTGGATTTGCAATCTCGTTCTTTTGGTCACCAACCACAGCTCGTGACCATAGGTGAGGATGGAAACATAGACTGGCTGGTAAATTATGAGCTTCACCTACTGGATCAGCTCCTTCTTCACTCCTTCTAAACAACGGAACATTACTATAGACTACACCGATGCACCTGTCAATCTCACGCTCATCCTTCCCTCACGTGAAAAGGACCCCAAGATACTTGAACTCCTCAACTTGGGGCAGGACGTCATTCCCGTCCTGGAGAGGACACACCACCCTTTTCCGACTGAGAACCATGGCCTCAGATTTGAAGTTACTGATTCTCATCCCAGCCGCTTCACACACAGCTGTTAATTGCTCAAGCATGACCTGGAGATCACGACCAGATAAAGCCAACAGAATCATATCCTCTGAAAAAGCAAAGACCCGGTCCTCAGGTCACCAAACAGAACCCCTAAACACTTTGACTGCACCTAGATGTACTGTTCATAGAAATTATGAACAGAATCAGTGATAAAGGGCAGTCTTGGCAGTGAGAGTCCAACTCTCACTGGAAAAAAATCCAACTTACTGGACCAAGCTCTAACACTGGTTGTACAGAGACTGGATAGCTCCTACAAGGGGGTCAGATACACCATACTCCCAGAGCAACCCCTAACAGGAGTCCCTGAGTGAATGCCTTCTACAAGTCCACAAAACACATGTAGACTGGTTGGTTGAACACTTATGCCCCCTCCAGAACCCTGAAGAGTGTAAAGAGCTGGGCCACTGTTATACAGTCAGGACAAATTTGAAATAAAGATTTTTAATATAGAATTCGTACAACTTTGTTCTTTATACATCATAAAACATGTGGTATTAACTATTCAACACATTTATCTCTTTGAGGTAACTAAACCATTTTGACATACCCAGACATACCCAGTGCTTTAAAGTTTTACCTATTAGGATCACCTTTTTGACCTTGCTAGGTCTTACATGGCTCTAAATGCTATATCAGATGGTCAATAGAATATGTAGTAATACTCTGATTCTTTCTTTAACAAAACAAAACCAAAATGGCGCACAATTCTGTGACAAATTATAAATACAATTCACAATTTGATACTATATCAGTCAAAAAAATTATTTTTCAGAGACCTGAACTATTAGGTATTAGAAACATGCGCCGGATATATATATCTGTTACCTTTGTTGACTTCCGATAAGCAGTACTATAAACCTGATTATCAACTTGGGAATTCAACCGAGGGGTTTCCAGTTATGATAAATGTTTTTTTATGTTCAATCTTTTTTAAAGAGATGGTGTTTGCAGCATCTGACCAACTACAGAGATTGGGAACCCATACAGAGCAGCCTACTTTGTCTTTGGGGAGACATTAATCATTCTAAAAGTATGAAATTTTTAACACATCCTCCAGGCCAAAACCAACATTGATGCTGCATTAACAGCTAGGAATAATTGCTGCTTTCCTTCATTGTGTTTCTCACAGTATGCCATATGATTTCATCAGACAACATTTTGATCAGTCCATTTTACTTTATTTAATTAGATATGTTTCCTTTTTTCCCATTTTTCCTTTTGTTTGAGCCCCAGCACCCCATGTGAGTCTTACTGTGACAAGATAGGTAGTGTGTTCCATGCATTTGCAGTGATGCTATGAGTAACTATAAGCTAACCTCATTATTTCAGATGCAACCCTTGTGGAGCTAAAACAGACTTGAGAAGGAGTGACTGTGATACGGTGAAACCTTTTCTTCATTTAAAAAGGATGTACATATGCCTACAAAAATAAGTAGTGTAAGCACTCCTTATAGAATCTGTGCACCAGTGTCAACTGAATAGGCAGGTTGTTTCTTTAATCCAGAACATAAATAGCTCCATAACGGTTTAGCTCAGTGTTCAAAGTAAGTTACCATGGTGACTAATCCTGGTAAGAAGTGAACCAGCATCATAATGCGGAAAACCCTGTGCTAACCCCATATTTACCTAGATATGACTAAATCTATCTGTGCTGGCATGTTTTTAGAGGGAAAATGGTTCCAAACTCTGTCAGAGAAAGCAACCTTTTTGATGTGTTGTACTTTAACATTTAGCATGGTAATAATCTGAGATATGGCTTTCAGGCTATATTTATTTTGAATTTCTTTGGACACTACACAATCTTATCTTGTGGAGAAAATTAACTCCTATATAGTACATATTAAATGAAAAAATAATTCTATTGATTCTTGTTTTACCTAATCCCTTAAAGGAAAACATGTAAGCAGTAAACATTTAAAGGAAAACATGTAAGCAGTAAATGTTTATCTTATTTTTCCTATTTACATTCTGGTTCTGTATTTCCACTTATTTTGTATTTTTATTTCTTTGGTGTATTGAATGGTGCTTTTTAGATTTAATTTGCATACTTATTAAAAGCAAGTAAAGGTCACATGATTATATTTTCTTTCATATCCCAATAAACAAACCTTAGAATGAAACAAGGATTAGCTTTTTTCAACATCACCTGCTTGAGTCTCTTTTTCTTTGCAATGTACAAAAAAGAAAACAAAAAGATAGACATACACTACCAGTCAAATCTTATGGAAAAGTGTGTCCAAACTTTTGACTCATGTGTTTATACTTACAATTATTTCAAATTTGTGACATAAATATTGTCTCATTTTATCAGAATTCCTTGATAAGTCAAAATATTTTTTAACTTGGCACAACTGAGTCCATTTATATTTTTAACCTTTTGCATACTTTTTACAATTTTTTGATTGAATTGGGATGGTCAATGAGAATTGAAGCAAGACCTAGTGCCAAGGTACCTCCTGCTATGCACTCCAAGCATGATCTACCCAGTCACATTGTAATTGCACAGTACTAAGGGCTGCAGTAATGTCTTAGTAAGCTCAGTGCAGTAAAATAAAAGCAATTACTCAAAATACCGTCCATCTAACCCAAGTGTCATCCACTACAAGACTTTGGTACTGCTGCAGTTTCCGAACAGAGAAAAAGAAAAGGATAAAGGTCATTAAGAAAAAAAGGGTGAGAAAAAGTTTTAGTTTTTAAACTTTTTCTTACAATTTATTCCAACCCTCTGTGACCTCATATTAATGAGCTTGTAATCTGTTGGATATGACAACACATTTACAACATTATCCACAATTACAGCACGACTGAGCAAGATTAAATTGAAAGCTAATAAAATGAAATTCTCTATGCAGTTATTATATTTCCTCCCATTCACTGCCAAAGCAATTTGGCATCTGTAGCATGTGGGGCAGTTTCTGTCTTGCATCCATCACCTGCTCATCCCAGTCCCAGGGAACCGTCAAGGGACAGTTCTAATTCGCTATTCTAATTAAAAGATAATGGTCAGCATTCACACATGACAGTGGAGCTCGTGTGCACACCTTAATCACAAGATAACTGCTTTGATGCTGTGGGAGACACTGACAGAGCTACTTCTACTTCATTTTCAGCTTGCTGCCTATTAAAGCTAAAAATGATTAACAGTGGACTTTCAAGACGAAGGACGAAATCATTGATCCGAATTTGTTCCATCAAAGTAATTTACTGGCAAAAAATTTGATAAGTAAATAAATCATGAATGTCTGTTTTTCATATATATAGAGCAGTTTGAAGTAGCAACTGAAACAGCATGACGAATAACATCAACCTTTCAAAGTATCCACAGTAATACAGGAGTTCTTCTTTATGAAAAAGTTAGTTGTCAAAGTTTAACGTAGAACTTGTTTGTGCTGACTTTGTTCTCAAAACACTAAATCAAGCTATGCCTTGCTTGACTAAGCTGTGGATCACCGGAAAAAAAATAACAAATAAAATGCTTAATCTTATTTATCACTCTCGGGAAGCCATAATACATACCTGTAAAGAAACTGGTTAATTAACATCAATGAACAATACAGTATAAATTGACAAATTGTCTGCAATAAAAGAGGAAAACTTTGTCAGTCCCCTCTATCTGTTTCTTTAGCAACCACTTCAGTCTTAAATTGTGCTTTTCATCACTTTTATAAAAAAGCCAGGCAACTGTTTGCCTGAGGCTTGCTTTCAGATTTGTATTGTCACATATTGTGTTGCAACTTTGGAAAAAAAAGAAAGATAATATCTTTTCTGGCACTGTGTTCTGGACAGAAAGGTTTGACAATGGCAGTGTGCATTTTTTGTATGGCATAGACAGGCTGCACCTGCAGCAGCCTTTTAAAAGGGGAACATACATTTTCACTGGTCAGCTGTTTTCCTCCTCAGTTTCAGCTTGTCAGTTATTTAGCTTGCATAGTGAGAGGATTTTTACTTTGGATCAAAGGAAAAGGTGAGTCAAGAATTATTAGCTTAAATGGGTCATGTTGTGCAAAATCGACTTTTATGAGTTTTTAACCTTCTATTAATATTAATTGTGCCTTAAAACTATCCCGGCAGTAGTTTTATTTTTCCCCCATGCTTTTTTTGTAGTTTTATGGCTTTAAAAAAAGGGGGCGCAGCTTAAACAGAGCAAACAGCTGACTCCACCGGTCCAACACGCCACTACATGAAAACTTTAGCTTGCCATTTCCTCCAGGAACTGTGCATGTGGCTGATCCTGTGCTCTAGTCAACAGACACGCCCCTTGCACGCTGACTACACACAGTAGGCCTCTCTGGCTGGGGAGCAGCAGAGACAGAGAGCAGGCAGGAGAAATGCAGACCCAGGCTTTCACAGTTCCTCTCTAGAAATGTCAGCAACAAATGAATATTATGGCAAAACTATAGTTTAGTGCATGTTGCAAAATGCATAATTTTATTTTATTTTATTTTTTAACTTAAAAAATGCATAATATCATAAATGTGCATAGGATAGACATGCTGTCCATTATATTTATTATTTGTGATAAATTGACACAGATAACATCCATTGCAGTCGGGCACTGACTTTCGGCATTTGCCAATCTGGGCCCACTGGAGCTTGTTCCCATGACCACCGGGGGCTCTGGCTGGCGCCTCCCTATGCCACTTGCGAAGTTGGTCATAACCTATGGTCTGTCCACTGGTGTGTCCTCTATTGTCGACCTGTCTGTGTCGGATAACTGCTGTGTGTTTTTTTACATCACCAGGTTTGGTTAACAGGATGCCCCTGTGAGAACAGTGAGGAAACCATGTATTACTTCTGAAGTGGCTGCAATTGTTCTTGAATTTTTTTTTTTTTGCAAACTCCTTTGATTGTTGACCATTTTTATAATTGTCTAAAATAAAAATAGTTTTATTAGCTTCACTGAGAACAAAACACTCAATAGCAAATTGAGACCACCGTGGTATACAATAACCAATAAATAAAAGACAGTGGACTCCAATATGGGCAGAGCTCTGTTGTTTTACTTTTCCCATCCCTCATTTCACATTCCTTCACCAGTAACCAGTATGTGTGTGTATATATA
>JBAMHX010000017.1:20147116-20170207 GCA_037177515.1 Pseudomugil tenellus | reverse complement strand
ATCCATCCATCCATCCATCCATCCATCCATCCATCCATCCATCCATCCATCCATCCATCCATCCATCCATCCATCATTCCAGTTTAACCTAAAAACCAATGGTTTTAATGATGTATGATTTACATTATGACCTTTGTTGTTTGCCTTTTATGTTGATATACTCACATATTTAGCTCCTGGTTAGTACTTCAAAGCAATCACACACTCATAAAATGAAAAGTGTGTGGTTTTTATGGGGTAGCAGGAACAGATAGAAACACAGTTGGTACTCACCCTGAAGCTGATACCCTGCAGCAGGTTTAGTGGCAAATGAAGCAATGGAATTACAGCTGAAAGTAATAGTCTGGCACCCACATCCAGACAGTGATGTGCTGTCTTCACATGTCTCAGTGTGTGTGTGTGCACGCATGTCTGTGTGTGCATGCATTAAAGTCCACAGGAAAGGAAATGGATTATCTTACTTGACATTTGTCTGAGTTGGCCTAATGAAAAGACAGGCGACACATGGAAATGTTTGGGCAGCCATAAGAAGTCCTCGCTGGCAGTCAGAATCTGAACTGTTTTTCTCCTGCAGAGTAGCATTTTCCAGACTAGCTCCTCACCGTTTGCTTTTCATGTTTGTCACCAGCGATAATGGACTGCTCCCTCTGAGGACAGTATTTGCGTCTGTTAGTTCAACAGTAAAGTGAGCAGCCGTCTCCCTGAGGTAAACTGAAATCCGTGTGTGTCTCAGATCTGGGATGTGGGTGTTTATCCATTCGATGGTTGTTTTTCCACGATGTACCAATTAAAACGTTTTTACGCTCGCATTGTGTCAGGAGCACGAACAACTGTCCTGCAGCAGCTGTTAGATGCAGGAAGATACTCATATTCTTAGTTTAAAAATGACGCGACATCAGAAAACAGCTGTAAGAAATAAAAATCCAGAAGTTCGGTTGCTTAATTTGAGGTTTGTTAAGAGCATTTAATGTGAGGAGTTATTTTCCATGACATCGTTAAGACTCCTCTACTGTTTCCATAGCACGACCGGCTTGACAATGCATGTTAATAAATCCCCCAGTAGAGACTGTCACACAAGAAAGAATTATGTGGAGAGCGGAAGACTGTAAATGAAAAGCCGTCTTTTACTTAATATATGTACTCTGTCAAGTTAAGCCTCACCTTTGTTTTATGCGCTGCAATACTTGGTCCCAATTTCAGCACACAAGGGGACTTCATAAATTATTCAGCGATGTCCAGTCTGTCTGACTGCAGGCCACAAGAAGGATTAAAAGATATATGGTTTAGGGAAAACAGTTTATTCAGGGGACAATGCGATATGGATCCCTGCAGCCCATTAAGGCTCATTAAAGCAGATGTGTTGTGAATATATCCTCAATCAGATGTCAGCTTGTGCCTTTGCTTTACAAATTAGCAGAGGGTGAAAGATGGTTGTGATAGAAGTTGTCCTAAAGAAGTGCTGAGGGTGTTCTTCACTTCACACTCTTCCTCTATGTTGTTCAGGGTTTTTTAATAGAAAGATAAGGGACATGATAGTAATACTCTGCAAACAGAATGGCAGACCAAAGCCTTCTTTACATGTCATTTCGATGCAAAACCCTTAATTTTTATCTTTGCTTTATTGAAACAAGGTCGCATTTACACAACCGTGGAGTGAAAACTACCTCCATGCAGACTGAATATGCAAATAGGACTGGAAACCAGTAAATACGTTTAACAGGTATTTAAACCCATCGAGTAACTTTTTCCCGGAAAGTGACCAATCGAAGGACATTTTGGTGTTAGTGGAGACCTACGGAGACTGACATGAAAGCATGATTTTTTTACTTCTTCTCAGTGAGCAGTCCCGCCTCCCAATGGTATTCACACCAGGAGAACTCTGCTCCATGACCAGAGTGAAAATGAAATGCTGCCACTGGCTAAACTCAATGTAGCTTACAGTCAGATATTGTGTATTAATGAAGAGAGTGGACAGAAACGTTTTAAAAAATTAGAAAAAAAAAGTAATAAAAATTCAACTGTACCAGGTTGATTATGCAACATGATGCAACAACTTTTTGGACAACCAGTTCAAAGTTAGCATTGTTGGCAATTTACTGACCTGTGTGATATACCACACAAACATATCTGTGTGTAAGCCTAATCTATGCATCTTACCTGATCAGGGGTTGAGAACTTTGGTCCTCGTTGTGAAAGTTTGCTATGTCTCCCTGTTCCTACACACCAAATTCAAATGAATGCATCACTATGACCACAGATACATGTAAAAACTGCAGGATTCTGGCTCTCAAAGACCAGGGTTCCCCACCTTTGGCCAAAATGCTGTACAGAAACAACAGGTTTTGCTTTAAGAAACCAAAATAACTTTAAAACATTAACGGGGCTGCAAAATTAACTTTTATCAGCCTTTAACCTTTTACTAGTGTCAATTGTACTTTAAAACAATCTTCAAAGTAGTTTTTTTTTTTTTGTCTATACGTTTTGTAGCTTTACTGCTTTGAAACGAAGGGTGTGGCTTAGGTGAGCAAACGCCTGACACAGCTCCGACGTGGCACTGTGGAGACTCCACCCCCCCCACCTGAAACCTTTAGCGCTCCACCTAAGCTACGTCACGGAGTATGCTATTTTTTTATGGAATTAATCACAAACTCAAGCAAAAACATAACATGAAAAAAAAGACATCATAGGAGTAAAAAGAAAAGACATAAAAGAAACGCACAAAAAAAGAAAAAAAAACAGGTGCAATAGCAAAGCAGTTATTAAGGTTCACAAAAAGCATATGTAGACAGGGGCATATAGTAGGCAGGGACCGCACGCTCTGTCTGAGATGTCACTGATTGGATAGGGAATTTTAAGGCCTCTTTGGCTGCTCAGTGCGGGCGGGGCGGATAACCATAATGAACTGGGAGCAAGCTATAGTATGCCGTTCCCAGACCTCACAACGAGAAATGAGTGGGATGGCAAAACTAGCTTGGTGCATGTTGCAAAATGCATAATTGTGCATAGGATAGACTTTGAAATGGCAAATATAGCAAAATTTGGGACCTTTAATTATACAAACAGAACACAGAGGTCCACCTTTGTTTGGTTGTGCCATCCATTGGCGTAGAGATGGAGCACAAATGAAACATAATGCTTCCAGTTTGTGTTGACACAAACAGGACTCAGCTTTCCAGTATAAGAAAATGTTACTGTGGAGCCTGTTCACAAACCTTTGCAGTTTTGTCCACCCAAAACCCTTACAGCATAAATGAGAGGCCAAAACATTTTAGTTTTACAGTGTCATTGTATGAACAGAGAACAAAGAAGCTACAAAAACCAACATATACAATAGCAATGTATTAATGATGCACCTTTGGTTCATCATCAGCAGTTTGCCCCTCAATATGCACCCAAAGCTCACTATTCCAACCAAAGCAGTTGAGTATAATTGTCTGCATCATCATCATTATTCGCGTTGCCTTCACCACATACTTGGGATCGAGTGCCCAACATAAATCTATAAACACATTAGTCTTCCTACCATGTAGAAGTTGTTTAGACGTCATAGATTGGATAAATGTAGCCGTATGTGCCGGGCGGAACATTTTTCATCTCTACTGCCGCCAGTTGCCTTGTGAATTCCTAGGATCGTGAATGGAATTGAAGTTTCAACACAATCTAATGCTTTAGTTATCTAGGCCATTTTTATTTATCTATTTCATGAATGGCTGTGTATAAAGACTCATCATAAATTAAACTAATGTGGTTCAAGTGCCTTCGGATGGCTTCACTATGAATTGACACGATGCAAATAATACTGACTGAAGCTCATGTCTGAATGCCAACAAGCCTCTGACAAGAGGCCGAGTTGCTACCCTGAAATATACAACACCGATGAAACTCTTTGAAAGATTTACAGATGTCATTACTGGGAGTTGGGAAGACAAAGCAGCTGATGGTAACATATGGTGGAATGTACTCCAGACACAGCCTAAGCTGGAGGAAGCAAAGATCCAACTGCAGCCATGGAAATGAGAATCAGAGAGAGAGAGAGTGCACAATTGCAAACCTTATGAAGGCTTACTAATAATAATAACGTCAAGATTCTAATGATGAGGGGGTGTAAGTGTTATAGACATACCAAACATAAGAGTGAATTAACCTTTTGAGGCCCAGGGGTACATTTTGGAGTCATCCTCGCCAGGAAATATTTGTGTATTATAGCTCACAAAATGGACATCTTGTAAGTCACCATTATGAAATTCATATCCTCTCTTCAGAACAACCTGAACTTTAATAAAAACTATGTTATAAATGATCTGCAATAAGACACAAAATTTTTATTTAAAAATCAGTAGCTTTCTTCTTTTGGACACTGAAACAAAACAAGTAACTTTTTGAAACTCTCTTGAAATAAGGATTACTAAATCAAACATTTAATTTCTTATCAATATAAATATTTGCCATTTTCCGCCCAGACATCTCAATTGAATTTACCTTTTCATCCGTTCCTCTCCATATTGAGAATAAACATCTTTGGCAATAATCTACTTTTGAGCTTCCTGTGCTAAAAATAACCTTCATGCAATTGCAATATTGTGGGGAAAGGAACAAAATACATCCCACACTGAAAAATCCAGTCGATGTGAGACAGAGCGCAGCTGGAAGAGTGTCGCTGAAAGTTAGCATCTCCAAGTGCCGTTGTTTACTTTCAGCCAAATATGCGGTGTGATGGCTGAGAGAACTATCCATACATTCTCCCGACGCTTTTTGATTTCCTTGTCGGCATGTTTTATTATTAACTCAAATAAAAACTTCTATAATAAAAAATATCAGACAGTAAAATACATAACAGCAATGTGTGCAAGTATGCACTTTCCAGATCAAATAAAGTACCTCGATGTGGATTTAGAGCTCGTTTTCAATTCCAGAAACAATAAACCAGGTTGGGGGGTGAATTATCTTGTCTCATTTACTCTTTGACAAGACACACGATGACTCAAAGTCATACAATTGGATGTGGAACACTATGTGAGAAGCCAAGACTGTATGACTGGAGGCTGAATTTGCCAATATGCTGTAAGCTCTTCCATGATGCAGGAAGCAAAAAGAAGCGAGTTGATATGAGGATATAAATCGAATCGTTTCAACCAAAAAAAGTAAGTAATTATTTTAAACCGTTCCAAAGATATCGCTGTTTACAGAGCACAAAGTCGGAAGAGTCGCCCGCGAATCTGACGGCCTGGAAGGGTTAGCTCTACTGACAACCTTCCTTCCATATTTCTTCATATTTGATGATACTATAATGTGAAATTATGCATCTTATTGTCCACCAATCATCCAACACAAAATATTGTAGAATAATGTTGCTCTGGTGAGAAATGTAAATAAGAACATGGAGCTCAAATGAGTTTTTGTCCTGTTTTTTTTATTTTATTTTCTGTTCAGAATTCCAGGTTTTGATACCTGACAAGTAAATTGTGAGGCAAAAAAGCTCACATGATGTCTGAGGCTCAATCATCTGGAAAGCTGGCAATGCTGAGCACGTTTGACAGAAGCACAGCAGCTCAGACAGCTGTTGTCAACTTGTGATTAGTTTCCTGACGAGTGCCACTCACAGTGTTATACAGCTGAAATAAAAAAAGCCATGCCGCATGCAGTGATGCTCCCTTCCACCGTGGACAATGCTCAGGCGATACCTACTGAGGCTGGAAGCAGTTATCATTTGGAGTAGAGCAACCATGCCTGCAGGTGTTACTAAAGGGAAAAAAAGAATAGACAAGCAGAAAGAAAAGAGGTCTTTTAAAAATTTAAATTGCATGACATTTCACAAAGTGACTCCTACACTTGAAAGAATGACTTAACAGGGATTCTGCCCTTAAGACGGGGTATAGAACAACCATAAAAGTTGGCCCATTTGATAAAGACTTCCAACATTTCTCACAATCATGGAAATACCTTTTCTTTGTCATTTTCATACAGTCTCATTATTCCACTGCCTTTCTCTCAATAAGCACATCATCAGCTTGTGAAAGAAGGTTGACATGTCTGAATGATCAAACTCTAAAATAGCCAGCATGATCAAACCTCAACAACTAAATGAATATTTGGATAAATGAAGAGGCACGTTGGCACGTTAGTAAGTACTGATAAAGTTTAAAACATATTTAGTCAATTAGGTTTTGTTCTGCCCAGTTTTTCAGCCATTTTGAGCAGTCTGTGGGTTTTAGATGTTCTCCTGCTTCAGCACACCTGATTCAAACGAATAATCCTCCTCATCAGGCTTCTACAAGCAATGTTTCAGCCAGTGGTTATCAAACTTTCTAAGCCACAACTCCCAACATATAATACATTAGTATTTGCGACAGCCCCGATAAAAACCCACATTTACCTGATAAATGTAGGCTATGGATGTTTTTACAATTATATGCCAACTCCATTAAATTATGCAATCGTCAAGGATTTCCCAACTCCGTGTCTGAGAATTGCTGGTTTAATTAAGCATCAGCCAGGTTGTGTTGAAGCAGACAAACATTTAAAATATCTCTTGCAGCGGTTCAGATGTATGTAGCTGTAAACTTAAACTCATAACTACACATTGCTTTCGTGCAGACATCTGCAGACGCCCCTAATGGTGGAGACAGCTCTCCTCACTGTTGGTTTACAAAGGTACAACCCTGCAGTGCTGATCATGAATGTGGACACAGGCCTGTAAACAGGCATCTGCTGCCACCTGCACCTGTGCACAAAGTCTTTCGAGCGGTTTTTAGATACACACGTGTGTTTTGCAAGGAATATGCATCTTCTAAGCAGTGCTTAAATCCATGGTAGCTGCAGGGGTTGTCTCTGTATCCAAAAAGAAGGTTTTATTAATGTTTGCCTATTAGATTTTGTATTATAAACCTGTACGGCTTGCAGATGCTTATTAGAGCAAGGTTCAAGCATTGTGAGGATCCTTTTAAAAACTTCCACAGTGTGGGAGACTGCAGGGAAAATATGTTCCTAAAAGCAGCTGCCCCTACATCAGCTGAGATCAATCAGGTTTCTGAAATGGATGAAATGGACTGCACTCATGCCAGTTTAGCACCAAGAGGCTTTTATTTCTTTTATATATTTTATTTCTTTGCACGGTGAAATGTTAACCACCATTTGAGGATGTATAAGACATGTGTGTAGAATTGTTTCATGTAACAATTTCCTCTACAGAAAACAGCGACCATTGGAGTAACAAGGACATGTTGCTTTACAGTCTTGTATCTTTGCACATATTCTTCATATATTCTCACCAAGAAAAACAGCTCTTACAAACTATAATAATAAAAATCCCCACATTATTTGCAGTTTTAGATTGAAAAATATTAATTTGTTTAAATAATTGTTAAATCAGTCGTTCTTACATTTGTGAAAGTTCCATTATTTAATGATTTCTTTTCAATTAAATGTCAGATTTAAATGGTTTGCACATCAATACAATGTTTACATTCTTTCTGTACCCTGTTTAATTAATCAAATTCAGCCATAGCTATACAGCACTAATCTTTCCTTTTTATTAAAATACATAATTATTTCTAATTCAGTCCAATTCATTCAATTATATTATTATCTACATCAGGTCCATTTATAATTCTTGTGTTCTTCATCATCATTTTCAAGCAGAGGAAACTAATGCATTCTGTAGAATTTTTAATCCTCATCATGATGCACTGGACTGGGTGACAGTGGAGAAGAAAAACTCACATTAAACAAGAAAGAAAACTTCCTACATAACTAAATTATTAAGCTCCTTTTTTGGAATTTGGATTGTAACAATGCTTTCTTTAAAAAAGTAACTCAAGTGACAAGTCTATAAATTATTATAATGTGGCCTTTTAAAAAGAATATGTTTTACATCTTCAGCTTGAATAAAACATAAGCAGAGATCTGGCTGGTTTGAGGCAGGAGTGAAAGAAGCATGGGAAAGAATAAACAGAGGGAAAGCCTTTAGGTAACACCAGAGCATTGACATGGCAGCCTTGGTTTTCAGCCGCAGGCTGTTTCACAAACATTCTCACCTTGAATCATGAGAGGAAAACATGCTGTGCAGGCAGGTTTGTAACTCACAGGTGACAGTGACCTAAATGACCCATAGAGAGGTAAGTAGGTCTGTGACACACGCATGACCTTAACAGCTTTTGAAGTGTGAATGTTCTTGTTTTCTATCTTAGACTAGTCAAATTCTTTCAGAATAAAAGCATAAACATTTCCATTTACTTTAATAATAAAACATTTTCAAATTAAGAATGTTTAGTATTGGCTGGTTTACACTTACAGACCAATTTTATCCTACTTTTAATTTCTGGTATGGATATTAATCTAATAATGATTATATGCAAAGTTGCCAGAGAGTGAGAGAGAGAAACTTTTATTTCAGGTAACTAAGATGTTAGTGGTTGACGCCAGTTGACTGTCTTGGGTCAACCTTGCATGAAATCCAGTTTGCAGTCATTGCAAACAGGCAGTGTAATGTCTGGAGACACTGTAATCATTCCAGCTTTAAGGAATATCATGGTTTGATGATGTCACCAAGAGTGTGCCAATTGATGTTTAACTTTACAGTCAAGGTTGGCTCAGAAATGCAGAAGTCAGAGGATTTATTATGAGTTGTACTATCAAACAAAAAAATATCTTCATATATGACATATTTTGACATTTAGAGGGAGACATGGCTGTAGAGTTTGATGTTTATGTGAATGTTTGTAAAAAAAAATTCCATTAAATAAAAATGGATCATTTTCCGCATTACATTTTAGGTTGATAATATTTGACATCTCATGTTCAAAAGCCTTTTTTTTATCTTTAAATGAATCTTGTAATTTCATAAGTCCTTAGCAAACTGTGGTCTTGATCATTTCGGAATGATCATGTTAGACTACTTTGTCTAAACGGGTCATAAAAGTTCTGTGAAGAAACCCAAATCCCTTTTTACAACCTCTTCCAAGCCAGAACTGATGAGCTTTTGTTGCATGTGTCATTTGTAAAAAGTAATGTGCCTCGTTTGAGCATCACACATTGCATATGCATGATGCATGATGTTTGCAGCCATGCTGGTGGATTGAAAGCCATAAAACCATCTGCTATGAATCATGCTCACAACAACCTGAGGAGTCTAAATGTTTTAACATGGTGTGTTCACCCAAGATTGCATGGATAACTGGTAAGATGGTATTAGGAATATGTCAGATGCACTTTTTACCTGCCACACTACCCACATTCATTTATCATTATTATAATACAGTAGAACTGATCTATGAAAGGAACTCAGGATTTCAGTAGTGCATTCAATAAAAAATGAACTTCCCTCAGGAATTTCCTCACGTTATTCCTTCAGGTGATATGAATATTTGATAGAACGTTCAAGATAAGGCTGTTTTAAAGCTCAAGCTCTTTTTGATATCAGTAAAATATTGTTAAATTGATCGATACAACGCTGGCTGCATTCAGGAGTGTGCCTCATGATAGGATAAATTGTGTCTTTTTCAGAGTTTGAGTTGAACAGAAGCTCAAAATAGGTGATTCTGAGACGCATTTTCACTGAACAATGAGCCCAGTGAACAGTTAGCATGCTCAATGTTAGGATGGTTTTGTGGAAGGAACTTCTAAATCTCTCTGGTGTGGTAGTATCCTGGTGTGATAGAGGATGAAGGTCAGACAATCAGTCTGCTGTCCGTGCAAATGATGATTCATCCTTAAGGTCATTACTGTTTTATCCAATCAGAGAATGAATATGTCATTTGCTTTGATTCTGTGTAAATATAATTTTTGATTTTTCATGATATTTTCTATATTCTTCTTACATTTCTTCCCAAGAGGTGTCAAAGTGGATTTTACCCTTTTGCTAGCAAGAGTAAAACTGCAGAAAGTCTCTTGTGTCCTCATTGATCCTGTCTTTTGTTATTCAAAAGGTTTTTCAATCTAACGCTGATTATGCACAAACTAGCTTAAATAGGAATTCCAATCCTTGACGAGATCAGACCCTTTACACAACTGTGTGATTTCCACTTCTCTTCAGCTTTCTGGCACTGATGTCATGTCCTGGTCCAGCTACACTCTTGCTCCCTGTCTGATCAACCCAATTGCCTGTACCTACTCCAAGTTCCCTTAGTAGCTATATAACCTGCAATCTTCCTGTCACTCCCTGTCGGACACTGACCATGAAGATGATCACATTTTCCTGCTGCTTCCATCCCCTGGCCCCCAGACTCACCTGTCTTCCGGAACTCTCCTCAGCCGGTCTTCCAGATTTATAGAGTTGGGACTATACCTATATGGAGGGCTGGTTTGACCGGATGCATCTACGGGGTACACACTCAGATCCTGAAATTTGGGCTTCTCAAAGGCACCTGGGCAAGTCTGGTTTCCAAGACAAAAACAGCCAAAGATGCCTTTTGACTTCTCTGTGGCAGCCAATGATTTAAAGGTCCCATATTTCAAATTTTGTCAAGTTTATACAGGTGTCAGAGGTTTGTAATCAGTATTGTTTTTATTGTGTATTTCCCTAAACTCTGGAGTGGTTATTTATTTTTCAATTCTTGCATTTCCAAAAGTGTCTCGCGTGAGCGATACTGAGAATGAGCTGTTTTTGTGTCTGAACCTGTAAATGCGCATAAGGAGTGCTTGTTCATGCTCATTCCATGGGGGCAATAACAGTTTCCACTAGCAGGGTATTTGGCTAATTTTCTCCTTGAGTTCACAAAGGGAAAGATCTGAGATTCAGCTGTTTGAGCACATATTTGCATTTTTGGGCCTCATACACAGGCTGTGGGGACACATGACTCAAAAAGCCTTAGGAAATTATTTTTACATAATATGGGACCTTTAGCAAAAAGTCTATTTCTGGCAGGAACCCGTGTGGACTTCTTCCTGTGTTTCCCAGCTTTTTCTCCAAAGTCATGCATGTTGAGCTCATTTAAATGTAGATTTACTGTGAATCAGATTGACTGTCGGCCCCTCATGACCCACACATAATAGTATACAGTAGTTATAATTAGCGTACATTTGTACTATTTGAACAAATCAAAATTTAAATTATGAGAATATAAATATGTTCTTGGGAAGAAAATGATCTATAATGATTTAGTTTAAAATAAAGTGATTAAATTCAGTTCTTTATACTATCTATATAGTCAAAGATGTTTAGTTTTGTAGATGTTCAACAAAAATTAAATAGAGATCATTCAAGAAAAAAAATAAATAAAAAGATGTTAGACCAGCATTTAAATGATTCTTTGATTGAAAAAGGTAATAAAGCAGCATATTTAGGTGATATGATGTAGAATAACCATCAAAGTTTAGAAAACAAACTACTCTTTATTAGTTTTGTGCATTATTTTTGTTTTTTATGATTATGGAATATGTTTAAATTGATAACTTGGTGTGTGAAGGTTTTATTGTAAATGGAATGTTTTTTATGTAAAAACACTTTGTGTAGCTGATGTAAAAAAGTGCTCTAGAAATAACATTTGATTTTTTTGAGTGAGCTCCTGATATGAAGTCTTTTGAGAAGTTTGCAGCAGGACTGTAGACAGAGATTTATTTATGTGATCCATTTGAACCCGAATAAAACATGTTAGCGAGAATCAAAGCCAACAGGTTACTGAATGTATTTCAACTTTTTTCTCTGTGAAATTCAAAGTAGCATAACATTTTTATTTTTACCCAAGGTCAACAATGATAAAGACGTTGTGGAGCACACCATTCGGGCAATGTGTTTTTTCTTTTACTTTGGTTCTTAGAAACAAATGGGTCGACCTTCCAAAGTCCTTCAAGAAGTAAAAAGCAATTATAGCAACGTTCTAAAAGTGTAAAATGCCGCAGGCAGAAACCTATGAAATGAAATTCTGTCATTTGTCCCGTTCCCAGATTATCCCTAACCCTATTTGTTCTTTGACAAGATTTTAGCCGCTCTTTCACTTTTATGGAAACACGATAAATAAAAAAACACCAAAACATTTGTCAGTTAATCACCTCATGGTAACTGACACCTTCCATCTGATCATTTGTTTTTTATCAGTTTATTCATAAGGTAAAAATGGGCTTACTAATATAATAACATTCTTACTCTTGTTCCAACACCATCAATATAAACTACATGTTGTTTCATCAAAAAACCTCCAACAGGAACTCCACTTCGACCCTGTAGAGAGAATTTAGGAACTTAATGAAGTATAATTCATGGGAAACTGACATTATTTTTCATTAACTGTTCATTTTTTGAAAAGTTATTTTTATTCCAATTTTACTTCTTCTACTTCTTTACTATCTTTACAACTGTCAATTACTTTTTTATATTTATATCAAAACATTATCAAAACATTCCTGGAAGAAAAAAAACACTTACAGGTGACAAGAGTCAGCTGGAAGGTGTAAATGTCAACACTTCCCAAAACCCAGACATGAAGCTGGTGCTTAGAAATGGCACATGGCATATATTATATATAGTGAAACGAAGCTGATTGAAGTGCCTCTGCTACAAACAGATCTCCAAACTTGAAAATCTACTTTTAGCTATTTAATATTAACACTGACATGATGAGTGCAGTTGTGAAAATAATGTATAAAATAACCAGGACAGGCTCAAAGAAGTCAGGTAAAACATCTGGGTCATGATCCCTAAAACAGTTATCTCTGAAAAACATCCTACTACAAAAATTAATTATTTATTGGAAAGAAGACATCATCTCTAACTAGTTATTGGGTGAATTTAAAATGTTCTTATTTTCCACACTTTATTCTTTGAACTGCATTCAAACAAAAAAACCCAACATTTCTAAGTTCATTTAATAATGATGAAACTCTAATATTATTCAGCAGAATAGTGGTAAGCAGAGTCAGTAACAAGCTCTTTGCCTATTTCTGTTTCACTACCAACAAGCATTGTGTTAGTGAATTGCGGCTCCTAATCATCATCGTGTCTGCTGGTTTGCATGCCGGCACTTTTTTGTGTAGGTCTCAGTAGAAAGTTTGTGGTAATTATTGAAATGAGCTGGCTTCTTCTTCATAGATCAGCAAAAGGTTAGTCAATCATCCACATAACTGGCCCTTCCAGTTGGTATTTTCAGCACTAATATGCCTATTTTAGTAAATTTGGCCCAAAGAGGGCTGAAAACCAAACTCTGCTATGTGAAATTGCCTCAACTTAAAAGTCCCAAAAGCAGTTGTTAATAAACAGGGATCACTCATGCTACAAGCTAATAGTTATTGATCAGATATTTCAGGGAAATGCCTAGATGCACAGTTAAAAAAAAGGTACATACATTTGCAAATGACCCCTATAGTTGCCCCGTACATGTCTGGGAAGTCTCCAAGAAAGCTTTTTCTCATGTTTCCTGCACTTCAGAAATCGCAGTGTGGGAGTGTGAAGTGTTGTTTGGCTGTTAGAGGTGACAAAAGTAGTGTGCGGTTGTGTGAACGCAATGTGTGCAGATGCAGGTATGTTTGTGCTTTTGTGGGAGACCTGAAGGGCTCACTCAAACTTTCTGTTTCACCCAACCTCCCCCGCATAGCATTCAGGGTTGTGTGAGAGGAGCAGGAAGCACTGAGAAATTTATGGGAGATGGTTTGTTAAAAGGGAGCAGGTCTGTAGCAAGTCCATGATCGAAATAGAGATGGCAAGAGGGGGAAGGGAGAAGAGACTTGGGATCATAGGGGACTAAAGGGAATATTAGTTAACCGAGGAGCTCCCGGTATCCTCTTAGTAGTGTCTGTCCGGAGCATTTTGCACGTAGAAGCCATCAGAAGGCTTTGGACAGGTGCAAACTGTTCCAAGTGAATGGCTTCTGCTCTCCTGTCCTCCTCCATTAATCTCCAAAGCGATGTGAGTAATTCTCCCTTGAACTAAATCATTAATAACATGCAGAAGGGGAACATTGCACGGGCACCTGTTTCCTTTTCTAGTGCGTTGGAGAAGGAGGGGTCTTATCTGGTGACTCCGGGTTAGGAGGAATAATGTTTCTTAATTAATTGCTATATATCACCATAATGAGTTGTTGAAATGTAGGTGTTTTATCGAAAGAGAGGGGGATTCTGGTTTATATCATTTGAATGAGCTGCTCGGCTGCCTTCAGATTTTTTTCAGTGGAAGCAGTTTCTATAACAGCTCACATGCAAGGACTGTTTCAGATTTTTCTTTCACTATTGTAGTATCAATGCAATAATACCAGCAGTTTCTGTTAGAAATACTAACAGAAATCCGTTTTGTGATTACAGCCTTCCTCACAGCAAAGTTATTTGCCTTATTGGTAATGACCTCTCATTATTTTAATCCTCCAATGAGAAACCTGCCGCAGTTAATACATGACTGGAGAGCTTGGACTTTTTAAACATTTTGTTCCTAAGTAAAAATAGGCCATGTGCAAAACCGTGAAAACCCAGGTGGAGACATAAGTACTGCAAGCATGAAGGGCAGTCATTGCTTTTGATTTTAAGGTGTTTTAAAATAGAACGGATGCCAAGCTGAACGAATCTGTACCATGCTTCCTCCTCTGTAACGGCTTGTTGTTCTTCACTGATTATTTTCTGTGCTCAGACATTCCACGCATCTTAAAAAAGGTTATCACGGAACATGATAACATTGAAATAATAATATAATTTATGACTCGTTCTTACTGTCTGTGAAATGATTACATTGCTTGTCCCTTTAGAAAAGCATATAGATCATTTAGGTCCATGTGGTATGAATGACTGGGGGTGTCCGGCTCCAGTGCCCGAGGGCCACAATCCTTCACATTTTCCATGTATCCCTGCTCCAACACACCTGAGTCAAATCAGCCAGTCATTGTGCAAAACTTAATTGGCTGCTGGATCCAAGCCAGGTGCATTGAAACAGGGATATAATGAACTCCTGCAGGACAGCGGCTTTAGACACCCCGCATGTGTTTGATTATCTTTTACACTTTAAATGACAATTACATTTAGTCAACTTATTTAACCTCTTTTTTTTTACAGTAAAAAAAATTAGTTTATGTAAAAAGATTAAAATTCTACCTGATGCTAAATTAACTATTTTATTGCCCATCTCTGTAAACACAACTTTTTTCAAGCTTTGCAAGAATTTTTCTTGGTATTTGAAACTTCACATTTATATGTATTGCATCACATACAGAAATAAAGCTGGTAACTAAAGAAAAAACTGAATATGAAGAAAAACGGATATGAAATGGGCCCTGTGATGAACTGGTGACCTGTCGAGGGTGTACCATGCATCTCGCCTGCTAATTGCATGGATAGGCTCCAGCCGCCCCCTCATGACCCTGATTTGGATTAAGCATTATAAAAAAATGAATGGATTAAATGGAATCATAAAAGGATTATAAAGAACTTTTTAAAAATGGGAAATTGCCCCATATGAGCCTCCATCAGAGGGGTGGGGGCTTCATGGTTCGGTTTCCTCGCTGCATTCTTGACACAGATCTCTGATGGTGTTCTTGGGATGTTTTAGGAGCAACTCTCCCAGTTTCTACATCACATGCTTGGTTACTCATTCCCACTGGAACCAACCTGGTAATATTGCTTATCTGCTTGCACCTTACGTCCTGCTGCTATGTGCTGGACTGCCCCGTCATATTTCCATGTGTCTTTCACACTGCCATGGTTCGGAAGCTGACACATCCAATAGTGGGCAGTGCTGAGATGAGAATTAACTCCCATGTTCTGATGTAGGTTTTGTACACCGGCTGGTTGTCTGCAACTGCACAACACACAAACACAGCCTTTCTTCAAAAGGTCCCACGTGCTCTGTTGCCATCATTTCTGTCATTTTCTTCTTTCTGTTCCTTTTCTTCTTGTCTGGTTTGGTGCTTTTGCTGTTCTCATGTCAGCTTTAATGCTCTATACTGGCTCTGCAGTTCCCATTGGTGTCGCTCAGTTTGCTGCATCAAGCTTCTCATGGAGTATGAACTGACCCGACCAAAAGGAACATTTCTGTTTGTTCTTGCAGCCTCGACATCAAGAACAAAGTTCCTTCTTCTCGTTATGTATGTAACAAGCTTTAGACTTTGTTGTCCGTGTGGGGAAATTCATTTCAACATAACGAACCCCTTGACTCCTGTCACCAAGTAGGCTGTATTGTACAGAACACAGCAGGACAACTCAGTGAGGCCTGTTACTTAAAGCAGCTATGGCAACAGGCATCAGATCGTTACTCTAATCTCCTACATCTACACCCGAATACAACAGGGTGAAGCGTTTCTGTAGTGAATATGTACAGTCTGTTGCTATTGAGATTACAATGGGTGTGATTGTCATTGAGTACAGAGGGGTTGGATGTGGGCAGACCAATTATTTTTTGCAGTAAAGATACAACATACTTAAAACTTGGACCGAATTGTATGAATTATTGGACATGAGATGGTTTTTAATGACATTTCTTCATTTTGTCGACCCTTATCCTTAAGCTTTCTGCTATAAACAACCCAGAATATTCATATGGACAACATCAATCGCTGAACAATCACAGTTTCAGGCTCAAGAGGTATTTATGAAAATGTCTAAACTATTTTTTTTACTTTTAAAGTTCTAAAACTGGGTGTTTGGCAACATACTTATTTGAACATATTGTTCCAGGTAGAAACTGCAGGTTGTCATCTGGTTGCAAGAGACAAAGCTGAACAGTTATTGGACTTTATTGACTCCATTTGGGGAAGTTTATGAGGTCCTAGAAGCAGAGGCAGGTGGAATTAGCATATCTGATCAATAATGCAGTAGTTACTTGGAGGATCCTCCTTGAGCCCAGCTGGAGGATGTTTCTGTGTCATGTGGAAAATGTAAGTTTGAGAAAAAACTATTGAAAAAACACAAACTGTTGATGGACTCCCATCTGTTATTGTGATTGGCATCTGCTGAAATCCAAGCACTCCACCGCTGACAATTCAACTTTTGCACCAACTCCATCACTTATTTATACAGATAAACACAATCCCAGGAGGAATATAAAAGTTTGAAATGGAAATAGGTATTAACTTGTAATTTATTTGCCATTTTTAAAAAGTTCAGGCGAAACCTCAATAGAATGGGAACCAGATTATCAGAACTGGAGATTTCCAGCAGCTAAACAGCATCAATCCTCCCCTTTTTTATAGGTGACACTTCAATTTACCTTCCAATGTCGCCTTTCTCAGCAAGCATGAAGTCTTTTAAGATCCAGAAAGCTGCAGCTGTAGAACTCTTTATTTTTTCTGGTAAAATCTCTCTATAGTGCTTGTGCCTTTCCCTTGTAGAAAACCTTGAACACTACATCAATGCCAATGAAATATTTGTGACTTCTTTGACTCTTCCTTACAAAATATGCTATAAATATACATGGTGATGATTGGCCTTCCTCCCCCCAGCTTTACCAAGATCGTTTGCATGTCATAACTTCAGCCGGGAAGAGCTTTTAATTCACTCAGCGGTTTTAATTTGAGAGAGCCCGATGAAGGAAAACACCTATTGATTGATCATTGTTCTAAGGAAAGGTCATGCATTTGCAATGAATGAGGCAAACAAGGTGGGGTGGAAGGTGGAGGGGGGGTGGGGGGGGGGGTGTTGTTCGCCCTTTTAATTACGATGAAGGGAGGGTGGATTGAGGAGGCTTGAACTGCAGTAAACAACAGATTTGAGGGACTTAATGCAACCTATCAACACAGGTCCATGATCTAAAAGGATGGGGAGGACAAGGGGCATCATGACTTTCGGGGGGGGGGGTTGCACTTTACACAGGCTCATGCACACCATATAGAATCTACTTGATGTAAATTGTTGAGTATTTTTGTTCACTTAACAATAAGCTCTTTCATATGTTTAATCATGTATTGGATTGTCCAGAACATTAAGAAATGGAGAGAACGTCACATAGCGGTGGATTATAATCATACTGGAGACGAGCTGCGGTAGTTATGGTAACCTTTTGTTCTGCAGATGCGTCGTGGGGATGTTGCTCTTATTGCTTGGTTGCTCTTTTGAATTATGGCATTCTCTTTTATATGAAGATGTGCACTGGTCACTAATAAATATGATAATGATACCCATGATTAGAATGCTTCTTGTCAGTCTGATATGGATTTGCAGGTGAATTATTCCAAAAGTATGAGCCACGCTCTGCAAATCTAACCTGTCAGTCAAACACTTATTGCACATGCAGGTTCGGAGAGACAGAGGCTGACATAGTGGTGTGTTTTAATCTCGTGTGGAGTACGGTGGGTTGCAGAGTAATATGCTCTTTATGGTCCAAATATTCAATAACATGTTATTATGTTGCTCTCTGCTCTGTTAGATGCCTGTAACAAAAGACAGCCTCCTTTTCCTTTGTGTTGTTATGAACCACTCCGCAGATTTGGACTCCACAGTTCCGTGCACTTTTTCATTCATTATGTGTCAAAACATTTAAACAACCTACATACTGGAAAAGTGATGCAATTTTTTTCATAATTAAGCTTTTATCTCACCATAATTAAGGGTAGTGTGGAATAATGCGTAGCCATTCTTCACTACTAATTTGTTATGGTCTGCTGAGAAAGCAAAAATTTTATCACCATATATCAAATTAGGCTGTCCTCATTCTGTCATGTTGTGAGAAACAGAGCCGAGAATTGGAAGTACTTACTTGACTATGAATGGATTTTTTTTAGAGGATATGGCTCACAAACAAGGCAGAATATACTGATACAATCTCGCATTTGTTCTAAGATTAAATATTTCTGATACATTTCAGCTAAATCCGGCTGAAAATGTACTGATCCTGTATTTCAACATGAAGAAATTGTGCCGTATGTGTGGTTTATGTGGGATTTCACATCCACTCTTAAATTTTCCTTATTTTAGTTTTTGTTTTTGTTTCTTTTACAAAATACAGCAGTAAGAAGTGAGAAAGTTGATCATCAGCAACCAAAGATCAGAAAAATGCAGACTCGCAGCAAGTGAAACACACGGAAAGAAACACAAAGATCAGAAAAAGAAAAGGGTGATAATCCAACTAGAAAAAAGACTTTTATCTCTTCTGAATGTTTTTTTTTTCATGGAATTATCAGTCACAAGCATGACAGCTGTGTTTTGAATCGTGAGCCTGTAACTAGGTCACTATTCACACTGCTGAAAACCAAGTGACCCTGCAACATTCATGGTATTTTTGTAGGTTTGCAGATGTCTTTTCATCTTCACAAAGTTGTTTAGTGCACATAAAACATGACTGCTTTCCCTTCGCTTTTCCTTTTTCAGAGCATCTTTGTTTTCCAGCCCTGAGGATTCTCAATGTGATCACTTTAATTAATATAAACTTTTAGAAGTTACAGATGGTTATTATTGGAAACTGACTTGCAGTGATAAATGGTTAGTTACAAATGTGCAACTTTTCCCAAGGCTGGAGAACATCTTTATGTTATGACACATAAAAAGCTCACAAGATGGAGGTGGTAGAAGAAATCAGGATTGCAGCACCTGGGTACCACATTATGGCTACAATCCTGACTGACAAATGGGCAGAATCCTCTTCCAGTGCAATATCACTTTCTGCCTCTCACGCAGCTCACCGTGCAGCTTTCATGTCAGATAGTGAGAACAACCCAACTCACCAGTTTTCATCATTTCCATATTTTTTATGAGTCTTTTAAACCTCATGCTGAGTAATTTTGTAATATCTAGAGAAAATGGTTTGCTTCAGCCTTTATTCTCTGGACAAGTCCATGTCAGGGCCAACTACCGTGCACCCCCACACTCACTCCCACAGTCAGTTTACAACCAGCAATTACCTGCCAAAGTAGGTTTTGGTTTTGTTCTTGTGAGGTCTTTGTTTAAAGCCTTTGCTTTTCAGTTCAGGTTGACTCTGTCTAGGTTTGAGCAGGTTTTCCCCTCCTGTGTTTGCTTCCTGGTCCCATGTTGCACCTGCTTCTTGGTTTGTGGTTGTTTCATCTGCTCCTTTAATCCCAATAATCCCTGAGTTAGCATTTCAGTTTTTCACGGTGTGTTAACGTGCTACGTCCCTCAATTTGTCATCATCAATGAGTCAATCCGTATTGCCTTTTAGTTTGTACACATAGTAAAAAGTAGTTAAAGTTAAAGTAGTCTGAGGTCTTGTCAGAGTTTTACTTCTGTTTAGTTCATTGTTTATCCTGTCTGTGCTGCACTTCATGTTCACCCACCCGCCTTGCGGCTCGTCCTGCATTTAGATCCAACATTTCTCCTCCCCCATGGACTGGGACATTAACCTGATGTGGCTTTGGACTGGGGGACAAAGTACTTTGAGAAAACAGACACATGAGCAGGGAGAGCACACAAACCGCACACAGTAAGGCTCCAACCAGGATTCCACGAGAAACCTTCATGCTGGGAGGTGATGCTGCTAACAAGCACACCCCTGTGCTAGGGATGGTGATATAAGATACGATACCATTAGTTTATAGCACTTCTTCACCAATACATACTTTATTAATCCCCGGAGGGAAATTCAATATATGTATTATTATTATTATTATTATTGTTATTATAATATCTATACTTCTTCCTCTTAACAGAGAATAACAATTGTATAGTGTGTATGAGATCATTATAGCAATGTTAAAATTGACTATAAATAAAACTCAGCAATATTGATACTTATAAGAAATGTTTTTCAAGCAGCATTAAGCAATCCTCTCTTTGCAAATAAATAAAGATCAGGCCCTGAAAGTCTGCTTTGGGCTGAAATGTGAGTTTGGACACGCACTCTATTTATTGATCTCCCGCTCATCCTAACCAGCGCCTTTAGATGTATCTCTGAAACAAGATGCATATTGCCAGCAATGCAACACAGGCACATGTGACAGAATAAATAGAAATGTTGAGCTTGGTTTCAGTGTCAGCGTGTCAGAAAGCAGCGCTTTTGATCTGTTTAAACAGGTTCAAGGAATTTTCTGAGGGATTTTTACTCTAACACCTATGTTAAAAAAATTAGACAGGGAAAAAGATTATTTGGCCTAAGTTTATAACTGAATAAGCAGATCTCATAGAACATTTCTTAATGCGCCCAGTAGCAAATATTAAAACGTTCAAGAAAATGTTTCACTCAATCATTCCTGTTTAATTTGGTCATAATAAAAGCACAGTCTAAAGAATACTGCTGATATTAAACCCTGTCCTTTTTAACAAATGAAGTTTATCCATCAACATGTATTTTTTTATACAACAAAGTAAAAAGAAAGAAAAGAACAATCAGAAATGCAACTAAAGAATTGAAAGATTCAAACTTGAAGAATAATTAAGTAGAATCAATAGAAAAATAACGTGAAATCTTTATTGGAACCCTCAAAAATCACCTAAGAAAGCATCTTTTAAAATACAAAAAATATACCAGAACGTCTTAACGCCACCATGTTGGATGGAAAGCATCCAGTGATAACCACCACAAACTGAGCATGTACAAACGAACTAAACCATAAATCAGACAAACACACACACAGCTAGTATGGATCCGTTATGAAACACTCACAAAAAAAATCTAAAACAGCTGGATTGAGTTTCCGCGAATAATTATCTTATTTTGTTGAATATCTGGAAGTTCTCTTCTTGGGACTAATGATCCCTATAATCTCTGCATTTCATTCATACGGTATTTCAGAGAGGCGCAGCAATGTACATGAAGGATCTACTCCTGATTGGAATATTATTTATAAACTTATCTGTAAATGGGCTTCCATCTCCCACCACTCCTGCTGCGACTTTGTATCCACACGTTCCTCTGTACAGATTTTCTGCACATAATGGCACCAGGCTCTCCTCTTTTATAATGTCCTTAAAACAATGCTATTGAAAATGTGCTGCTACTGCTGGACTTTAAAATAGCAAAATACGCTCCGCTGTGACTGTCACATACACCGTCATGTTTACTTCTGTTGTTGCAAGAAAATCTTTCCTCCATCAGAATCTGTGACCCCATTGGGTGCTAGTTTTCAGTTATTTTAATTCTCATTATTTCTAAAAAAAAAAAAAAAAAAGACTTTATTCATGTTTTAAGACGTATATGTAGATAAATATTAAACTAATGTGTCCTGCAGTCACAGATTCTGATTGCACATATTTAAAAAGGCTTTATTATTCTATTTAAACTATTTTGAGATTTTTACAGTGTTATAATGATAAATAAACTTAACAGACAAGTGAGCTGTGCCATTTTTGTATCACATAAAAAGATGCTTTGAGTTTTTCTACAAATCTCTACATTCAGATTCAATTACATGGCACTAAAAAATCGCCAGGTTTCGGAGAGTTTTTGCTAATTCGAAACTGTTGGGACGTTGGTCTTTTGGCAGAGCGTGATGAGACCGGATAAGACCGGATGAGACCGGTCATGGCAAACTTGAAGTTGTGCACATTCATGAGAAGAAAGCCATGCCCACCTTCACTGGTGTGACGGAGTATGCTCAAACTTTGATGGAACCTGGGAAGGAACATAACAATCGGGTTAAAATCATAAGCTAAAAACATTAGCATGTAGCATGATAGGTGGGAATGGAGGAAAGTACAAACCAATGAGGATGTTATGGTCTGCCCATCTGCTCGAGCATGTATCCAACATGTGACAAGGAAGTTTTATGAATAATGTTTCAACATGCCAAAAGTCTCGTTACACATCAGTGTGTATCGAACAGCTCATGCTGTTCATTGGGAATTTCGAAGTGCCGGGTTTGTCTCTGGGGCTGTGTCCGAATGTGCACCCTATGCCCTAACCCCTCATTCACTACATAGGCCTACACTACATAGTGCACTATATAGTACCCTCAATCTGCTGGTGAACCGGACATGAAGCTCACTACTTTCTATCTGTTGCACATCACGTGACAACCAGCTGTAACTATGGTAACCACAACAGACTGGAAAGTTACGTTTCAAATCCAATTTAATTTCATGTGAATTTACTTATGTTGCATTTTATTAAAAGTTTTTGTTAAAAGTTTTTGATGTTCGTATCATTTCCGCCATTGTAATCTCCGGCCCGCAATGCATTGTGGTCTTTATTGACCCGTCTAATGATCATAGATGCTCCCTACTTTTCAAGATGCATTGTGGGAAATTTTGAATGCATTACTTTTTTCTGAAAGTACATTTGGACACATAGAAATATACATA
>JBAMHX010000017.1:20113678-20129343 GCA_037177515.1 Pseudomugil tenellus | reverse complement strand
ATTTGTGTGTTTCTAAACTAAAACATCTATGTCAATGAAAAATAATCCTCGTCAGGTGCATGTAATAACATTTATTTGTGATCACGATACACAATGCCGCTGCCGTAACAGCTTGTCTGCTGGAACAAATACGTGCTTATATGCATAAAAGAACGTCCTCTCCAGCACTCCACTGCTGCTAATTCTTTTCTATCTGGCACGCAATGACTTCTGGGGGATTGTAAACCGTGTAGGATACATAGCATGAACACTTCGTTTTAAGCTAATTGCGCGCCATTATGATGTCAGCCCACTTCGAACCCGCATTTCGAAGCGTGCAGTGCATGGATTGGAACACAGCCAAAGTCACAGTTGATGTAACCAGAAAAAAATTGCTTAACTGGCAGTGGACTGGATGATACCAGTTTTACGGTATATGATTTTGGGATCAATCTGATACAAAATTAATCCAGGTCAAGAATCACTAATTCACATGCTAAACTGATATACTTTATACCAATACTTTAGTGGGAAATTTTCAGTTATTTAAATGATTTTTGGTCCGAATTGTAGATCATGATTCATAATAAAACAGAGACCAATTTTTTTTTCGAATAAAACATTTATTTGTGAAACTGAATGGCAGAACTATAAATATAGTAAATTTATATACTATAATTATATTATAAAATTTAATTATAAGCATTTTTTAAGTAAAAAAAGTTACGTTTTAAAAGTTAACAATGTAACAAAATCAAAATAGCACCTATTTATCAGTTGTTTGTGGAAAAACAAGACAAATTAGCTATACCAGCAAAACCTACTGTGGCTCATAAACCTACCTACTGTGGCTCATATTCACATCCCCCCCTACCGTAGGACCATGCAAGAAAAATATCAGTTACATCACCCTGGTATAAAACAATATTTATATTATCCTTGGTATTAATACTATTATTATTTTTTTCAGTCCACCTTGCCCTAACACAGGTATCGATACAGATTCATAAAATAAAATTAAAACATCACTATCTAAATAGATGATATAAATAATAAATAAATAATAAAACTTTTAGTAGGGGACAAAATGGCGTAATTATTAAACTCTGTACTGTGATAACAGGTCATATATGATGGGAAAATAGTAGGAATACAGGGTTATAAACTCAAACTGAGGGAGACGAGACTGAGAGAGAGTGCACCCTGTGGATAATATTGTGATAGTATTCAGCCACTATTTTAGCCACTCCATTGCTGTCGCACCCAGGTGAGAACACAAAAGCTCATTGTAAGACAAATCGCTGGTCAGGGTCAGTATTACATTAACCCATCTAAACACTGAGACAAAAGCTCTTGTGTCTTGTGGTGTTGTAGTAAATCTCTCCCACAGCTTAGGGTTTAGTATATTTCCTATGTTACCAGACTAGTGAAACGGCAGACATTTCCTTTGGCTTGCAACTGAAAGAATTACTTGACTTAAATTATAGTGAACATTTAGAAAAGATTAGAGGATTTATAGCTGACTTTATCCCATCAATAAATTTAGCTTTAACATTTCAACTCCATTGAACTCTTTAATACTACTGTGGAAGATAAATTCTATCTTGATTCCCAGTTTGCTTTATTACCTTTTTCACAAGTCTTTTCATTTTGTCCGTGAAAAAAAATGAAGAAAATCAATGTCATTTGTAATAGAAAAACACAACATTTGACATCTCGTTTAAGAGATCTTCTAATTAGCACCTTTTTACATCTCAGAGCCTTTCGGTAAATAAAATGAAGTAATGAATGTGATTTCTATTCACATATGACTTTGCTGACATTGAAAAATGTTTAATAACAGCTCCAACTATCACATAACTTTCACTTTTCAAAGTCAGGTAAAACTGAAAAGAACTCACTCCACAAAGACAGATGGCAACTGAGTGACGCCACAGTGGATTCATATTTAGGGTGCATACTAAATAACCAGTGGATCTTTAAAGGGCATATGGCACGAGTCATACAGGAATTAAATTGCTGGTAGGACCAGAAGGCCCTTATCCTTTTCACCTTTTCCCAACAAAGATAAATAAATAAATTGCATATTGAATTATAATCTTTATTGTTCTAGTAGCATAGTGAAAACTTCGCTGACTGTCCAGTGAAAGCTCTTCAAGATAGAATGACTTCATTCACACATTTCAACAAGTGACAGAGTTGTGTCTTCTTATATAAAAAAGTCACATTATGGTTGTAATTGATAAATGTGGCACAAATATTTGTGATTCAGGATATGGTAGCTCCAAAACAGTCCAGCAGATTGCTGCATAACATTTGTGTTTTAAAACTTGGATTAATATAAACTCAGAGATGAGTCCATCATTCTACTGTGACACAGAAAACATTGAAGATTGCTGTTGATCTTGCTGGAAGAAAATGTCCCTTTTAAGTTTACAAAAATGTATCTTAGACAAATGACTTTTGTTATGTGTTAGTCATTAGTGCTTATTATGAATTTGTACGTATGCCTTCTCCTCTACATTTTCTGTATATTTGTCTGTCCAAATTTAAGTCACTCCTAACCTTCGGAAACACTAATCATTTCTGCATTGATGTGTGGTTTTCACAACCACACCAATTACACCAAAAGTGATTCAGGCTTTTATTTATTTTAATTTATGATTTTATTGTGAATTTGGCTATTTTTTTTGCAGAATGTTTTCCTTGCACCATATGTAATGCTTTCATTACCTCCACCAAGGAGGTAGGTAATGTTATCGCCGGCGTTTATCTGTCTGTGTACAACACGTGTCAAAGTCAGGTCCTCGAGGGCCGGTATTCAGCAGGTTTTGTTGTTTCCTGCACTAACACACCTGATGCAAATCAAATGGATCCAACAGGATCTTGTCAAACTTTTTATTAATTTCATTCTGCTGTTTTGGAGCATGGAGACAAGAAAAACCTGGAGCGACACCGGACACTGGACTCCGACACCCCTGGTGTACAACATAACTCAAAAAGTTATAGATGGATTGTCATGAAATTTTCAGGATATATTTAGAATGTCAGAGTGAAGTGAAGAAGTGATTAGATTTTTGAGGTGATCCGGATCGCCGTCTGGATCAAGGAATGTGTTGAAGGATTCTTTAACATTGCGGGATACCAACAAGTTATTGCAGCTGACGCCACCTATAGGCTGTTTTTGTTGGCTGTTTTTCACTCTGACAAAGATCATGTGGAACTGAGTAATGCTCTGAGTGCTTTTCTAGTTATTGTATGTAAAGCATTTTGAATTGTTAAATACATGAAATGTGACTTGCCTTGGCATCGGCGAAAACATCTCATGCACAGTTGCTGCGTATGTATGGTGCTGTATTTTTGTACATGACAATTGAACCGATATTTGGCTTGCCGAGGTAGTGAGTCGCTTTCGGTCATCTTTTTCTTTAGCATCTCAATCACTGTTTGCTAACTCCTCTTTATTCTGGACTGGTGCTAATACCAGTTGCTGTATTTTAAAGATGGTAAACTCTCATAGCACTTTCCTAACAACCCAATCTCAGTGACTGCTAGTCATGATTTAGGCATGGTATGGTTACTCTAATGACAAAAGTGTTTTGCCTTTTCCAATTTTTAGATTTCATTTATATACAAACATATTTAAATAAATATTTTAGGGAATATTGCCCATATAACAAATCCATACATTATTTTTAATTGCAAGGTGGAAATATTTTCAACAAGGTCAATGTTTGAGTTTGTGGAGCTTTATGTGGTAGTAGAGAGATCATTGGCTTTTCAGGGAATACCTTAGTCTCTGGTGATGACAGTGGTAAACTGGATCCTTGTGTCTAACCACAATGTTGTTAGTTCCACGTTGTAAGCTGTCAGGGTTGCTTACATTTGGGCTGAGGTCTGTCTCAGACTGATCTCTGTCCTTCCTCCAGAAAGATTAGAAATATCAGGTTTTTTCTTCATTCTTTTAGCAAGACATATTGTTTTATACCAGGGTGATGTAACTGAAGATTAGGCAGGTTCCAGGTTATATTTTCCATGTTTTATGTCACAGCCTATATCAATATTTATTTATGTATTTTAGCATTCTACATACTGTAGCAAAGTGATTTCCAAGCAAGGGTCGCCGAAGATTTTAGGTGGGTCACCAACTTTTCCTTTAATCCAGTGTAGATCAAGATGTGAATGTGCAAGGGGGAGGGGGGCTGCGAACACAAACTTGTATTTATTTTATGTCAACTGCTAAAAATGTTTGGAAACTACTTTAACAGACTATGTAGTGTAGGTCTACATATTTATGTAACAAAATGTGTTAAACTTAATAGCTCCATAATAGCTTATTTGTGTCTAAAAAACCTTCTAAAGAAGAGCAATTTAGTTAAATGAGTTCATGAATAAAAACAAGATCTTTAAGAAATATCAGTCTGGTTTAATGACCAACCACAGTACAGAGGCGGCAGTTTTAAGAATTGTGAACAACCTTTGGGGTAATTTGGACTCTCAAGAAAATTTCAGTCCTGGTACTGCTGGATCTAAGTGTCACCTTTGATACAGTTGATCATCAAATTTTATTAAACAGACTGAGAAGTCTTGTGGGTCTCTCAGGTACTGTTTTTTCCCTATTACACAAATCAACAGTTTTTGTCAGTATAGATACACACTCCTGATAGCGCTGATTTTCACAGCTATGCTGATGATAAACAGCTTTATATCGCTGTGTCTCCTGATGACTGTTAAAGTTAGTCACTTTAAACCGTACTGTTAAAGTTAAATTCATTTTTAACTGTATTTTATTTAATGGTCCTGAAGAAGATATAGAGAGAGAGATCATTTTATCAAAGTCGATGCTGGGGCTGCAACTCATGACTATTTTAATAGTAGACTAGTGACATGACATGAAAAATGTAAACAGTTTGGCCATGTCCAACTATGCAGTTTTGACTTTTCATGGTTTCAAGTTCTGAGTTGTTTTTTGATCCACTGAAACACTGAAAGAATCATATGTGTAACCTAATATATCTTGAACACTATTTGCGTCATCAGATTTTCTGCCGGTAATAAACTGATCGATGACAGGGGAAAATGTAACGATAGTAATGATCTGCAAAATTTGTAAAAAAAAAAAATAAATAAATAAAAAATTGCAGGGAATAAAAGCTCCATTTAGCTGCATACTATATACTTGTATCTAATAAAGTCTCGAATGCCGTGCTTTGGCGAAAAACATAAGTAGTAGTGTGACGATCTCATCCTGAATCAAGCCGCACCTGTGCAGTGGAGAGCCGCATAGTACTGGAATGATTTTATAATAAAATCAAGTAAACATTTTTTCCTGTAAACCAAGAGCAGGCACATAAGCAGCAGTAAAATAGTAAATAAAAGTGCATTTTTTTCAAGTCCATCCAGTAGTTTTTTATTCAGTTTTACTTTTGATGTCTCAGTAATTTACTTAGTGTGGAAGGTAGTGAGGCATGTCAGACTCTGTTTCATATAAATGAAACGGAGGCATATAATAAAGCCTCTTTAAAAAATAACATTTTTTTCTTCTGTAAATGCTCATGCATCACCGATGCACTGCTATAATAAGCAAGATCTGCTTTGCAAACCTTCAAGTGATCTTTTTTTTGCCAGGCTAAAATGGTCCTAAACTTGGGATGTTGCAACAATGGAACACAATGAATTCCATTGTCGATTATTTTTATTGTGGATTTTTGTTGACAGCATCGACTAATCGCTGCAGCTATAGTTGACGCTGAACTTGATTTTGTTTCACATGTTAAAAATGTTACAAAAATACATTTTTATCGCCTTTAAAATATTTTCAAAGTCCGCCTATTCTTCTCTCTTGACCACAGCGAGATGCCGATGTATCCTTTTATATCTAGTATTTTAGAATCTTGTTATGTCCTGATGTCTGGTCTTTCTAGAAAGAAAATTTCCAACCTAGAAATACCTGAAAACTCAGCTGCATATTTTCTGACAAAGACCAGCGGGTCTGAATACATTACACAAGTTTTTAAAATTGCTGCATTGGCTCCCCATGTATTTCAGGATTGATGATTCTGTTGATTTTATATTTACTCTTTACTCAATAGTTTTTATAAATAGTTGGAGTTGTATAGTCCATCTTGTATTTCTTCCACTAATTGCAAAAATGACTTTAGAGATTTACTTACTTTAAAAGAATTCTGTGTATTTCCATTTCCCTATTGCTGATTTGTAAGTATCCCACCCAATTTTTCATGCATAAGGAGATTGTCAAGCAAAAGCATGTTTTTGATTTACTTTAAGACTTTGAGACTCAGTTTAATCCAAACAAACAAGGCCAGTAAAAGCCTTTGTCCAGCAATGTTTTTTACAGAATTAAATACTCACTTTCTCAGAGTTCAGCCAATTTGCAAACAAAAAAATCTGGGCAGGAATGTTTAGACCTTGTTCGGATATATAAGCAGTGATGATACATTTCATGGGTGAATAGATTTCTTGATACCATCAGGTCAGTTTTTTGTGGTCAGTGGTCAATGCCCTCTTTAATGGCTTATGCAAATGAACATTCTGAATCTATGCATATTTACAGCTGTGCAGACACTTTTTCAGCTCTTACACTCTGCCCTACTAAATCTTACACATCTTTTAGGTAATCAGTGACCTAGAGCTACAACACATGCAATTTAATTCATCCATCTTCTCAAACTATCATTTTATATCCATTTTTTGCCATCTAAAGTTCAATGAAAACTCTTAAGAAATGTTGTCTTCATGTGAATATTTTTTTTACTGGCTGAACAGTAACATTTTGGCTTCCCTTGCTGGGTACAAGTGGTCCTCAATACATCATCATCTTAAATATTGGAGGATTTTGATGGCATCTGAGGGCCTCTCATGATGAGGAATTGTTTACACCAGCTCTGAATGAGAACATTTAGACAGTGTGAAAATGGTCAAAGCTACCATTCATGTCCAATTACAGTCCCAAGAGAAGTGAGCACTGATGAGAGAAACTAGTATGTAATCTTGTATAGCTCCCTCGACCCCGTTGTCTATTAGACCTTAAACTCTCACATCTTTGCCTTACAGCCAAGTGAAGAGGAAACACTGCACAGCTGGTTTGCAAGACAAAATGCCAGAAGTATAAAATTTGAGTCATATGCAGGTAAAATTAATCTCCAGTTTAATCAGAAAGCATCAATACTGCAACAAATTGTCAGCATTCAGCATGATAAACACATTTTCCAAAGTGAGAGTGTGATGGATTACACATTTAATCTAAAACAAATCACAGTTTGAAGTGTATGCCGTTTCAAACCACATTGCCCTCAATGTACAGGATATTTTCCTCCTATTTAAATTACACTCCAACTTCCCTCTTTCTTTCATATGAAGGAAAATCTAGCTTCATTATAAAAATGGCCTCCCTCCAGTTTGAAGTAAAAACACTTATTGTCATCAGTAAAAAGAGCTTTTATAACCAGTTTTTTTGGTGGTTTTCTTTCTGCACGACTGGCTTTTTGGTGGAATTGGATAAGTGACATGCATAATTCAAACTGTTTACAGTGGCACTTCTTAAAAGTGCTAAAACTGAAAGTGAACTTTGTTGTATGTCAAATATTAAGTTTGACTTCAGTACTTGGATGGATGAACTCACATATCAGGAAAGTAAATATGATTAATATTTTCAGTATTTTCACCAATTCATATGCAGATCCTCTTCTGCACGGCCATTAATCATGCTAAAAATCAGAATGTTTTGCCTTAATTTTAAAAAGCAGATGTTGAATTTGATGACAGCCAATGAACAAAAAAAAAATACATGCTTTTATTTAAACAACTAATTAGCTACACTAACAACACGGCAGTGAGATGATTAGGTGATGGAATGAAACACAAAGTTTTGAAACTGTTCATCTTAGCAAATACTGATAAAGTCACCAAATGTGTCATATCTCTAGAATCTAGGTGCAGATATTTTTAAATCCACACTGTAGCATAATTAGAAAAGCAAAGAAATGTTCCTTTTGTTTTAACTGTAACTTTATTTCCGTTGTGTAGAAAAATTCACCTGCAAAAAATGCATAAAGCAACTAAACAGCAGGACTCTGTGGCTACAATAAAGATGCATTTCGTCCCATCGCAGCAGCTCTGCAGAGGACGGGTAATTGTTTAGCCCTCATGGGACTTGGTGAGGAAGCTAGTGCCAGCTCCTGTAGTCCATGTAGTGTGGTCTCACTGCGGCGCAGAGGGCATGAAGTTTAACAAGTTTTCTAAATACATGTGCATGACAAGAAGCAGCCTGACGGCAACGCTACCAGTTAAAAATGAGTTTTATTTGGGAATATGCATGTTTTGAAAGCTATTTTCAAACTGGTTTGGGACAATATTTAAGTCTTTAGTGTACAAATCCAGCTGATTATCTGAGTACAGGGGAACTGTACACATGTTCGTACCTGTAAACTGTACTGTAAACCTGTAAACTACACATGTCAACCACATGTCAATCACGTGTGATTCACATTTGAACCACGTGATTCAAATACATTATTTGGCACATGTGAAACATCGTCATCCACATGATTCGCATTTTCTTCAAAAGTTGATCTCATGAACTCATTCCATGTCATGTGTCAAACACAAACATGGCCATTGATGGCGAGGAGGACTTTCTCCCCAGTAAACCTCGCATTCCAGAAGAGATAAATGCTGTCAGTGAATGTGACTCAGGTTGGGAGGAGACAGTTGTGTTGAAGTTAGGAGCCACTGCGCTCCTGGAGGAAAAGGTTAGCCCTGACACATGCTTCCGGTTTAAACTAGATGTGTCAACTACATGCGTTATGGGGAGAGCTAAATTGATTGGTTGAATAATGTTGCGACTGTTGGGGGGCATCTGTAAGAATGCACGTAAGAGGAGATGGTTCAGATGTCTTCTTGGTTGGTATCCTTATGTTGAGTCTGTGTGTGTGTGTGTGGTTTCTGTAACACAGAAAAGCAACATATCTCAATTAAAAAGTAAAAATAACTACTAAACAATAATGAAATGACAAAGGTTGCTTATAACATATGGATGTACCACATGGCTGTTAGCATGACTGTGATTAACATATTAGCAAGTTCACAAATAAGATAAGTATTGTTACACAGTCCAGCATGCACAAACTATGCAACTAACAGATATAGGTGTATGTAAATAACCATGTTTGCTTGTTTCTGATCAGAACTCGCTTTTTATTTAACCCACATGGAAACAACCACAAGCTCTGCTTCATGTACGAAAATAAATATGGACCGACGTTGCGATCTCAACCAAGTTTGAAAAAAACCTGTGATTGGTCACTTCAGCTGTGAATCAAATGTAACAGAACTTATGACTGGTTAGCTCAGCTGTCAATCTAACAGAATAAAACGGACTGCTGGATCTTCATCACGTGATTCCCATGAATCACATGTGGAGGACTCGTGGTTTTTGTGTATATGTGTTTTGTCTTTTCTATTTATTAATTATCAAAAGTATCAAAGCTGACTCTGATACTTTTGATACTTTATTATCAAAAGTATCAAAGTCAGCTTTATTGACAAATATACTATACGTGCAAGAAAAACAGCATAAATGAAATTTCAGTGGTCTCGGACCCACAGTGCTGACATCTGAGAATCTGACAATGTTAAAACTAACCATGTGCTTTAATTCTTCATTTGCTGTGACAAAAAGACGTATTGAGGCGTTTAACAAAGGCAGCTGCATTCAAACACCTGCGTTAAAACCAAACCATGTCACCGGATATGGCTGTGCTAGCTTCCATATTTTAGCATCATTTCGCTTCCAGAGGAAGCAGTGAAAAGAAAAGTGATGGTGGTCCATAAAGGTCATCAGAAAAAGATAAAGACTGTGGCAGAGACAGCTAAACTTCAGCGTGTCCTTCAGCACCCAGACTGGTGCCTCAGGCAAAGAGGTATTGGTGGAATGTGACAGCAAGGTGAGAGAGAAGAGAAAAGGCCAGTGGCTTGTGTCAGCAGGAAACCAGTCCTCAGGGAAACACTGTGCTCAGTGGGATGGCTGAAGTGTCTATGCCATCAAATGGACCATGACTTGTTTCAAGTACCGTCTGCTGAGTTCAGAATTCAGCTTAGAGAATGACCACGGGTTTTGCAACGGTTAGAAACCATGAAACTCCCGAAATACCTGCTGGCTCCTGTCACTGCAGATGCACTGCTTCATAAAGTGTTCTCAGGCATCTTTCTTCTTCTTCTTTTTTTGGGGGAGGGTGGGGGGAGAGGGGAACAGAGAAACTTCCTGTCGAATTTCTCTGCTTTTTACACAAGCAGCAAAGCTCTCAGACACGTGAACCAGAATTTATGACCTGTATTCTTGTTGAGAGATAGGAAGACAATTACTTATGCAAAAGCAACACTTAGATTTATCAGCCTGTTCCAGAGTCTGAGGATGCTGACAATTACATGGTGAGATTAATGGACTTAACCTTACAAGCCACAGCTTTTCAAATAAGTTCCTTCACCCATGAAGATTACCATTTATACTGACACAATTCACATTCTCTGCATATCCGATGATTACAATGGCATGTCGCTCACTTAATCCTTTTATTTTCAGGTGTTTGATTTGGCTCCTTTTGCCAATATCTTGCCCAGTAAAACTATTTTCTTTAATTGGTTTGCTTCTTTTGTTTGACTTCAAGGCCAGTGAATTGATCTATTTTTTTGTTTGAAGGCAGTTGGATTTACTTATATGTTTACAGTTCACTAAAGCACACTTGAGCAAGTGTGAAATTAGAGACCAAGGCAATATCACACAAGTCAGTTGTGGTCAAGAGGTTCCTCTTTCTCTGAGTGTCTGTTCTTGAAGTGTCCTTGAAATGGACAGTCCTCCTGCAGTCTTAAGTGGGTTAGTTCACTTAGTGCAGAGTGATTAAATTAAGAGTAGAGACGGCCCTTAAGAACATAATATTTATGTAGTGTTAAACATGATAAAAATATGAAATATTACTAATAATAATTCTTTCTAGCTTATTGTGTGAAAGTATTGACATAAAAGGGAACCTATGATGTCATATGTAGTTAATATGGAATTGAATAAACTTTAATGATCCCTTTGGGAGAGTCTATCAATCTCCACTCAATCAATGCATAATTAATTAATTTAATCAATTAATCAGATTCAAACATTTTTGTAAATTCTTGTTTAAACGGACCTCAGACATGACCGAAAAAAATCACAAACAAGCAGATAATAATGTGAATATTTATCTAATCTAAAATCTATACATGTGATAAAATATGAGCAATAGAATAGAAAAGATAAAGTCCATAAAATACGTTATTTGCATGTAGAGGAAGGCGCTTATAAACCTACCCTGCAGAAAAATCTAAACTTTATGGAAGCGTGAATTCAGTTGCAGAGAAACAGACTGGATTTCTCAGATGGGCAAAGATTTTCAGAGTTCAGGAATTCATCTGTCTTCTGGTTTCTACTCCGTTTTGAAGAACTGCTGTGTCCTCAGCTCTCCATCTCATCTCAAACTGGTTCATCTCTCCACTCTGGATTTTTGAGCATCTGCAACATCTCACGTCTCAGTTCAGATTCTCATTTGTATATCAGTGTGTATCTTTTCACTGATTTAAACTGATTTTATTTAAGTTATACATTATAATACCTTTGGAAGTGACCTAAATTTGAACATACATAAAAAAATGTAAACAATGATTAAATAAAGCACCCAAAATGGCGTTCTTTTGTCAAGAGAATGAAGGAATCAGGAAGAATAATAACCGCTTGGATTTTAATACAATATCACACTACCTTCGATCCTCAGGCCTAACAATTAAAACAAATAAACCGTTGAAATGTAACGGTATGTGATTTATGCATCAAACTATCAAATGTAAAATTCCTTCAGGTTGGTAAAGCTGTATGAAACTCATCTAAGAAGACTTAAGTTCAAGTTTGTAAGAGAAAAACTTTATCTCGCAGTGGTTAAAAAGTATGTCTTTGTTCTTCTGCTGGAGTTTTATCAAAGAAAGTTGTGGGAAATATCTGTGTGTGAGATAAGATTGGCAGTTTTACTAAAAGTCCCATCTCCACCTTTAAAAATAAACAAACAGTTTCTTCAGAGATTCACGTGTCATTAATTATTCCCATGAAGAGTCTGGAGTGGGAAAATGGTTTCTTCTGGTCAGTTTGCAGGGCTTAAACAAATATCCAAACTTTCTTTTCAGAGAGAGAATATGTTACATTTACTCACTAAATTGAAAGTCAGCAAAGCACAACAGTGTTTTGTGCTAAATTGTTCTGTGCTCCTCCAACACCACTGCCTTGCTAATGATTAGCACTCTTTTACTAATTATCACAGTTTATTACAAGTGTGTTAGCAGGCCAAGATGTATATTGGCAGAAAAAACAAAGCACAGCTCATCTTTATGTAACTGATGTGCAAATATTTCCTCAAAAATCAAATATATTGGACAAACTAAAGTCTTTGGCTGAATATCAGTTAATAAAATAGGTATAATTGATCTTAAACTGGATTCATTCTAAAAACAATATTACACGTGTTATATTTTTCAGAATTAAAGGTTTGGGCATGAGGCTGGAAGCAAACCTTATGAATGGTAAATTAACTGCAAGTAAAACTGCAGAAAAAAAAAGCTGTATTTTATTTTTTTGGGGGGGGGCACTTTTTTTTCATCCACTAATTACATGAAAGAGACGTAAATTAGTCATCTGGAACAAATTTTTAAAACTGTTTTAAGATTTTTTTTAGAGAGACCTTATTTTTTTTTCCTGTAACAGTTTTTAGCAAAGAGTGTTTGACCTGACACTAAAATTAAATAATATAACTCGCATTGCATCAAAAGGAAAACTGTTACAATTTTATAGTATATCTAAGATGAACTTCATCACCCAAAATTCATCCCATGGAAAATAACTATTTAATTTGTCCTTTTCATAAAACAATAACATCACACCATCTAACTAACATTTAAAGAATTAGAATGATTAAAATAATTCATTTTTTGTTACTTTTGCTCATTATTTAAGTAGATTACAAGATTTGAGGAAACAAAAGTGGGAAATGATATTAATCTGTAATTTTTTTGGGTGAGGACTTCGTTCGATCCTTAAAGTTAATAAAGTTAAGTAGACCTCATTAAAATAAGGTTACTTGTTACTTTCACACAAAATATGAGGTTAAAGCAGTTCCCTTTCAGTGTCTGTTACCATGAAGCTAGCTTTTTAATAAATAGCTCTTCTTTTAAACCCTTTTTTAAACACCTGGACTCTTTCTACCTTCCTGCTCTTTTCTACTGTAATGCTTGTAATTGGTGTGCAGTCATCTTTGTACAAATGCTGCACTAAGTTTGTGTCACCAGAACTCCTGAAGCTAATGCCTACGATTGTCAAGGTTCTCTGCCAAGTGCTTGTAGATGCTCATTTGTGCCGGCTACCACCCAATATTTTAATGGCGCTCTTATTAGTCATGCAGTCAAGCTGCGCTGACACTGATGCAGTGCGAGAGTTATGGCCACAGCCACAGACCGCTGACGTGGGTGTTGATGATGATGGTGATTGTTTTTAGATTTGTGCTTCCAAAGTAATATGTGATCATTACGGCTTCTATATTTTTGTTCACAGGGGTAAATTACATTGACATTTATATAGTTATATTTATGCTGACACCCTGTGTAGTCATTATTTTTTATATTTGTTTGAAGGCTTGTGCATTCTGGCTGCGCAATCATCAAGCTTCTCACCTGGAATCCGTGTATTGATAATGTTTCTTTCGAAAAGTAATTTGAATTGTAGTGCAAATGTGTCTGATGAGCACATACACACGACACACTCATTGATGGTTGGTTACAGCAGTGTTTTATGCAGTAAAAAAAGACATATAAGCCATATACAGTACTAAGCCATGATGGAAATCATGAAAAGCTTCAGGACAGCATTTGACCAACTGTGAAGGCTGTAGCCATTACTTTTCCAACCAGATAAACACAGTATTTAACCTGGATTACTAAGATGTTCCTATTAGCAACATTTTGCAGCTGTTTCAGAAATGTAGGCCTGTGTAAGCAGCTAAAATTATCATCTGTCAGTTTTACAAACATATTAACTGATATTTTTGTCACCAGAAAATCTCAAACCCACTTTATATCCAAAGTTGGGATAAACCAGTAGCTTTATGTCACGTCTAACAGCAGCGTTAATAGTCCTGTAATAAACTACAGCAAGAATCGAATAAAATTATGACCGTAAGTAGATCAGACTCATTATTACACATATGAAAAAATGATCACAAAGAATCTAAACTCGTGGTCATCGCGTGGTTCAGATATAAATCTGCAGCTCATCTCCAGCCTTCTCACCTGTTTTATCCTCACATCTCATGCATTTATTATCTGTTACTGCTGTCCTCGGAGTCTTTCCCCCTTCTGTTCACCACGTTCTTCATCGCCTCAGCTGTTCTGCATCTGGTACTTTGTTGATCATTAATCTTTTAAAATCTTGATTAGGCTACTGACCATTCGCCTTTAGGCTATTTGTGACAACTAACAACTACAAATCATTAAGTCTGTCAGCGAATGCCATTAGCAAATGAGCAAAGTGGTTGTGCTGATGTAGAGTATGTTTCTTTTAGTAGTAGTAAGGCCATTTATGGCCCAGGCCTCCAGGAACTGGTCCACTCTTCCAGTGGGCCAGTCCAGGCCTGTGCTCAAACCCCCTGTTTACATTTATTCATCAAGAAGGATCTATGTAGGATTTTCACAACTAATCTGAATAAGCAACACAGCAAAGTACTTGGCACTACATGTCAAGTAGATGTACGAGAACCGACGAGTCAATTAGATTATTGTAATTTGACAATAAACTTCTTTTCACCTTTCAAAATCTCTAGAGCAGTCACACATTCCCAGTTCTAGACTCAGCAGCAGTTTGTATCCCTAATAGAGTTATTCATGATGAAAATGTTCAATTAACTCAGCTAGCAGATCCCCTGGTTATATGCAACAAGCTGATAATCCCTTACCCACAATCTGAATCCCCAGCCAGTTGCAAACACCGCTGCAGTAGAGGATTTGGAGAACCTAATGATATTATGCTAATGTCAAGATATTGCTGGACTGACATTTCTGCTGATTGGGATTAGTGCTGCTATCCATTTTCACACCCACGCAGCAATAGCCTAAGGTTTCTCTGTCATGGGAACATACTTGCTGGTGTCGGGGGTAGTGTGTGACACTACTTTGGTGGCTTGTCTGGTTGTAATTACATCATATTCTTTGGTAAATGACTGTTGATTGGATTCACCTGCTCTTGTATAGGGCAGGCTTTCCTTAGTGCTAAAAATTTGTTTTGTTTTTTTTTACTGCCTATAAGAATGCTGAGGACATCCAGAGTCAATCAGTTAAAACCATGTCTTCCCGTGGTCACAGATTGGACAGGAGTCCAGGGACGGAACTACACAGCTGTGTGAAATGAACTGTGTGATTGATAGATAACTGAAGGAGGAGCACGTAATTTTTCCAGAACTTTATGGATCACTATCATTAAACTAGTTTGAAGTAAATTTTAATTAATTTCTTTATATTTGTCTGAATATTTCTGTGCAAATGCAGCTAATAATATTATGAAGTTGCATAACTATGCTAATCCAGCTATATGATTGATATATATATAC
>JBAMHX010000017.1:20101396-20113578 GCA_037177515.1 Pseudomugil tenellus | reverse complement strand
ATGGATGTGAATTTCATTTTGATGGCCGACCATATTTATTTGAGCCTGAGTACATGGATGAAGAAGCAGGACATCCCCCAACAAACCCCAGGTTAAAAAAAAGCGAAGTTCTCCTTTAAGGGAGTATAGAGAATGATTTGCCCTTCTAAAGTGCAATATCAATGGGTTAAGCTGGTAATTTGTCCATCTTGAGCAATACTGGTTTGTTTTTACAGTTTTTTTTAGCATTTTTTTTTTTGCATAAACCACTTGGGTACTTTGTGAATTATCTTTATGACCAAAAGTGCATTACCCATAATACATCCATTGTTTCTTGGCAGGGGATTTAGAAAAGTACGTTTTTTTTTATCAAGGCTAAAGTCAGTTTTTACCTATGTTTGGATCCAATTTGGGTTTTTTTAATGTTGCTTTACTAATTTTTAGACTATTTTCTATCTTAATAAAATGTTTGGGTGACTTTTGTCAAAAAATTCAGTCAAATAGTTTGTTTTTTACTATGATTTCTCACTCAGAGCAGTTGGTTTTATGCCATGAAACACTTGATAACCGGACATACAGCAGGGAGCTCAAACTAGCACACACAGCTGGGAATGTTGAGATTAAAGGTTTATGCTCAACAAAGAAGATGGATACAGAGACAGGCTTGTCCCTGTCATTTGGTATGTTTTTAAGAGTTTTAGCTATCCTTCACTTGACGCAGAAAACCGAGCAGTGCCACCAGGAATCCCAGAGGCAGTGTTGAGTTGTACAGCTGACACACAACCAGACACTGGAACGAACAAGAAAAGAAAACAGAGGAGGAACAGGGATAAAACTGCACAAACAGCCAAATAAAAATGCAGAAGAAATTGAGAATGGCAAAAAAAAAAAACTTTTTAGACGCTTATAAACAACTTTATGGCGTTGCATTATCGCTACCAGCCAGTGTTTAACTGTAGAAATGAATTCCATACTCACAACTATGACAACATTAAAGAAGGATGGAAGTATAAATGATGATATATGACATCGTTTGAAATGGACGTTCCCATTTACATACGTAATGGAGCTTTAAGAGACGAAGCTTAACTGGTTACATTTCTTATAGATACATATCACCCATCAACACTTCAGCCACAGATAACTGGTTCTGATTTTTCTCTTAAAGTTAAATTTGTCATGGTCAAAGTGGCACAGATGGTGTTAGATCTGGTTGGTTATTATACCAGTGAAATCACAACTTTTCTGTGATTGATTCAGGTATGTTTTCATTTGATTATTTAACATTCTCACTTTATTTTGCAGATTCTGATACTGACAGTGTATTAACCAGTAGATTGATATTTTCCTTGTGAGGATGTTTGATTGACCATATGTAGCTATTAGAAAATAAAAACAATGTCCATATAATATTTTCATGGATTGATGTAAGTGAACAGAATTTTTTTTTTAGAAGAACTTGTTTTCTGAGGTGAATTATGTCTACTGATTATATACTGATACGCTCATTTTTAAACTCCAGCTCAAAATAATTTAATTTTTATCAACATTTTGTTTTATTAAATAATTGTTGAGATAAACAGTAATACTTTGTTCTTTAACCTAAAAACATGTTTGCTGTCTTGAGCGATAACTGGCTTTTGGAATTTCAGATCCATTTTTAGCACTTATTTTAGTGTTGTTTGGATTAGGAAGAATTTTTATTCGCATATGTCTCTTTTAACCAGTTAATGTCTACTATGTGGTAGAGGTAAATTTGAGTATAATTTTTTTTTTTAGAAAATAGTGGAAATAAACTTGCATTAGCCATTTGTATATCTCTGTTTGGGTATGTCAAATCCAAAATGTTTGTTTTAACACCACTATATCTCTTATATCTCAACACTTTGCTAAGAAATAGTTATCATGATTAGTTTTCTCCTAACCTAATCTAAAAACACAAACATTTTTCTTGAGCCTATTTCTTGTTGTGAACATTAAAGAGTTACTGTTTTATGCTAAGCTCTTTAAGTTGTCTTGTAAATAAAAAATGCTATGGTTTTTGCATAAAGGTGCAGGTTTATTTGTGTAGTACAATTAATTTACAATACAAATCTAAGTGTTTTACATAAAACATTAAAAGCAAAGTTTAAGAGAAACATTAAAAAGTAGATTGAAGACAACATAATTAAAACAAGCTACAATAATTGTAAGTAAATCAACCAGACAGGCTCAAATAGAAACAAACAGTGGAATACATACAGTGGGTTAAAAAAAGACACCAATAGAAACATCATCTTCGTCGTTATTACCATCACAGTCAATATACATATGAGAGAAAACATATTCAGGGAAAAAAAAGGAAAAAAATACTCTCCATTATAAGCAGCAGCAAATAAGTGTTTGCAGACCTGATTCTAAAGAGCTAAGATTTGATGTTTTCTAGTCGTTTCTTCCAGATTTTAACATTAAAACTAAACACTGATTCTCAGTGTTTTATTTTTCCCACATATGACATAAAGGCAAACTTCACTCAGATGATTTCAAAAGTCTTGGTGGCTCATATGGTGTCAGCAGTTCGGATGTGTTTTTTTAGAGCGCAGGCAGCAACATATTAAAGTAATTTCTCAGGCACGAATGAGGCCAAAGATCTGAGAACTTAAGTGACACGTTTTTATCTTTGTTTGTACACGAGATGCAGCATTCTGGATTAGTTGCAGTTGTTGGGTAATTTCTTTTGTCAGATCTGTAAAAATCATGTTATAGGAGTCAAGCCTGCTGAAAATGCATGAAGAGGTTTTTCTAAATCACAATGAGTCATCATGTATATTTTAAGTAGAAAAACACTGATTTGGTTACTGCTTTATTTTGGCTGTTAAATGTATTTCAAGAGCCCCAAATGACATGAAGATTTCAGTCTTTAGTGTAGATTGAAGCACTAATCTTTGTTTCCAAGTACATATATTATAGTATCTTTATTTAAATGAGAACACATCCAAGTACTGATTATCCTGAGGCATACACTTCAGCTTTATCTGGGACCAGAGTTCCCTTATAAAACAGTAATATAGCGTGTAATATAGTGTCATCGGCATAATTACGGTAAAATATGTTGTTTCTAGATTGTAAGCTAGCAAGAGCATGTAGGTGTTTAATAGTTAGGGGCTCAAAATACACCTTTGGAAAACTCATGACATTTTTGTTTGCATAGATCTGTAATTACTAGTTGTCTCGAAGTAATCGCCATCTGTGAAGTAAGGTTTTAAACAAGCTCAGAATTGGACCAGAAATTGAAACCCAATTTTAGAGTCTGTCTAATAAGATGCTATAGTCAGAAACATCAAAAGGCCAGGGGTCCGTTTCACAAAGCAGGTTTATTGAAAACTTTGAGTTAGTTAACCCTGAAATGAGGCTAACTCTGGGTTTTTGGTTTCAGGATGAGGAGTTAAATAAACCAGAGTAATAGAGTAAACTCTAGTCTGTTTCACAATGAAGGTTAAGTGTAACAGTTTCTATGGTAACAGGTTTTGTGCTTGAAACCCTGAATTTATCTTGGTCTCCTCCCCTTTTAGAAGTATGTGCGGTCAATTTCCTTGAATTAAAATCTCACTCGCTTTGTCGGTATGTCTTTTGATCATTTTTTTCTCCTTTCCTCACTTTGAGCATAAACTTGAAATGTCAAGAATAAAGTTGAAATACCGTTTCAGGAATAAGGTTGAAATCACAAGAATAAAATCAAAGTACAGTTTTGAGAATAAAGTAAAAATAAGTTGACATTAACTTTGATTATTTCAGATTAATGTGAACCAGCTTTACTCTATAAAACACAATGTGTGGATGAGCTACCTTGTACTTTAGAGGCTTCAGCCACAAGGATATTCTTTCCCTTTTAGCACATAAACACAGCATTATAATAAATAAGTATTCGTACTTTGAAGATACTTGATTTTGACTTTATTCTTGACATTTCAAGTATATTCTCAGAGAAGAAGGAAGAAAGATAAATTATCATCCACAAATATTTTATTTTTAGTGTGAATCTAATACTCCGTCGTATAATCACTGTACGTCTGCATTAGAGCTTCTAATTACAGCGAGAAAAGAACAGAGGTCTTTTTTTTCAAGCTGTTGTCATGGTGACTCGTTTCTGGGTTCCATTGATGATGCTTTTTAAAGTCTCGGTGCTCACGTTTAACACCAGGTGAACTAACTCAGTGTTAATAAAACGGAAAACTGAGTTTGTCATCGCAGGGTTTGTCAACTCAGAGTTGTCTCTTAAACTGAGGGTTTGTTGAACTCCCTTTGTGAAACGGACCCCTGGTGTGTCTCTCACAGGGATGCGAAAATATTTGGAATTTCTACCAGTGAGAAAAGCACCAACACTACCATGCCAATTACTGCGACCCCCTAGAGGGCGCTGTCACTAACATATAAACATTTGCAGTTTCAGGTTGGATCCCTGAGGAAACATTACAGACACAACTTCTGTTAGTACCTTACCGATACATTCATTCTGTTCAATCTGATTCCTCTCCACAGGAACCCATAAATTTGTGAGTGAGGGGGAACACCTGGAGCTGACAGGCATCACCAAAGAACAGTCGGGATCGTATGAATGCATCGCCTCCAATGACATCTTGAGCCCTGATATCCGAACAGTGCAAGTCACAGTCAACTGTAAGAACAAAACTCTGACTTCCATTGTCAATCTGTCATGATCATCTGCGTTCAGAGCACCGTTTCATTGACATTTCGCCAATTTACTTCTGTAGAGATAAAACAATCAGCATCTCCAAACAAAAGCGGAACTAATGTGGATTTGTCCATTGTTCTGAAGCGTATTTGCTTTGTTTACAGACCCTCCCTTCATTTCAAAGGCGAGGAGTACGGGCACTCCGGTTGGACAAAAGGGAGTCCTGCAGTGCGAAGCCTCTGCTGTCCCGAGGGCAGATTTTGAGTGGTACAAAGAAGACCGCAGGCAAGTTTCTTCTCTCTGTGCATCTGTAATACTGACTTCAAACAAGTCGGAGCCGATAGAAACACAGACACGGCTCCTGCAGAGGTAGTTTATTTCAAATGAGCCAGATTGAATCAGCTTTCCTCATAAGTTTTTACATATTCTTGTTTGAAATAAGACGTAGAAATAATGAGATAATCAGTCAAGCCTTCCATTTTCTCATGGTTTATGGAAAATTCCCAGTTTTAATCTCATTATGGAAAAATTAAATAAAATTTCCTCTCAGAGCATTTGCAAAAAAGTTAGTTACCGAAGGCAGCTATTGTTATTTTTATGCTGTAATTGGTTGGAGTCAGCAGGGTGTGGGACTTCAGGCTTTATTCTTATATAATGCAGCTTTTTCCAATCCATTGCTGAAGACTAGAAATATGTTTATGAGCAGATGTAAAACTTTAAAACTCATATAAACATTACTGTTTTTGCACAAGCTTTTTGTTAAATGGTCCCTGACAATGACAGTTCCCCAAAGATAAAAAAAAGAGAACCAGAGAAACTAAATGAGAAAAATCCACATGAAAAGTTAAGTTACAAAGAAATGCAGTAAATGAAGGTAAATTTATTTCAGTAGGAGTGCGAAGCTTTGTTGCAGGAGGTATGACTAATTCCTTTTTTATTTTACATCGTTCATAGGTGTTAAATGTGCTTCTAGTGCTTTTCAGACCTAAAACTGAAGTACACACGCTGAAGATCTGATTTGAAAGAAAACACATGAACAGCCTCTCAGAGGATTTCAGAGAAACAAAGGTTATCTTCTCCACTGCTCATCACCAGGAGCTTTGAAAACTACTCTGCTCTTTCTTCCAGGCTCCTCAATGGAATAAATGGGGTTAAGATAGAGAACCAAGGTAAACAGTCACTGCTCATCTTTTTCAATGTCTCAGAAGAGGACTATGGAAACTACACTTGTGTGGCCATGAACGCAATGGGAATCACTAATGCCAGTATAATTCTCTATGGTAAGACTACACATGCATTTAAGTTATGACTGAAAAAGGATTAATTTATAACGTTCACTTTAAGATTAACTAACTTCATTTTTTGAGTACTTCCATTGTTCGCTATTGCATAGTGTCTAAACATAAGCTGTGTAGCATGAGGTGGTGGTCTACTCAGCCGAGTGTTACTGTGCAGATTTCATGTAGTGACTAATTAGAAATGTTTTTAAACTGGATTTAAAATGGTGTAAATCTGTCAGTTTGTTCCACTAGTTTGCTGCATAACAGCTAAATGCTGCTTCTCCATGTTTAGTCTGGACTCTGGTCTGGACTACTTGACCTCAGTTTCTGGATCTAAGAGCTCTGCTTAGTTTATATTCTCTGAAAATGCTGTGATTTGTAAAAGCTGTTCTGTGACTGACCGGAAACCAGTGTAAAGGTTTTAAATGTGATGTGTTCAGATCTCTGAGCCCTAGTTAAAGCTAGCATTCTGGTTACACTGCAGCTGTTTAATTCTCTTTAGGAAGTCCTGTTTAAAGAGCATTACAGTAATCCAGTCTGCTGGAGATGAAGTATGGATGAGTTTCTCCTTCTTGCTCATTGCTGGAAACTCATCCATGCATTCATCTCCAGCAGACTGGAATAAACATTAAACATCTACAACGCTGCTGCAAGGAAATAAACTGATATTTATATCAGACTCAAACTAGTACTCATTGGATACAGTTACATGTTTTTAAATTCTGAATTATTAATTCTGAATTACTTCATTCTGAATTAAATTCTTATTTAAAGAATTAATAAAAAATTATTTTAATTTTAAAATTAAAAATCATTTTAATAAAAAATATTTATATTTATTTATTTTATTTTAAATAAAAATATTAACTCTGAATAAAAGTTTACATGGAAACACATTTATTTGCCTTCAATTAATTCTGACGTGACGACAAGCGTGAAGCACTTAAGTGTACCGGAAATACACAAACCATTTCCTGCTTTTAGCCTAATAAGTTACGTGGAAAACAATCTAATAAAAACCATTTTTACTTCAATTCTGATAAAAATACTAGCTTGTCTGAAGTATATTACTTTGCTTTTTTGAGAAGATGAGGAGAAGAAAAATAGACTGAATCAAATATATCGCAGACAGGAGGCAAACTTGTTTTTGTTTTTTTTAACTTTAGAGTTCTGCATTTACAAAACAGCACGGAGGGAGGCAAAAGACTGCGCATGTGCATCATTACAACAGGAGATGGAAAAAGGCATGCGCAGAATGACTGGAATTAACTTGGAGAGGAATTAAGGTTTACATGTTAGAAGAATTATTTAATTTGGCTTCAAAATGAGAATAAACCAGACATTTTATTCAGAATTAACTTTAATTCCGAATAGTCAATTCTACTTAGAATGAAGTGTTTACATGGTGACTTTTCATCTATTTAAAGCGGAATTAACTTTTATTTGGTATAAAATAGAGGAATTAAAACTCATGTAAATGTGGTCATTGTCTTATGGTTTCCTTGCCGACGATTGGTCATTTTGTTTTGTTACACGTCTACAGAAGTCTTAACTGAACACAGTTGCTGTCTTAGCACTGTCTTATTGTATCGGGGTAAAGCTAGTGGTTATGGTTAACTGTTCATTTTTTCTGCAGGTCCTGGGGCAATGCATGATGTGAATGGAGCTGCCATGCTGCCCCAAAGCTCCTCATGCCTCCTGCTAACTGTAACCATATTCTACCTTCTCAAGTTCTGATGCAAAATGGGACCTTCTTCACGCTTCTCAGCACTGAATGGCAAGAACAGACTATTAATCCTACGAGAAGAATGGGAGACCAAGATTGCCGCTGGTTCACCCTTTGTTTTCTTTCTATTTTCCGTCTGGCTTTACGTCAGTCTGTTCTCTGTTGGTTTGCCAAGAGTGAGAGGCGTCAATCGAAAGAAGGGATAAATTTTAATCATGCACTAATTTGATGATGGTAGAACTACAGAGTTTGTGTGTCCCCAAACCTTTTTTGTATGTGAAAAGGGAAAAGAGAAAAAAATAAGTGTAACTGTTGATAGTTGACTGTTTATTGCCCAATATTGAAGTGTACATTCAGATTATTACTATTACTGTGTCACATCCTGTTCAATATCTGTACAATACCATCAAGCTTTTTTAAGTAAATGACAAAAAAGGAAACAATGCAATGTGATTGTTGAATTTTACTGTATTTTTACAGTTGTATGCAAAACAGTTACTGGTCCTTTGTGATGAACCGTTCGGAATGATGAGGATTACACCATAATTTCTCAGGCCAAGTCCTTCAGCTTAGTGCATCCAAATTTTTATCTCCATCATAGTGTGTGTAGAAAAATGTACAAATGTGGTCAGACAAACAATTCCTGCATTGTTTTTAGAAATGCATTCACTTATCAAACGGCGTTTTAGACTCACCTCATTACGGTGTCGTAGCAGCTTCAAGGGGAATTCATATCTGAAACCAGATTTACCGGCTCATGCGTGTGAAATGAAACTTAAAACCCAAGTGATGGTCAAAACAGAATACAGAGGTAGTGATGATGGCAATTTGGCAATCAAGCACTTTGGTTCATTTGTTCTTTATCAAATGTGATGCCTTGGTTTAATGGTTTGCAAAGAGTTCATTCAATCCCATAATAAGTTCTTCTCTAAGTTTGTAAAAATAAAAATACACTTGGTTAATTTTCTCTCAATCCGCCTTAACGGTCGTCATATTAGTGGATTTTTACACAATTAAGACTTTTATTTTGGTGCAAAACTAAGAAATGTACAGTTAGCTCAAAAGTAAAACCCTTTAAAGCCAGAACTAAAAAAAAGTGGGGGGAAAAAATCAACATTTTTCCTTCTGAATTCTTTTATTTAAGTTTTTTTAAAATTTACCAAGTTAGTTTTTTAAATATGTTTACCATGTGATATGTCTGTTATTGCAGTGCAAAAGATGTCCACCAGGGGGCAGATGACAGACAGATACAACAGAGTTTGGAGCAAAGTTTTGATGATGCAACAAAAACCTTTATGCATTTAATAGGATACCCCCAGGATTAAACATTTACATAATCCTCAGAAGAAATAAACTTATCCATAAAAAGAGAAATTTAATTGACCTTGACTGAGTTTTAGCTTAAATTTTTGTAGCATATTTTGATGGTGAAGCAGTTTTTCCTTCTCACGCACATCAGTTTGACTATTGTTAACCACCATTTTTATGTATTATTATTATTATTATTATTGTTTGCATGATTTTTTCCTCTTAGCCTGAATTTATATTTGCTGTGTTTGAAGTATGAAAATAGATGTGAATATCTGCAGCCATGCAAAAAGAGAAAAAACACACATTAATGCCACTTATTAGCACATTTATGGACAGAGCCTCCATATTTAATATGTTAATTTTGTTACAATCAAGATTTTATATCCATGCATGCTGTCTAGCAACTTTTCTAAGTACATGTTTTTATTCCACAAGTACGTTATTATTAGTTTATGGAAAGATATAAAAAAGGAGTAAACATCCTTCACCCAAGAGTTTCTTTAAATAAAATTTTGAAGATTTTATTTTCTCTCCAGACATAACAGAAGCAAGATGAGTCAACCTGAATGAATCCTCCCTGAAGCTGCTATAAAGCTATTTTTTTCATGTGTTGTGAATGTGTGCTTTTGACCTGATGTGCCCGAAGTAAACGGTGGACGCGGTTCTCCAGATTACAAGATAAACAGTTTTATTCCACGGCAGTGAAGAAATTTTTCAAGGGACATTTCTCTCTTTCTCATTTTTTTTTTTCTCAGCCAGCCTCTGATAGAATTTCCCAGTGAAAAGAATATACATAGAGCACAAGTGATCGCTAACGTGGTGTTCCTCTGTTGTCCAGTTCACTCTTGTGCAAACCTATGAGTAAGACGTGTTGAAGACTAAAAGAACAAGGACGAGACTGAATTATGTGGGAGTGATTTTATTGTACTCACATGTTAAGTTATGTGCTTGTGATGATGATAGTGAACCAGTCAGCTATGGAATATGGAATATGTTGCAGGATAAAGTTTCACTTTGCAGGCTTTGTTTTTTTGCAAAAAGCACAGACGAGTGACATAAAAACGCCTGCAGAAATTAGGTTAAAAGTTACTGTCATGCTTTCCATCCCGATAGCTCAACAGAACAAATATTGATGTCAATAATCTTGAATCAGTTTGTTTTAAATCCCTATTAAAAGAGAACTGACACTGGAATTTAGGTGTATTTTTGCATAGCAGTGCTACGTTTTTTTTGTTTTTTTTTTAAAGGATTGAATTATTTTCAATTTCACACAAACAACAACATACTAATTATCTGGGTATTCAACAAAAAAAGGCACTCACACATCCATTTTTACAAACTAAGATCCTTTCTGAAACATTTCTGTTTTTGATCCCACTGACTGCATTTGTTCACTGTTTGTTTTCCCACATGACGCTGAGCGTAAAGGAGTGATTGTGATATTTATAGTCATTGTATTCTTTGACTGAGAGGTTATAAAACTGTCCATAAACTGGTTAAATGTGAATCCAAATGGCCATTGATTTGTCCTGCATTCACAGTTTTTGTTGTTTTTTTTACATTGTATTTAAAAACAGGAAGGAAATTTGACTGGAATAACATCTGCGGGGACTTTTTAAATGTGTAAGTAAAATATTTTAACATGAAAACGGGGAAATCTACTCTCAAATAGAAAAAAATATTCTGGATTAAACTGTTTTAAAGGTTCTGTTTGTAAGACAGAGTTCCGGCTACTCTATCTTACCATAAACTGTTTAATCTAAGAAGACAGTATGAATTTTCACCAAACTATTCTGGATTAAAATCCGTAATACAAGCTCATAGTTGGTCTGGTGTCCAAAACTGTTCAGACCTGAGGACTTTCGTGCGGAACTGGATTTTTTCTCAATGGGGTAACTTTGGGCTTAACCCGGGTTTTCTTTACCACGATGCTGATTCTTAAAGTGAATGGTTAGCCTGCTCCGGAGCAGGTTATGTTCTGAAATCAAGGTAAAAGAGCAGGAAGAACCACCTCAGTTCTGTTTGAAAAGTGCCACCCAATCTGTCAATGTCTGAGTTCCTATCGAGTATGTGTCTCCGCTGAGTTTCTCCGTGTTTGTGATGACTCCGGCGCTGCAGAATCCTTTATATGTGAGAACACTGATCAAGATGTATGTTGCAGATTGGTAAAACATAGCAACACTGTCTGACAAACAGGCTGACAGCATCTATGAATAGCAGCTGAACATTCAGCAAAATATAGACACAGTTTTTTTTTTCCATCTTTTCGGTGGCGATGAAGACGCCTTCAACCAGAGTGATATTTAAGCTGTTAAGACAACATATCTGAAACCCTTTTCTGAGGCACATGCCTTCAGCTATTGGCAATGAAACTACCCAGATGTCCATCTCCGCAGGTGGTGGAGGTACATAATTTCAGCCACCACAAGGCCTCGAGAATGATGGCCAAGACACCAGAGACCGGATGTATGAAAACGGTCTTTAATGACTAAAACTGTGAAAGCATACAGCCAGATATGTAGATATGCGTACTTTTAATTAGATTTATATTCAACCTGACTTTTTGTCCATTTTAGCTTTGATTGGAACCAGGAATGTCCTAATTTAATCCCTACTATTTAAAAATGATCTACACCACAGAAAGGTCTTAAAATCCTTCTTATGAAAGCATTGGCTGAATATAATAACTCCTGCAGAGATGATTGGGAGAGACTGATTTACACAAGGAGAATAGCTTTGTTGGCTGCTTTGTTCGTAAGTTTTTGGTAGCCTAAAGCATTTCATTAGTTACTTGTATGATAAAAACATCAGAACTGCTTATAAAGCTTCAGTAGCCATGATGCTTGGCGGTATTATTTGTCGGGCAGGTTAAATGTACCCTCACAGTCGCTAAATATTTCCTCAGTTCATTTAGCTGAAAAAACTGGAATAATTTTTGAAAAGACATTTCCTTTAGATACAGTTCAGAATGTCTGAAAGGTTATGGGAAGTTCAAGTTGCTGTGGTGTTTGCAAACCCCAGGTGACCAATGAACCAGACGCTAAATGTACGCAACTCTATACGCAACAATAATACTGCATCAATAAATAAGTCATGTAAGAAATAATGTGACTGAAAAATTAATTATAATAAATTAACCTTCTGGATGATATTAACTTTAAAGATTGGCAGAATTTCTGATAAGTTCACTGCATATATACTGTATATATATATA
>JBAMHX010000017.1:20084694-20095363 GCA_037177515.1 Pseudomugil tenellus | reverse complement strand
ACATATACAAGCATCAAAAGCTAGGACACACTTTCCTGTAGGATTTAATGGGAAAGTGTGTCCAAACTTTTGACTGTCTGGTCACGCAGCTACATCTGTTTGGCAAATAGAATTTATTTCTTAATACTTCTCATTACTCTTTTATTGATTTTTCAACATTTCTTTCAGCTAAATCCTTTTTTTGACTTGCAAAGAGAAGCCTGAATGATTGCCTGAAGTAATGATTGATCCGGCTGCTGAATGTGTGAATGGATGAACAACATATGGGAACTTTCAGCTGACTCGTTTCCATGCATCCGTAAGCTGATTGCTTCTCCTTGTTCACATTCATCCAGATGTGGTGAAGTTGATTCGATGCGCTGAGAAAGAAAGGCGGAAAATATTTGTTAGAAGACTTCTGTTCTGTAGCGGCTTAATCTCTTTTCTGGTGGTGCAGAAAGATGCACAAAGAAACGGACACCGTTAAAAACATGGCCGGGCATTTAATTGTTTGTAGGCTATGGAAATGACTTGTGATTGTAAGGAAAGCCTTGCAGCTTTATATGTCAGTTTCTGTATAAATATAGTTCTGCACAGTAGCTGCACCTTTACTTTTATATTTTCTGTATATTTTTCCTTCACAGAATTTTTTTCATTCTCAGATTCTTTATTTTCTTGCATTTTTTCTCACAGACAAGTCTAACTCCATACTTTGTTGCAGAAACATGCAGATTTCCCCACAATGTAAATGATTAGTAGTATTAACACTGGAGGCTTCTGTGTAGCTTCAGGTATTGTTTTCTATTTTTAATTTGAACTTTTATGTTTCTTTTTTTAAAATTTGAGTCCAATTTTGAGTGTTTCTTAAATCTTAAAGTCTTTGGTTTTGTGTTGTTGCTGTAGACTGGTCTATTAATAAAGTTTGATCACTTATCTTAGCTCCCCGTTGGTGCAATGACCCTTACAGAAGCAACATTTTTGTGCAATCATCATGGCTGATTATAAGGTCTTATTCCTAAATAGAACTTCTTTCAGGCTGATGGACTCTCACTTACTTGCAATTAAACTTTCTCCTGGACATCGTATGGTGTCATTTCATCTAATCAGAAATGGATTATGAATCATTAATTAGCCACCAGTGATTTCTCTGAAAGACATTAAAAGATTAAACTTTGACAGATGGAAGGAAAACGAAAACGTCACACATGTAATAAAAAAAAATACAGCTTAAAAAGGAGCAATAAAATGTTTTTCTTACTTTGCATAATTTCTTAAGCTATTTAAATGTGTGCATAACAATGTCATTTAGTGTAATTGACAGCAGGAAATTATGTAATAAATCATGAATAAAAATGTTGAATTTCCCTCCAGGGATGAATAAATTATCTATTATTATTATTTATTGATAAATAATATTGTATAATTAGAAAAATCCAACTACAGAGCTGAAGCAGTCTTGCTGTTAAACTATTTTATCTTGCATTCTCACTGAATATCTTCTCTTCAAACATGTTTTAATAGACAAGACTTGCTGAATTAATCTTTGACAGCTGCCTTTTCATCATCGTCACTTGACTGTGCAGTTAGCAATGTTTCCACCGTGCTAATGTCACAAATCACATCATTTAAATATTTCGCATTTGCAGGGAGGAAGCTGCAGTTTTGGAACATAAGTCAGCCTGTTTGGCTGTCATCTTTGCCTGGTTCTTCCTCAGCAACAGCACATCAGCCATGTGTTCAGCCGTTATGATTATCTGATCTTTGTGATCAGAAGAGAAATGACAAGAAACAGATTCCTGACTGAGACTAATTTTGCTCCATTTTGACATTAATTAGGTTGAAGCAGGTTAAAATGTCACTGATGGGTCTCAGAGTTGATGCTCCGGAGCAGAAATAGTGTCTCTTCTGTCGGAGAGTTTGCATTTCCAGGATGTTGTGTTGCTCCAGGTGTCAGTCTGCCAATGTTCGACAATCATTTACACCCAGTTTGATTTTAAAAAATGCAATTTCTAAATGAATATAATTGCTGCTTAAACTGTGTTTTCTGCCAGAAGGTTGTCAGCATTGTGTCAGAGATACGTATGAATGGTTAATATTCTGTGTACTGCATGTGCTCACATGCAGTACACATGAAGATCCGATTATCAGTTCAACAGCAGGACAGCATGAAATTCCATTTTGTGATAAGTACATCAAACTACTTCTATCCTTTAGTTTATTCCCAAACTCGGAGTGTTGGAGATATTATGGCTTCGCCCTGACTGCCAGCGTCGGATATCCTTCATGTGAGCGTGATAAATCGAACAGTTTTTACAATTTGATATTGATACTCAGTATCAATATTGATACTTGTTTATGTCCCCAAGGGGACAACCTGTATTGAATTTCATGATATTTGGATTTATGGTTTCCCCACCAAGGGGTCGCTTTGTAAACAAAAAATCTGATTTTTTGCAACATCTCTGGAACTATTTCTCTCATTGACCTCAAATCAAATGTAAATACAAGGTCATGACCTCAGGATGCATCCTGTCCTGACGTCATACCGGAATTGTTCCAAGTTTTAACACCAGGTGGAGCTTTTGACTGAACATGTGCATTTTTATGGTATTGTATTGTGTCTATTTGAGGGTTGGGGAATAGGAAGATTGGGGCATTTGGGGATAAAGGGATATATACCATAGACCTTGTTTTTATATGCAATTCTCTTTATTTTTTTGCTTTCATACACTGATTGATTTATTTCTACATTACTTATTTTTATATGAAATTTATATGAAATTTTACAATAGTCCAATGTTTTTATTTTTCCTTCTGCATTTGTTTAATTACCTTTAAAAAAGAGTCGTACGTAAAGTCAGACGTTAAAGGTTTATTTGCTGGATGGATCATCAGCATGATTACATACCATCATGATGGATTTTACTTTTAAAAACCAATCAGTCAGGTTATTTTTACCAGAGCTGGTAAAAGAAGTCAGTAAAAACAGAAATAATCACAACACTAGGATCCATATTTAAATTTCATTTTAACAGTTTAAGAAATTCCTCAGTGATGAAATTAAAGTTTTTATGGGCATGCAAAGTGTCCCAACAAATATAAGTATGGATATTTTCTTTTCTTCCTCCTCCTCTTCCTCTCCAAATCTCTATTATTAATTATTTATGTACAAGAGACGTGTTCTGTGTTCTTTTCGAAGAAAAGAGCCAGACGCTGAAAATTCAATGGCTATGAAGAAGTTTTATTGCTGAAAGCTCTACGAGAGCAGCGTGTCGGGCAAAACACAGAGAAATAAACATACAGTAAATAAAGCAAAACAGCTATTAAGATGATGTTAAGACGCTGCTTCAGTGTTTTTCCTTACCGCTCATCCTGAATGTTTACTGTATTCATTCAGTCTTCAGTTCAGGGGTTCAAATTTAAGAACATGACATGGACCGGTTTTGATTAAAAGTTAATAGAATCAGAACTGAGGAACGTCTGCTGTGTATTTAGAAAACACTAATGGCTCGGTGATGGTCTGACCCATGCTGACCTTGAGTTTAGACAAGAGTAAAAATGTTATTTACTCACATATATTTTACTTTTTGCAGTTAACAGCTCAGAAAAAGAAGAACACAAACAGAGACACACAAAACTAAAGATGTATTTAAGCAGATTGATAAGCATTTCTTTCTGTTTGGCCTTGTAACATGAAGACACAGCACTTTACAACAGCTTAGAGACAGCTGTGTGACAACGGTGTCAGACGGTGCAGCATCTTCAATAACTTTCATTAAAAGAAAATGCTTTAAGCAAAGCTTTTCATCATTTAGCTTTGCATCTTTGTAGAGCAACGGTCAACCATTCAGCGGAAATATGAGCTACATGTTCTGAAGCCGTCATTGTGCTAAACCAACACGTCTATCAGTAAACAGTACGATGAATGTTCAGGGTCCCGTAGCGTCACACGTCGACTAATTAGACACCCGTTAGCTGGACAAGGTGAGTAACCCGACACATATACATGGAACTCCCACAAAGTCTGCGGCACAAAGTCTTTTCATGTCGAGGATTGGCTGGAAGTTTGGTGGAGTGTGTGCAGATCAGCAGCTACGTCTGCTTGCTTCATTTAAACTATAACTCTGGAAGATGCAACATGTTCATAGACTCTTCGTCTCCACTGAGAACGTGAATAATAAGATAACGATTGATTTATATAATAGATACATAGAGAGGATTTTTACCCTTTGGTGCCCCCTAACAAAGGGCAAATCCATGTTGCATCTGGTCTCTTCTCTGAGCCCTGTGGAGTCAGTAAAAATCTGTCTAGTGTTGAGTCTTTTAAGTGTCTCAGCAACTCTATTTGTTTTTTTTGCTCAATTTGATCTTTTATTTCTCCATCTCAGATGTACAACACTTTATTTCAGCTGTTCAGCTGACATGTGATGCAGTTTTGTAAAGTGAAACGCAGCTGTCATCTGAAGCTCTGGACTGGATTAAAAAAAAAAAAAAAAAAAAAAAAAAAACTAGTGCGGTCTCTCAGACTTGGGTCAATGCAGGGTAATGATGGTTCCTGGAATGTGCCCTGAAAATGTCCCTGTGCCATCAAAATGCATTTTCTGGGATGTTTTTCTTACCCAAACACACCCCATGTGGTGCAAATGCAGGTATGGCGCTTAAATGTTAGAGTGGCTCAGAGGGAAATAAATCCTTTCCCTCCATTTCAGCTGCGATGTAAATGTATCTGCATCAGTTTCTAAAAATGACAGAAGATTATGGGAAATCCCCAGAGCATCAGAGAGGAAACAGCCAAGAGAATATGTTACCAACAAAAAAAGCTTGAATCTAACAGAGTATCCAGAAGAGGTGACTGCTGCAGCACATTTATCTACATTCACCTGCCTTTACATCTTTACGTGTATTTTTATGCTGGAAGAGACATGCTCAATAAATGTCAAGTTTTGTGATTCCTACTAGGATGGACACACAAACGCAGCTGTACGGACGGAGGGATGACCAGGCAGACAGATTAGGAGTCTAACACGTACATTACGATTAATTAGTTACAGAAAAATTCACATCTTATATAATTATGTTTGTCGGTGCACAACTTCCTGGTGCACCTATTATTACTTACTGTATATTTCAGCTGAAACATGTAAAAACTTTCTGCTATATTTATTTTCCCAGACCCCTGTAGCGACTCTACATGAGGAAAAAGTGACTATCAACAAGTCCAGCAACTTTTTCTGGTATTAATAAAAACATACACATCCTTTATTCTTATCTGTGAGCGGCAGCAGCTGCTGCGAAAGCTCCTCTCCCGCCCAGAAGCTCGCTCCTCATGCAGCAGTCAGAGCAGCAGGTGATCAGCTCTGTGACCAGACTGAAGCCACAACACAGCCGGACTTACTGTCAGACAATAATGTTGACAGTAATTTGTTGTAGACTGCAGCTGTTCGCTAAATTGCTTAAAATTACATTTTCATTTTTTGATTTGTTCAGTGTTAGTCAAGGATGTTTTCGACTGTTTTGAATAGAAAATAAATTAAATGTATTTTTACAGACATTACACAACTAAAACTGGCTTCAAAAAACAAGGAAAAAAACTACAAAAATTAATTAATTTTCCTAGAAATAAGATACATTTTCTTGTTCTGTTGGCAGATAATTTATCTTATTCCAAGGAACAGTAACATTGTCAAAAAAGTAAAAAAAAAAAAAAAAAAAAAAAATCTTGAAAAAACCTATTAACTAATAATAATTACCTTTATAAAAAAATTAGCATATGTGTTCTTGATTTGAGATGTTTAACGTTACTCAGATTTTAGTTTTTGCGGTGTACTAGAGCCTAAGTTTACTTTGTAAATGTCTGAGCCTATTATGTGATTTAGTCTTCCTCTAAAATTATTTTAAAAACTTGCTTTTGTGGTAAATATTACGGTATGTGATTACCATAAACAACATTTTGTTTGTACATTCTTCTTTAACAACAAATACGTATCATATGTCCCGTTTTTGAAAAATAAAAATGTGTAAGATTTTCTTCTATTTTTTTTTCCTATTTCTATTCTTCTAATATGATTGCACTGAATTTGTTCACACAGATTGTGTCGTGTTTCATTTTATTTAGTCTTTAGCGCCTAGAAAAATGTAATGTATAAATAAACAAAAAAATATGGATTCAGTTCTGTCCAGGTCCAAAATTTTGCATGTTAGGTCAATTGGTCATCCTAAATTTCTTCCTAGGAGTGAGCATGAGAGGAACCTGTCCAGCGCGTACCTGCATCTCGCCTGCTAATTGCTGGAACAGGCTTCAGCTGCTCTGGAAACCTAAACTGGACGAGGCGGTATAGGAAATGTTTGGATGGATCATTGATTCAGAGGCTCAGTATCATATTTATGCTTACTGGCCAAACTATCTTTGAAGTGTAAATAAAGCTCATTGTCATACTTTAGCCATGAAACAGCACCTACTCATATCTGTTCCCCGTGTTTCATGGGGATTTGTGTAGGATTTTTAGATGCTTAAAAAACACTGTATTTCAGGATATATTTGCGAGCAACAATGTCTAAAAAACGTCTCAGAAGACATTTAATAATATAGCTCCAAGTGACCTTCTGCACTTCTGTTAAATTTGACTTTACGGGTGATAATCTGTGTTCTTCTATCTTTCTTTAAAACCACCCCTGCATTAACTGCTGGAATAAGCAACACTTAAATGCAGAGAAACAGATGTTTGCATGAATTAAACATATCTAACATTGCTGAAGAGCTGTAGATCGGTGCACCAGCTTAAATTCAGCCATAAAAACCACAAAATATGAATTTCTGCACACACCATAGACGCGGTGTCACATTATGTTTTATACCATAAAGCACCGACAAACATTGCTCCAGGTCACACTTATCACCGCCAAAGATAACTTACTGAGGAACGCAGGAAATCACACTAAAATAAATAGCTTTTATATTGCCTTACAGTACTGAGCTCAATTAGAATTCACGGAGGAGGAAGAGAAACAGATTCAGTGTTATGTTAGACCTCCTGGTGCGGTTGTACATAATTGATGTACCGGAACCCCTAAAATACAGAGTGTTCAGGCTGGGAGACACACTGGTGTCATTTAGAGAACTGCAGTCAGTGTTTGCTGGTAATGTAGCAGACAGACCACGATGAGCTCAGCCCAAGGTCAGGACTTCTTAGGAACAGGAAAATCAATAAGGTTGTCTTGGCCTGGATGGATGCCACAACATGCTAGTCTGCTGCATCTGTGCAATGGGAAAATAAGAAAACAACTGGAACAAAACACCAATAACACACTGAAAACAAAAGAGATTAAGATACAACATTTTATTATTATCAGTCTTAAATATAAGCACACACTTTTCATCAAGAAAATACATATAAACCAACAATCCTTTACAATGTCCCGTCCACATTGGGAGCAAGCCGATCTCTAGAAGAGTCCTGTGAACTGGTAGCCAGGCGAAAGGCAGAGTTTCGGTTCTGTGAGTTAAATCCCGACAGATTGTGAGTTTATGTCTTGCCTCTGCGAAGTGAATCTCCCTGGCGGCCGAGACAAAGGTTCACATCTCTTCCAGACTCCGATGCAAATCACACAAACATCACAAAACACTTAAAATGAACAGCACGACTGGTATGTGCAATATGAACTCAGTTTTCTGGAATGGTGTGTCAGTTTGCTTAAGACAGATTTTAGCTTTGAACATATGTAGAAATTCTATGCATCTCCACTCAGTCCAACTGGATCTAAGTTTACTAGAGAGGAACACCAGCTCTGCCGTCCTTTCTGCAGTCAAACATACAATGGAGTTGCTCATATCAACATAAATACAACGCTACAGCCAAACCGGAAACCTCAGAGTCAGACACGGACAGATGGGTGTACCGACGCTCTTTCACTGCAGTTTCATGGAGAAATTTTGGTGGAGGATCAGAAATATTTCATTAGTCTGTTTCCAAGACCCTCTCTCCAGTTTGCTAGACTTTATCATTATAGGTTTGGTTTGAATGGGGCTTGCATATCTTTTCTAAAAGTCATGCTTGGTGGGAGTCGGAAACATTTGCATTTGCTCTAACAATTCGATGCAGAGCTTGACTTTGTAAATGCCATGCAGAAAGAAACTTTGACTTTTTTCAGTCCCCCTCTCTCTATGAAATAATGAATTATCAATGACTATGTTCCTTATTTTTCTCAGAAACTCAAAGACACATCAGTGATCACTGTTGCGATCTAGAAAGTTCTTCCAACCGCTCTCTCTATTGATGGCTAATTAAAATTTGAAATAAGTGACAGAACATTGTGCATCTCACCAAAGTAAAGCAGCTACGTAGCTTTTCTGATTATTTTTTAGATTTTTTTTACATGGACAATGCAATTGAAGATACCTGGTGTGAATACAAAAGACATTGGGTCTGCAAATTGACTAGTTTGTAAAGGATTTTTCCACATTTTACGTAAGAAATGTTTATTAAAGCAGGGCGCATTTACATTGGGATGGTTGGAGGGAACTCAAACTGAAAAGGATTTGTGGAAAAAGCTGTCCCTTCTGTTGATTTGGTTTCTTACTACATATCACCAAACTGCTCATAAGGAGCGATGTTGTCTTAAACAACCGACTTATCAAGAAGAAAGAATACAACACTGCTGACTGATTGGCTTGGACCGGAAATAGCTCATTCAATGGCATTAAACAAGACATTTATTCAGTCTTAAGGCCCATTGAGATGACAGATATGCAGACGGACGGGCAGTTTTGTTCATTGCATTGGTTGTGCACAGAATTTTGTCCATTTTCAAAGGGGTGTGACAGAAATCACAGTGACCATGTTGAGTTGTGATACTGACATGCAACCAGCGAAAGGAACAAACTAGAGAAGAACAGGAAGAAAACAATGCAGGAAAAAAAGTGCTGTGGTTTTATTCTATTGCTCATTCTGGTGATTATGGGTGTTTGTAATACTTTATAGTGGCCCATTTAAGCCTCCAATTGTGTGTCAGAACGCGGAACTGAGCTCTGAATTCAGTACTGCCCATTGGTGACAGAACTAACTGGACAACTACAGCAACACAAAAGACGCTTACAGGTGGGGATGTATGATGATGTTTTAACTGATGCCCTCATTTACATATAAACATAAGCATAACTGGACCTTCAGGGTATCAGATATTACTCTGATTTTACTCTGAAATGAAAATTTATTGCATTTTTCACGAGAATCTTTCTAGAATAAGCAACAGGAGAGGTCTCAAGCTATCCAGCATGTTGTGGTAAGACGCCTTATGTCACTTTCTCTTTGTTGCACTAGATGGTCCGTTTGCTTTCAAACTGCAGAGTTTGCTGCTTTTGTCCACACCAGATGTAAATGTGCATACATGTTGAGGTACTATCCGTGGAAGTGGACCAGAGTTTATAAAAAAGCGCCGGTTTGAATTTCTTGTTCCATCAAAGGCAGATGCATTGCAAAGGTAATGTAGAGCTTTCTGCACAGTTCCACTAGCAGCGTTTCAGAGCGGAGCATCTCTGTCTCTGCTCATCACTTGATAGTTGGTGAAACTATCGGGTATTTAAAAAGAACAAAAAAAACAAAATAGGTTATTTAGTAAGTCTGATCTGCGTCTCATGTGCTGACTCTTTCACCTGATGGCTTGGTGTCCGGTTTAAATTCTGCACATACTGTTTTATCTTTAAAAATTTTGATCACTTGAATGATCCATTCTGCTTCAGATTAACAAGCAAAGAACAGCTATCATTGTTTTTTTAAAGAGCAGTAGAGCATCACACGCTTTAGATATGCTTCAGAGATGCTGCACAGCGAGCCTGAGTCCAAGCATTCAACAGCTTCCATTTGTTTCCGGTAAAACCGAGAGGTCAGAAGCAACTAGACAGGACAAATTCATGTCTTTGTATCAAACTTGGATCAAGCCCAAAACTGAGAACACTTCGGGTCAAGCTTCAGTGGGTACAGTTACGTGATGCTTTAAATTCCGAATTATTAATTCTGAATTAAATTCATGAAGCTTTGAGTTTACATAGAAATTTTAATTCCGAATAAAGGTTTAGACGGCATCATGTTTATTCTCATCTCTTAATTCTGACGTGATGGTGGAAATGATGTAATCACGCACCAAATCTCTTTCTTTTTCTAGCGTTAGCGGCTAAATGCAAAATGATCTAATATAAACTGTTCTGGATTGAAATTTTGATTCAATTTTTGAAGTACTAGCTTGTCACAAGTATACAACTTCACTATTTGAGCAGCTGATGATCAAAAAAAAAAATAAACAGACCGAATATATAGAAGACGGGAGGAGAATTTTTATTTATGAGAAATAACCAGCCATTTTATTCAGAATTAAGTTTAATTCTGTATAAACAATTCCACTCGGAAGTGTTTACATGGTTACTGTTTAAAACAGAATTAACTTATTCAGAATGAAAGAGGAATTAAAAATCCCATGTAAATGACCAGAGTTTCGCATCTGGGTTGATGTTGACAGTTAGCATAGTTCTGAATTACTGCCATATCTTTTTACTACTATTGGGTGAATTATTAAGCTATTGTACACACGCTTCATTACTTTAGGTAAAGTCTAAATGCCTATAGCACTGCAGCCTCACAGCAAGCAGGTTGCCGGTTCGATCCCCGGCTCGGGCGGCGGCCTATCTGTGTGGAGTTTG
>JBAMHX010000017.1:20026331-20039288 GCA_037177515.1 Pseudomugil tenellus | reverse complement strand
TGTGTGTGAATGGGTGGATTGCAGGATCTGTAAAGCGCTTTGGGCATCGAGAGATGAAAGGAAAGCGCTATATAAGTAAATGCCATTTACCATTTACCATTAACAAATACTGAAATAGCAAATATAAAGGTTTGACCTGACAGTGTCAGTGAAATCTGCTTTGTTGGCAGTATACCAATACCCAACTAATATCCAGTTAAAATGTCCAGTTTGTCCATAAAGATCTAACGTGGCAGTCCTTGACACTGTTTGGTCTGAGTATATATGAGGGAATGTATTTGACTCTTATAGCTAGATTGTATAAGTATGCTTTTGACAGCTTCAATTTTTAGGAATTTATTTTGATTTATCATTGATTCCCTTTAAAAAGTCTAATTAAGCTTTAAATAAGTATCATGTAAATATGCTGCGATTCTGTGTGGAAAGTGCTGTGATAACGCTTGAACCAAGACATGAGCATCAGCATCACCATGTTTAAGTTACATGTCTGGTGAGAATTGTGGGAACACAATAGAACCAAACCATTCATTTATAGAATAAAAATGAAACTTTTACTACACAAAGGTGATCCACTTTTTTTCCAGATCACCACTGCTTACAACTTGAGATAGAAGCCTCCAGGATTTCTTTTACTCTGTTCTTTTTTTTTTTTAAACTTATCTCAGATGAGGTACCTTTTCGCTGTGACCCTGGAGAGGGTAGAACCTCCCTCTGGGGTAACCCCCCCTCCCAAAAGACAAAACCTAGTAACTTCACCTTGCTCTCCAACACCTCCAGGTCAGCCCGCCACAGGCAGCCAGCCTCTCTGTTCTGTTTTGCAGCAGCTTTTCAGAATCTGTACAGAACTCAATTTCAAAGGATTTTTCTTCCAAGAGAGCAGCCTGCTTAGCTTTCTTGCTAACCTCCCTTGACCAAGAAAAGGGGCCTAGTCTCCTTCTGAAGAGCACACAATTGAGCTCAGGAGACCCAGTTATAGATAACTGAACCGTAGATTGACAAAGAAACACTTCTCAACTGACTCTTCAAAGGCTAGCTGATTCCCAAGGACTGGTAACAAATACAAGAGCTTTAACAATTAGAATCTACATCAGCCTTAGCTACACAAAGCTTAGCAAGAGCATCCTGTTGCTAATGATCAGTAATTTTTATTTGAGAGAATTTCCCCAGAGTTGTTATTCTGCATCTTAAAACATTAAGATAAGTCATGAAGTATGTTTAAGATTTGTCCTCACAAGCTGATCTAATATCATTTTGGTCAAACCTGGCACCCTTTACAGTATAAAGACTCACGTATATCTGAGTTAGTCTCTCTAACTAATATAGACACAAGAAGGATATTCCAACATACTCCTTTAATTATTTTGCTCCGCATATGTTGTCACTAGTATGTGTACACATGGTGACATGTAGCTACACCAAGTGATAAAACAAGCCTATTTTCCACATAGGCTGGAAAAATGTGAAGCCTATGTGGAAGTAGCAAAAATTGCTGTTCATCCTGCAACCGCTAGACGCTCCAAAGAAAGCAAATGTCCATAGATTCCCATGTTAAAAAGTCCAACTTCACAGCAGAAATAAACAGGTTTACAGCCTCGTATAAAAATATTAATAGATTGTTTACCTTCATGACAACTGATGGAGGTGGAATTTTTTTTATAACCCATTCATTTAGATGTTGACTAATCTTGAAAGTGTGAGACCTGTTGACTGACAGGTATCAAACATCTGGCAAGAAGGCAGAGTGGAGGACAAACGTGGTTTTCAGCCAGCTAACAGCACGCCTTAGATTTAGCTTACCTATCTCCGTTAGCTCAGTTAGCTCTCAGCTACAGGCAGATGTCTGGAGATTACAGATGTCTCACCACCATTTTAGCTCCAGCTAGTGTTTTCAGGAAGTGACTGCACATGTGACACGGACAAGATGGTGATGGCAGAAACTGAAAAGCAAACATTAGTTTCGCTCTTCGGAAACCTAATGGGAGGCTCAATCCATCTTTATTAACTATAAGAGCTATACAGAGAGAGAGCCACATGGTCACATGGTAACATGGTAAAAACTGCTGCCATCTAGTGATCTCATTGATCACATAGCAACGCCAGCCATTATGTATACTCAATATCCAGATGGTGAAGTGGGTTACCTTCCTGTGCATTGGAAACCACGCAAAGAGAATCACCCTTGAACTGTTGCTCACTTTAAGTAGGTAAATAGGTAAATCTTTTTAGGACACCACTGCCCTCGTATTTTCATGCACCCCTCCCGTTAGCAAAGTTGTTAGTGAATATATCCACCAGAGGGGAGTGCAGAGCTCAGAGTTCATCGGTTTTAGACAACAACAAACATGGCAATGCTGGAGGAGACTTCGATAATCTACATTCTTAGGAACAAAGATAAAAGGAGGCTGTTCTGGTCTGTGTTCTTCTACAATTTTTTTCACAGCTCACTCATTAGCTACTTTTCAACACTTCCCCCAGAGCTTCTGGGGATCCTACCCCATTTGCTCTGTTGGGATGCACATCTGCAAGAGTCCTGCCAATGCACCCAATTAAGTGCATAAGAATAAATGGACCTCTACTTCCACTCACTTAATCAACTTCACATCAACACAGGTGACTATTACCTCTGCCAAAGAAGTTACTTTTCTGTTGGTGTTTTTCTGTTTGTTTGTCTGTTTATTTGTTATCAACTTCATGCAAAAACATCTGGACAGATTTTTTTTTTTAAATTTCTGTGATTTGGTCGTTTTAAAAAATTTTATTTTAAAATTTTGGAAATGATTTAGATCACCATGTGGGTCCAGGAATTTTTTAAGGGATTTTTTATCATCATTGCAAACTATTTTTAGTATGTTTGCTCATAACCACAATAAATAGTCAAACTCCTTGGGCAAAAAATATAAGAAAAGTCAACTGGTTTTTACAAATGATCAAAGACGGATTTAAATCACAGAAAACTTTGGACAATATGATCCAAGACAGGAAAACATTTGGAGATCTTTGGAATAAATTAAGATATAAATATGCAACAAAACACCACAATGCAGCCAAGTTACTGTGGATTTATTATCAATGTATCTAAGAATCTAATAGCGCATCAATATAAAATTAATGCAAAATTTATGGTATAACCACAATATAGTAGAAATGAGCTGATTAGTGGAGGTGTAACGAAGCAGTGGCCTGTTACTTGATTCAGACTTCAATTATATTTGAATATTTATCTTACATTTTCAATGTCTGGATCTGCACTGACTTTGACCTTGTCTTTCAGAGGCTGGAGAAGGCAAGACGTTTTATATTTGTGGACTCTATCTGGAGTTTTTAAATGTGTGTATCCATATTGCTTTTAAGGTTGGGAACATCCCTGTGGAGTAAAATGGTTCAGTCCAATCACCTGAGAATATAAAAGAGAGCCAGTTGGCTCATTATGGAGGTTGCTGGTGGAGGCTGTGCTACTCCACAACAGGCTGGTGAAGTCCCTGGTTTATATAGCACCAAATAAAGATTCTTGTATTGGAGACATATTTAGTGGTGTCCACTGTTTCCAGCCGCTCTTTAGTCTGCTGTCTTACAGGAGGTTTGCGTTTGCGAGTGTTTTTTCTAGTTTTTACTGTGTCATTCATAGCACAGGGGAGAATGGGATAAGATAAGCCAGCAGGTAAGTTGACCCACCCCTTGTGTCTGGGAGAACTTGCACATATTTTGTCATGTTGGCTCCAGCCCCCCGCAACCCCATTTGGAAATAAGTAGTTGATAATGGATGGATAGATGTTGTCATGGGACTATAAATTAAGGAAGTACCATTTTCTTAATTCTGCTGTGAAGTAGAGAAGCACATGGGAGAAGTGGTAAGTTTTTATATATATATATATATATATATACACAAAAACTTTGCTTGTCAAAGTAAATTTTCTGCATATTGGGTAAAATTATTGTTATGTCAAAGCAAATTTATCCATGTATAAAATTATATCTCATACATGTTTCTTAATGGCTAGCATATAAAATAATGTGAATAACGTCTTTTGAGATTAGCTTGGATTTCGAAGCTAGGCGGGTTTTTCAAAAATGGTATCTATAAGGGAAAGGGAGCCTGTGGGGTAAGTTAAGCCAGTGGTTCAACTTACCCCCCTCAATTAAATTCAATTCTATTCAGCTTTATTTGTATATCACGTCAATATAATCTCAGGGCGCTTCACAGAGATCAATTTGAGCCAATTCATAATAAATAGCTTTTGTAAGGGAACAAAAAAGATTGGATTAAATATTGACTTTGATCCGTCCTGAGCTGCATGAGAGCTCCAGTGATGAGAAAAGTGAACCAGGTGTGTCAGATCTGGTGGTTAGTGGCATTGTCATTGTAAAATTTGGATCCAAATGCAGGAGCCCTCATTACATTGGCTAAGTTGAAGAATTTGCAAAATCACTGGCAGTAAAAAAAAACCCCAACTTTACATTCAAGGAAAAAAATGTGGCCTCTTTCCCACTGAGTGATGTCCTGCCTCAACCTCAAAAGGTTGGCGGTAGCAATCGTTGACAGCTGGAATATTGAATAGTTGCTTTAGTCATATGGTTTTAACGATCACTGGTAACATGTAAAGCTGTTTCCTAAAAAAATATGCTTAGGTTAACATTATAAAACTAAGATGGTCATTTTTTCCCCTACTTGGATCACTTTACCCCCGACTTGGTTTAACTTACCCCTAACCTAGGGCAAATTGACCCAGAACAGCACTTTTTTGTTTTATAAGTAATTATATTTGGTCGCTTTGTCAGAGAGGCAATCTGATAATTTCATATGATAAGAGACATCCTCATACAAAGGAATATGTTTTCATTATAATTCTTTGCTAACCTCCAGGGGAACATAAGTAAAAAGTGGCTCATAATACCAAACTCTCCCCGAATCGTGCATGACATAGTAGTACAACACAATAGCATTTTTTCATTTCTGTTTTATTGATTTACAGCTATTGTTGGTACTTTAATACTAATGCTCTTGTTTAAAAGAGGCTGTTTGTGATTCTTGTATGTTTGCTGTGATAACGGCTGGTTGCGAAAGTCAGCGTTCAGATTCATAGCCTTCATTGTTCTGTTTGTGCATGTCATATCCGCCCATCTTTCTCAACAGACAGACCCTACGAGCTGATATCAGTGCTTAGTTATTACTCCGCACGAGTTCCTTCCTATCTGTGCTCTGCAATTAATGTTTTATAAGAATAATTTGTATTGAATATTAATAACAGTATGTGGACAATTACTGATACTGACTGACGAGCAGACTCGCTCCTCGTCCCCAATAGAAATCCACATGTTGTTTATTTTAGCCTTTAAAGTCAATCCGCAATGTACCGTGGACAAAATAAGCTTTTACACATTCTGTCATCATATATTGTTGTTTATTAAAGGCCCCTGGTAGCCTGAAGACAAACACAGACAGGAGTCTGACTGTGAACTGTAGCCGATGTTGCTGAGAGTTAAGTGTCTCAGAGCAACAGTCTCTAAGCTCATAAAGTAAATCTTGCACTTGATTCATTTATGGGAAAAAATATGACAAAAGAAAAACCATTTAAGTAAATCAGCCGACCATTACAGCGCACCTGAATATAAGTGGGGAAAACAATTGGCTCTAATTTCCAGGAGACCACATTGGCACAGGAGTGTTTGCACAAGCATGGAAGCAACCGTTGTCCTTTCACCATGCTTATCTCCTTACAGACAGGTCAGTCACACTTGTGCCATGTTAAGATTTCAATTCCCAAATCCCAGCTTCAACAAAGGACAGAGGGAAGCCTGGGTCCTTGCAGGAATATGCATGCACGCGTTTGGCCTGATTAGACTAAGCGTGACTACACAGGCGTATATAAACACATTGTTTCCTTCAGTCTCCAGAAAGCAATAAAGGAATAATGCCATTGAGAATATACAAAACAGAAAGACCCAGTTTTGGACATACTTGGCAAAGCAGGCCAGTCTTATGCATAATGATTCTAGCTGTGTTAATCTTCTCTGCATTAATCCTGTCATTCAAAGGGGCCTCCACATTTACATTCATTTAATTATCCTAATTAATTAGTTCAATTACAACGGTGTAAGTTTATTTTCCTGTGAGCGATCCCGTTGTAAATGACGAGCCAGAACCAGGTAATGATGGGAAATAAGTGGAGCAAGCAGGGGTCAAACAAAGTCACTGATGGGTGAGATAAACAGAGGGAATGAGGGGGAGAGAAAGCTGTAAAGGGAGCATGAACGGAAGTCTGAACCAATCAGAAAACGTCTCGCAGGTAAATGTTTGCAGACTAACTTACCTAAATTGGAGATGAGTTTCCAGCTGATGGAAGGTTCTGGTTTGCCATTGGCTTGGCACATCAGGGTGATGTTGGAACCTTCGTTCACAACGATATCCCTGGACAGGTTAATGATTTTTGGTGGCACTGAAAAAGAAACAAGAAAGCAATGTGACTGGTGCTCGCTTTATTTGCAAGCTGTTGCATTTGTCATGCAAATGTGAATGTTTTCCTTTATTTTACAATTACAAAAAAGTAACCAAATTATAACAGAAACTAAAAGAAACAGAACTTTCTTTTAAATAAGACATGTCTTGGCTTGTGCTCCAGCTATTTTGTTATTCTCTCTGTATTATTCACCTTCTGGGAACTTTTTTAGGTGTAAACAATGACTTCACCTAAAGAATGCTGTGTAAAAATAAAAAGAGGAAACGCTGTCTATAGCAGCTAAATAGTTCCAGGGAATGTTGCACCAAGTTCCTCTGGGAAAGGTTTACAGTACACCGCAGGCTTCAGGATTCTGCAGCAGAGATGTCTTACATTTTTTACACTCTGAATAGACATACTCAGTATATGAAGTATACACTAGATGCAGTCTGATATGGTTTCTAGCAGAAACATGTGTAAAGTGGAGGCAGTTAATCACTTACACGTCACTTTTAGATAAAGACAAATATAGAAAAGCGTCAGAGCTTAGACAAAAATAGGATACAGTCATTTATTGTGTATGCATTTAAATCTAACGGAAGTGGGTCCAAACTTTATGTTGGTACTTTATATCATTTTAAAAGTTTAATGTCCACACACGGAGTCCCCTTTGGTTCAGATTGTGTTGGACTCATGAACCAGACTTCTAACTGACCTACATCCTTTAAAAAGTGTTGGATGGTACAAAAATGTACAAGTTTGTGTAGTTAAAAAGTTTTCTGTCTCATGCCTATTTCATGATTTTGTGCACTGGGCTGCACAACCTGACTTCCCATTAATTGGTGCAGTAAAATGAAAGATTGCAGTTTTTGAAAAAAGAAAATAAAAACATATAAAAGAGATGTGTCCAGGCCTGCTGGAGGAATATAAACTTTTTTTGCAGAAAAAAATATAGCTTGAATTTACTATATTAATATTTCTCCATTATTTGAGTCATTTATCTACAAAATTTCATATAAAAAATGCTGATTGGGATCAATATTAGAATAAATTAGATTTATAATTACAGTTTTTTAAATAATGTCCCATCCTGATGTTTAAGTGACCTAGTATTCTTCAACTAAAATACTTGGTATAAATAACGTTACTGCACATTCTGTAGTAATGTGCCGGAGACAGAGTGATTAGAAGATGTGTCATTTTTAAAGCGCTGTAGCAAAAGATCACCAGGAGAGCTGTTTTCAGCTTCACTGGAAAGCGCAGATTTCAAATCAACAGGTAATTGGAAAACTTGTGTTGAGTTTGACGCCAAGCTCCGCACAAGTCAGCTAATTAAGTCTGATGTGTGTCAGGTGTGATGCAGCAACATGTGCGGGACTGATGCAAACTTAGAGCTTGTGAGATAATTTGAGAAAAAAACAAACAAAAGACACTCACAGCCCCGCCATCCAAATGCATAAATGACAGTTTCTTACCATGCAGGCATAGCAATCCCCCCTGACACTTTTGTATGGAACTTATGCGATTTAGACTTACTAGCTTCGGACTTAGAGCTTTTAGAAAATGATGCTGTAATGGGAGGATTTGTGCTTTTGAGGGGTGTAGCAGTAACACTGGACTTTATTCTGCACCTGCTGATCCTCAACTGCTGAGACAGCAGCCGAAGCAGCAGCATATACAACCTGCTACAGGGCCTGATGCTGCTGGGGCTGTTGCTATAAGCCAGCGCTAACAGCGCTAACAGCTCACACTCTACTTACACTTTAATAGTCATCCACAGAAGCTTGCTGTTGCAAAATGACTTGATATAGATACACATACACACAACTGCAAACCAGCAGTTCAGAAAACGCATCCATTGATCTTGGTTTGAACACAGCATTATGCACAAAGTTTTATTTTAAAAAGGCGAAAATAAGGAGACGTATAGCTCCTCTGATTGAGCAGGCGCCTCATGTAGAGGTTAATGCTCCCAGACAAGATCAGCCCACGCTCAAATCAACGCCTGGGGCCTTTTGCTGACATCTTTCCAGGAGCTGTTGTCCAATAAAAAGCCACTACAGCCCAAAAACCCCTTAGAAAACGAAGGCAGGGCAAACACATTTTTAAGACAGCATGGAGTCTTACAGGTTTAGGTACCGACTGCTTAGTCCCTACCTTTTAGCCTCTGTGCTGAAAACCCGACAAGCAGAAGAAATCAGATGCATTTTATGCCTAACGTGAAGTTCAGGAGCTTACAGACTTATGCACAGGGGAAAAAACAGCTAACCTTAATGCAGAGGTTAGGGTTTATTTATCCCTTAGGCCATGAGAGGGTGGATAACACATGTCCATGAACAAACTGACTTTACAATCAGTGATTGTACTTAACAGTAAAGTAATAATGATGCTTACTTAGTTTCCCAGCGGAAGTTTAATATATAGAACGACTCAGATGAGTTGAAACTACAGTATATGTTTATTTTTAGGTTGATTAACAAGGGAAAAAGGGTTGAGATGGGAGTTGGGGGCAAATAGAGTCATAGAGAGTCCTCACTGCTACATTTACAGGTTGGTTCGTGGCTGTGAGTTTCTTTTGTACCTCCTTGTAGCTGAAAGTATATTTACACTTACTCCTCCCCCCCTGAAACACCAGTGGCCTGTTCGCTCATTTTGACTTCAGAGCGCCTCTCATTAAATTCTGATCACACGCTCTTTAAGCTTTAAACTTTCCGGTTTCTTCACAGAAACAATCTCCAAATAGCTTGGAATGGCTTCCAACGCTGCCTCACTCATTAGACACTATAGGATAACAGAATTCTCTGTCAATTGATGACAAAGGGAAAAATGCTACAGCGTTGAACTTTGTTGTTTCAGCAATGTCCGCTTTGTAAAACCAAGCTGGAAAAACGTATTGATTAGCGTGAAGCCAGACAATTATACAGCCACCAGAGTTTTAGTCAAAGAAGGCTGCTTAAACAAGTAGTCTTCTAATGTTGGACAAGGATCCTTCAAGACAACCACCCGAAATTATCCCGAAATTATCCACAGTTCTTTCATCTGAAGCAGGAGCATGAGAAGTGTAGTCTTGTAGCAATTTGGGTCTGTGATGTGGTCATATGTTTCGCTTGTTTTCTTTCTTCTCTTTGCATATAAAGCACATTTCTACAAACTGGTCCAGGTTGAGTCAAGACGATGCAGGATGGGGCAGTTAACTGTGATCTTGTTGCCTTCCTGTAGTTAAACATGACCTTACCTGAGAGACACAATATCAGCCAGATCAGGATATGTGCCTCAGAGACATAATAACACCATGTCATCGCAACAAGACACCTTACTGAAAATATGAAACATGACCCAGAAACCAAGTAAGAGAAGAACAGTGAAGAGTCTTCCTCCTTGTGGATGTTTATTATCAACTTCTTTTACACCAAGTGAAATGGAGATTTAAACAACCAACATTAAATCTGATGCTTTTTGTTAAAAAAGGAGCCATTCCGGCTTTGCTTTTATGCCAGGTTGCATGGAAAGTGGCTTTTATTTCAACCAATCACAGGACTACAGTGTGTTAAGCTCAGTCATTTTGGGTTGTATTGATATTATTGGTTCCTTAATGGAAGGATCCTAAAACTCTGGGTTTTGCATCCCAGTCTGATCCACACTGACCTGCACATGTTGGTGGAAATGAGGCTTAAACTAGAACAAAAGCAGAACCTTCCTTTTCAGGCCCCCTACTGATGTAACCAGCTTCTTTTTGTGTTTGGGAACCAGACTCCCTCTCTGCCTTTAGGGTTAGGCTTCTAACTTCATGGCTACCTTAATGACCCTTTGCTATTTATTATGTTGCATGATGTACTGAGCATTTATTTCCATCATATGTAAATATATGACATTGTTGTCATGTCAGATGTTAAATTAGCTGTTTTCTGAACGCTTGGCCTGGAACTTAGTGTTACATGTTTAAGTCTTTTCCAACAAAGAACAAACTAATCTCCAGGTAATGGAGATATATTCAGATTCCTCAATGTGGGTGTAAAAGCCATTTTAGAGATGTTCCTAGTTTGACCTGTAGGGGCCACTCTTTAATTGATAGCACCATATTGTAAGCCACAATGTAACAGATGTCAGGTGTTGCTACATAGGGGACAAACCAGTTTTGACTGCTTGCTTTTTATCGCTTTGTGTCACTGTTGCATAGCCTACTATGGATGATGTTCAAGGATCAAGCTTATTGGATAAATAATAAAAATTCACAGCATCGTAAAGTGTGGCGAATGGACATTTTTATCATCAAATACAAAAGGAAAAGATAAGAGTGACTTGGCGAGCAAGTTAAGACCAGTGCAAGCAGCAACTCCGTGGCTATTTAAGGTCAATTAGCCACAATAGATACATTGATTGTTGTTTACATTTGGTTAATCCTGCGTATGCGCACTAGCTGGCGGCAAAAAAAATCAAGCAACCCTTCGTATTTACACAATGGAAATTGTTAAGAAAGCTAAAATCAAGTCTTCAAAACCAAAAAAAGAACCATCTTGAACATTTATAGGAGAGGGATCATGGAAGATACGAACAGAAGTTGTATGTGCGTGGTGGTTTGTTTTTGAAATTGACAGAAAGCAGTGGGACAACATGTGGAAGTGGCTCCCTGTGCAGTATGGTGACATTTGACCTATTTAATAAACACTCCTGGGTTGTACAAAGCCGAAGCATTGAAAGCTTACAAATCACTGGATGGATACAGTTTTTTCGTTTGTGGGCATGTTCATGAAGTTTTATACTACAGTGCAAACGACTCACTATGTTTCTTACAGAGTTACGATCTTCCATCAGCACCTCTTAAGTTCCTGCTAAAGGACCACAATCGAAATAAGGGCTTGACTCTTTGGGTGAGTTTAAAGAATTTGTGTGTAGCCACAAAAAATGATATATTTGTTCTTTTTTTGGAGACCTTTTTCTGAAGCCTGTATGTACATTTATGAAGCTGAAAGTATACGACTGCAAGCAGTTGTGTTTCATAGCTGCGTGTCCACAACACACACGCTGCATATTGGACCGAGACAATTTTTTTAGTGCATCCGTTTCACAGTGATCGTTGCCTAATTAAATACATTTAGACCTTCAAAATGTTCAAAAAGGGTGAGTAAAATCTCAGGTTAATAGCAGATTAACTCGTTTCCCTGCAGGATTACATCTGGCAGAAATCAGATTTGTCCACTGCTTTGTACTCACGATCATAAACATGTTTAGCGTAAAGACGACACATTCATATTGTTCGGTTTGTGCAACCTACTTCAATGCATGAACTCGGCATAATCTTTGTTTACAAACAGTAAAAATAGATGACGCTACGCTCTACTTAATATATGCAATGGCAGCGGTGGATGTGTCTTTCTGCCGCCAGCCCAAAACTAGTCAATGAGCAACTAAACGTGACGTCACTCGTCAATGTGTCTATATAGGGTATTGGGTTTTCCATCTTTATAGATTAATCTGAAAACACCCCGAAGTACTCCAAAAATACATACAGTTGATAATACATGATAAATCCATTTACAGTTCAAATGTAAATACAATTTAGATTCAATGGCAATAAAGAATCTTAAGGTTAAGTGAGAAGAATCATTTCTTTCAAGGCAGCTAATAGCTAAATCATTTCAACTGAGACGTGAAATTAACCCTAAATCATCTTCTGAACACTTTTCTGGAGAAGAATTGCTGCTCATGCCTTTGTTGTGAAAGTCACCAGCATCCATTAGCGTCACAGTGGAGTCAATACACTCTTCTTTGATGCGTGTTTGTTTCAGTAAATCCACTGCTCACTCCAATCACAGCTGCAGTATGAGAACCGGGTCACGCAGCAGTGTTATTACACGGTAAGAGGGTTCAAAATGCAATGTCCAGGTGTTGCTTCAGTCTCTCAGCTTTGGACTGCAAACAGGAGAGCTCTGCAAACTTTTCATATTTCTTGTATCTATGTTAATGATGTTTACATGCCAGCAGATATTTTGCGTAGATCTGTCATTTACCAACTGGGAAAACCTCCTCCACAAACTTTGAATGCTGATATACATCAGAGTGACCTCATCTTCATTTGGAGGTGAAACTAAATTACACCACGCCTCTGAAGAACGTTTCTGCAGCAGAAAACTAATCCAGTGGAAATGTTAGTTAGCAGCTTCCATCACCATGTCAGACGCATTACGAAGAAAGTTTCTGCCTTCAAAATGACCATTTTTCAATAAGCTCGGCACACTAAAGCCACGACGTCTATCCCTCCTGAGCACCCCGTCACGAATGACCAAACACTTCATTATGTGCACGTCTGTTACAAAAAGTTCAAATCATGTTTTTTTATAAACTTTTTTTACGCAAATACTTATTGCATATGTGCAAGTCAATATGTGATGAGCAGCCATTTTCATTTCATTTATTCATGCTTGAGCATGCAGTCTTACAGCTTGTTGATATTATGTTTTCCCCAAAATACAATTAATCTTATAGGCCTGTCTTATATATATATATATATCTATATATATATAAA
>JBAMHX010000017.1:20004001-20017465 GCA_037177515.1 Pseudomugil tenellus | reverse complement strand
ACTCACTCACTCACTCACTCACTCACTCACTCACTCACTCACTCACTCACTCACTCACTCACTCACTCACTCACTCATTCATTCATTCATTCATTCATTCATTCATTCATTCATCCATCCATCCATCCATCCATCCATCCATACATACGTGTCTGTTAAACACGTTTTAGACACTGTGAGTGTAAAAAGTCTAAAGAAAAAATCTGTGTTGAGGTTTTGAGGGGAAAACTTGCAGCAGGATGTCCAGAGGGTCCTGTTTTTTCCCTCTTTCTTCTCAGTTCTCCACTACCTGCATCATTGATGAAGCACAAGAAGATCGGCATCTTTCAGGTGGTAAATTCTTTCATTCCCTGTGTTTGTGAGGTAGAGAGTGGCAGCAGGAGCAGCACATACAGTGACCCCACACCTTGTATTGTGACTGGCCTTTACTGTTCAAGTGTTTCTCTGCTGCCTCAGTGAACTCACTGTTCTCCTACTTTTGGCTGTTTCCAAGGCAACAGTGAGTTAGAACTATGTTCAAGTTTTGGTTTCAAGTCGAAGTTGAAAGCTCGTGGCACATGTGAGAGAGAAGGAAGAAGTAAAGAACATGCTTTTCATGCAGTGCTGTGTATGTCATTATTATCTCATCTGCGTGTCTAAATATGATGTTTAACCATGTCAGATGTTTGCCAACAAAATGTTTTAGATATATTTTATATCTTTGCTTAAAAGGCAAAGAACCGACTGGTCTGGATTGAGGAGTTGGACCATTAAGCACTTTTTTTTATTCATTAATCACTATCCACGTTCTCTACTGCTTCGCATTACATCTTGTTTTCTTGTTTAAGCTCATTTATTTTGTACATGTAAGAGTCTGTAAAACCATAAATAGAAGTACAACCTTGCAAGCAACTCCATGAATATCAAAAAGCTCTTCCAACAGGTCAAGGACAAACCAGATCATGGCAGCAGGCATATTTGTATAACTAACTTTTAAACAGGTGTGAGAGCACTACAGGCTTCGTTTGCTAAACGCTACAGCCATGAAGTTTTTGACATTTATTTCTTTTCCATTTTTAGGGTTTCAAAATAAGATTCTTGTACTGTAAAAATCAGTTTGGTTTACAGGTTAATGACATGGTCCAAGTTGTGTTTACTTATAGATGTCTACCCTGTTTTATCTCCAGTGTTTGGTTTCTTGTGTTCTGTTTAGCTTAATTTAGTTCTGCTAACTAGTTCCACCTGGTTATAGCTCCTTAGTTCATCAATTCCACCTGTGTCTTGTTTAGTTTGCTAGTATTTATACTTCCTGGTTTCAGTTCCTGTTGCGGATCATTAGTTGTCATTAGATGTCTTCAGTTTGCCCTACTTTGCTAATAAATAATAAAACCTGACCACTCCTGCCTCTTACCTGCCTCCTTATCTCTGCATACCTACCCGCTTGTGACAGTTATAACACAAAAATACAAGAGATTTAGCAAGAACACATTTTTCTGCATTTCACTTTAAATGAACATAAAACATGTGAATAAATATTAATAACTGATTTAAAATTACTGCAACTGCATTGCATCACTAGTTGACATATTTAAAATGTTGTTTTCTTCTGTAAGTATCAAACATAAAACATACAAAGTGAATAAATATCTAATCTTTTGAGGATAAAGGCTAAAGACAGTGATGTAAGGAGGAAATGATTCACCCTGGTTAAGGGCTCTCCAGATGGCAAGTGCTGAGATGTTCTGTTTTTATTAATAATGTATGATCTATGTGAAGCAAATACTGTTGATTGACATCGTAAGACTACTTATAGTACGGCTGGTAAAACAGCCATCAAGATGTTCTGATAAAATACTCCAGCTGTGAGGAAAAAGAGCTTTCTGTGAAACCACAAGCAGACTGACTCTCCCTGTGCTTATGAAGCTGCTTACATTGATCTTATCATTACATCGCAAACAAAAATGCAACATGTAAACATTTCTCTTGCATGTTGTTGCAAACACATGTAGTAACATGATGAAGTGAATGTCTGCAGCAGAAACTTTTTCTTTTTCTTTTGAGTAAATAAAGCATCATATAAAAATATTTACTAATATAACATACTAATAAAAGACATTTATTGCTGCACAAAAGCATTTTTTTTTTTAAATGGAAAGGGTAACATCATAACACCTTGAGACATTGAGACTAATACGAAATCCTACATAGGCTATATTTTTAGATGAGTACAAGAAGGTAAACTTTAAATACTGGTATCCATAGAGACAGACGAGAGGAAGGTTGCACTGTTGGTTGAAGACATTGATGTAGTTTTGACCTGTAGTTGTTCTCTTACTCTGCGTATGCGCTCATTCCTGCCCCTAGATAAACACCTACACACACATTCCCTTATTAGAAATTACTGTGTGGCAACACGTCATAACAGAGATGTTATATTCTGACATTTTCACTTGGGTTCCATTATTTTAAGGGTTTCTGACTAAAAATAGATGTATTTTATTTGTAACACTTTATAAAATATCTATATGTTTGACATCTCACGATTATAAAATACGGGGAAACTCCGGCTAAACCTAACCTGATAACCTGAAGCAGATCCTGAGGAAACAATCACCCCATCTTAAATTTAACAAATTCTTGCCTTTTTTCTGTTTGTGAACAATAAATAACATCAAGAACACAAATAACTTATTTATATTCATCACAGGATTGTCAGAGATCCACTATTGGTTGAGTCTAATTCATATTCTTTGGTCCCTCCCCCCCAAAAAAGCTTTTATCACACTGGTATCAAACAACCCTGATACCTTGCTATAGATGTTATCAATATCTGGATTGATTCGCCGAGTACTAGGAGCAGCATATGATTCCAAGATTTAAAGAAACCAAACAAACGGTTGAGGACAACTCTGAAACTGCTGGAGTGGATTATGTAACAAGTTTTACACGTATTGCTGAAAAACAAGCAACATTTTTTTAATCCAAAAGTTTAAGAGAACTTGAACATCAAATCAAAACTAATTTTATTTGTAAAGTGATTTCATACTCAAAGCAGCAAAAAGTGCTTTACATAATAAAAACAACAGAGAATACAAACACAAGAAAGAAACTCCTGTTCACATACATGTTTCATAGCACAACTTCTGAAGCATGTCTTCTGTCTCCATAAGCAACATTAACATCTGTCTGATGGGACAGACTCCAGCTTCCCTGCATCCCTGAATTGGATTAAGTCGTTCAGAAATGAATGAACGAGTCGTCTTTGTAAGAGAAGCTTTTTTTTTTAAATAGAAAAAATGACACTGCTTTATAATAACACATCTTGCTGGATAATCTCTGCATTTTTTCCTGTAGTATCGTTGTAGGTATCAGAAACCAACTCTGCTTACTCACATTCCGACTTAGAGATTGCATCGTCTGAGGAGCTCTTTAAACTACACAGATCTGCATATCAAACTGCCAGCCTCCAACTGCCTATTATGCTCCGTGCACAAAGCACTTTAGAACCTGCATCTCTTCAGGACACTATCACAACAACACACACCATTATAACATAAGCATCTTAACTGGAATTCTCCACTGACCTTCCATAATGTTGCGAACCAGGACTGAATTTCCCCCCTCCTCCTCCTCCTCCTCCGCCTCCTCCTCCTCCTTGAGCAAGGCATTTAGCTTCTAATTGCTCCATTGGTGCAATGAATGAAGAAATGGCAGATGTGTTTTGATTCTCTGGCTTGTTCACTTATGCTCTTGTTATTGCAGTTGTAAATAAAGTGTGTAGACAAGCAGAAGAAGGGGAAACATGTCCTGTGTGGAAGATGGCAATCTCTCAGCATTTGCAGTGATTTGTAAGGAAGAGTGGCTGGTAATGGTTCAGACACATTTGCAATGTTTGCAAGCTGCAGAACCTGTTTGAACACAGTTGGATAGTTCTGCAGGTGAAATGTTTGCATGTTTTGCACAATTTGCTTACGACTACATTTTTGCTGAGTCAGATAAAGAACCAGTGTTGCACCTTTTCAAGTAGTAATAACGGTAACTGTAAAAGTTTCTTTATTTCTAGTTACCTTGGACAAGGATGTGCACTGAGGTTGTCCTCGGTCGACTGCTTGTCTGGACCGCACACACATACTGCCCTTCATCCGTCATGTCCACGTTTTCAATCTTGATTGTAAACTCTTCCTGATTGAGGGTCACCAGACTCACTCTGGGATCCACCGACCACTTGTCTTCTCCGGCAAACAGTATACTCGACCGGTTTAGCCATGCTGTGTGTGTGACTACGTCCTCCTGTTCACACCTATGAAGACAAGAAAATAAAGTTGAACACATATCCTTTACAAGCAAATATATCGTATTTTCACAACCATAAGGGGCACTTAAAAGTCTTAAATTTTCTTCAAAATGTATGGAGCACCATGGTGCGTTGCGCCTAATGTGTTGCTGTTTGACTTTGGGAAAGCAGGAGGAAGTGTGGCCGCTGTAAAAAAAGTGAAGCAAATAAACACGGAATAACAGCTGAACAAAAGGAAGAAATTTACAATAAAACTGTATAAAAAAACTAGTCTGAGCAGCGAACTCCGTGTTTACTTTGTATCTCTGGCAGAAAGCACGACATCTTGGCATCGGAGATCCAAAGTAAACAAAATACGAGCAGAGCAGCAGCGAGAAGAGACAAACCTGCTGGAGCTGGCTGGATCATCAACACGCTACCGGTAATCAACAAATTAAATAAAGTTTAAAAAAATTCACGGACCAGAAATGGAAGCTGGTGTTACATCCCCTGGCCTCTGGCCTGAGGATGTATGTGAAAACCTGGAACTTTTAACTGGAAAACATTCCTCATCAATCATCATCCATTACACCTGCTGCCAATCACTCCTGTTAGAAGCTCCATCATCCACTGGTTCACCCCAAAGCCCCTCCTCCCAAATGGGCCAATCAGGACTCCTCCAGGAAGTAAAGAGAGGAAAAGGAGTCAGACATTCCGGGCCGCTGTGATTTGGTCTGACCTAGGATTGTGGATGCTTTGGTGATTTATTAGGACACTGGATTTGGAAAACATCGAGTAGAATACTGTTACGACCCAAAGGTAAAACATATTTAAAACACCTGACACCAGATTCAGAGTTTCAACATTTTTATATTTACTAAACTATTTCCTCCCATCCTATGTTGCTGGATGGACGCGTGGAAGGAGACCTGTGGTGAGATGACAGGCCAACCCTATGCAGGGCCGTCGGGCTGCCACCATCACCTCTACCACCCTACCCTAACGCAAACACAACCCACAAAACTCACATAAAACAAAAGAAAAACATTGAAAATAGGACTAGCGGTCTCACCACAACAACTGACATGACCAAGCCAAGCAACCAGCTTCGGGTGCCGCTCCCGAACACAGCCGGCAACCGGAACAAAACACAACGACTTCACGGACAAAGAGGTGGAAAAGAAACCCAGGTAACCCATTTATAGACTAGATTAGCCCCTGACACGGAACCCCTCCCTCCTAATTAACACCTAAGGACTAGCAAACCCAGAACAGATGCGTCAGCGCATAACAAATACCATTGTGGTTTGTTTAAATTTAGATTCTCCTTGTTATAGTTTTGAGCACGATTGTAGGTTTCTTTAAGTTTTGATTAAAGAAAGAAGCTGTTTTTGTTTAAAGTAATAGTAATAGTTTGTTTTAATGGTTGTGGGTTTTTGGTTTGGTTGTTATTCAGAGTATTTTCAGTTCTTTGTACATATCGGTAAATAGCAGTAATAGCTGATTGTGAATTATATAGTTAATTTGTTAAATATAATCTCGTTGAAGCTTTTTCGTGTTTGTGTATATTTTCTTTTGTTTACTGGATAAAGGTAATACCGACCTTTGGGCGCCTTTTGTTGTTTTATGCAAACCTGCAAAATTTGTCCTTCCTGTCTATGGTGGACGATGCCGTGCAGAAAGCTCAGAACCCAAACAACACTGAATGTGGTGAGCGTTGCTGTTCTCTAATGTTACTCATATGCAACGGGAGGGGAGGGGGAGCTGGGACACATATTACACAGGTAAACATGTGTTTTAGCGCATGTTTTAACATGTAATACATGTAACAAAAATGAAGCATGTGTGGAATACATAACAGTGACATGTGATTCACAAATGGCTTTGAAACAAAGTGTGAAATTCACATTTGTCAACCAAACGTTCTTTACGTGTGATTCATATGTTAACCATGTGTCAAAATGCATGTGATTGACATTTCACCTGATGAGCATGGTTCAATCACATGATTTACATGTAACTTACATCTGGATGACATGAATATGTTTTAAAATAAACTGTCTCCGTGTGTACATGCACATATATTTTACATGTGCACATGGATGGCGTGTGGTTTTTCTGTAATTACAAGCACCTGGTGTGTTTTATTAGACGGGAATGATTAAGTCTTTGACTTTTAAAGGATTTTAGTTATTATCCTATTGCTGTTTTTACAAGATGTGAGATAATATGGGTCATTATAGCACATACAAAAACGTTTCATTATAAAAATGGAGGAAATGATAAAAAGGTAAGATTATGAAATGCACATAAACTGCTAATAAAACAGACCTGCTTGGAACACTGACAATTTTTTAATAAGCTTTGTAATGAAACACATTGTGTGTATGCAAATGCAACTCTTCAGCTGCCTTCGGGTCTCTTTGTTTATCAGCCCACACACTTGGGTTTGTGACATTTAAAACTGATTGAGAGAATGGGTGTTACTGTGCTCTGTTGAAATCAAATTAAATTAAATTCAGCAGTCACACTGGTACAAGAAGCTCGGTCACTGATCTTTGACTCTTTTGACACAACTACACATCTGCTGTAGTTTCATTTGACATGTTCCTGCAGCTCGAGAGGCAAATCTTATGCAGATATTCTGATATTGCATGAAAAATCTGCCTTAAATTGCCAAAATATGGCCATGTGGGATATTTTTTTCTCGCATATATATTTTTTACACAGATAAGCAGGGATGTAAGTGGCTGTGAATGGTAGCAGCGTAACAGGAGCTAAACACGGTGCAACTGAATGACTCTCAGCTCCATTTACGCTGCCACAGCTTTTGTTAAACCATCAGTCTCTTCCACTTCACTGGCAGCAGAGGGGTCAATGGCATCCTTGGGGCATTTGTGATGTTATAGCCGAAAGAAAACATGCATACACACCCCCACAAAAAGGAGGGAATAAAAGAAAGAAATGTTATGAATTTTTGATTAATATTTTATAACAGAAAAAAATAGCTGAGCAATGAATGCATTTTACACTCTATACACACTGCTAATGGTTAACCTTTAAAAACAATAACAACAAAAGTATCGTGGATTGAACTGTAAGTGTTTGATAAAGTGGCCTGGTCTCATTCAAAAATCCGTCATAAATTCATTTTTCCACTCGTTTAAACCTTCCCAGCTTCCCAATCCATTCGGCTGTGTATCCCTCGGCTGTTTTTAAGGACAGATGTCACTATGATGGAAAAATGCATCACGAGAATATACCAAACATTGACCATGAAGGTTTCTGCAACTGTTTCAGACATAAAGACAAAACCATGTAAATATTCTGACTGTAACCATAATTACTGAACATTAAACATCTGAAATTTTTCATGCATTTTTCCACCAGATGCAATTATGCTTGATGCATAAGAAGAATATGGAGATGGAAAGACAGCTACGCATGTATTCTGGTCCATGTTTAAGAGGATTAACATCTTCACTTGATGCAAATAATGAAGCAATACCACCAGAATACACAGAAAATTATAATAAAGATAATACAAATCAGAAAAGAGGAAAATAAAAAGCACCAGAAGTAGATGCAGAAGAAGTTGAGAGCAACAACTTCAACAAGAGAAGACATGGCGGGAATGGAACTCTGAAGAATCTATGCATCTATGGCAACGTAAAAGACTGGTGGAAGTATGAGGACAGTGACATGAGACAACAGGGACATCCTCCTTGCACATAAGGTCGCATAAATAGTCCTTCACATTCCATCACGTCATGCTACGGTATAATAGAGATTTTTTCTACGAACAGGACTGTTCAGTGTCTGAATCTGCAGAAACAGAAAGATGTAAAACCTCCATGTGTACGTATTTAAGACACTGATTCCGCCGACTCTTACATCCAAAGCAGCTTTCATGTCCGGAGTACAAAGTGTGTATTTCACTGAATGACTTGATATGCTTTCAGAAGCGCTAGAGCATCTACTGGCAGAGATAACAAGCGAGTGTTTCAGAGCTCAGCTCAGTTAGAAGAACAAAAATCAATCTGTAAATCCAAACTCACGGCCAGTAAACATGCTTATGAACTTTTTAAGCTTGTTGCATTCAAGAACATAAAAATTTGTACTTCTTGAGATTGGAAAAATAAGTGTTTGATAACTCGGTTATTTCACAGTTTTCCAACATCTTGTGTGTTTTTATAGTTTCTCGCCACATTGACCAGAAAAGTTTTTGCTTCATACTTAAAGTCCACTTAAAATTTCCAACCAATGGGGCCATTATTCTTGAATAGCACACAAGATAAATGTTTTGTCCAAGTGATGTACTGGAGTACCCCAGGGCTCCATCCTAGGGCCCCTGCTGTTCAACATTTACATGCTTCCACTCATTAAATTATAAAAAAAACAACAAAATATGTTACTATAGTTATGCTGATGCCACACAGATCTACATAAACATCACACCAGGAGAATATAGTTTGATCCAACCACTGATCACATGCATTTATCAGATTAAAGACTAGATGTGTTGCCACTTTTTACAGTTAAATGAGAACAAACTGAAACCATAGTCTTTGGAGCCAAAGAAGAAAGATTAAAAGTCTGCACTCAGCTTCAGGCGGCTAAGTTACAAACCACCAACAGAGCCAGAAACCTGGGTGTAGTCATGGACTCAGACCTTAACTTCAGTAGTCACATTAAGACAATTGTGAGGTCAGCCCTACTACCACTTATCATATCGAGGATTAAAGGACTAATGTCTCCACAGGATTTAGAAAAAGTAGTGCCTGCATTTATTTTTAATAGACTGGATTACTGTAATGCTGTCCTTACAGGTCTCCCTAAAAAGTCCATCAGACAGCTGCAGTTAGTCCAAAATGCTGCTGCTCGAGTCCTCACGAAGACCAGGAAAGTGGATCATATAACAACGGTCCTCAAATCTTTACACTAGCTTCCTGTTTGTCAAAGAATCAACTTTAAAATCCTGCTGTTAGTTTACAAAGCTCTGAACGGTTTGGTGCCAAAATATATTCAAGAACTTCTGGTTTGTTATGAACCAACCAGATCCCTCAGGTCATCAGGGTCAGGTCTACTTTCAGTTCCCAGAATCAGAACTAAAGACGGAGAGGCAGCGTTCAGTTTTTACACTCCTCACATGTGGAACAAACTCCCAGAAAGCTGCAGGTCTGCTGAAACTGTCAGCAGCTTTAAATCAGGGTTAAAAAATGTTCTATTTGCAGCCTTTTACGATGAGTGATTTTTTTCTGAGGGGTTTCTATCTTTTTTATTTTGTGATTTTACTTTTGTTTTTAATTCTTTTTATTGCTTTCTGCACCTTGTTGTAATGTTTCTAATGTTTGTATGTAAAGCACCTTGAATTGTCACGTACTTGAAATGTGCTATACAAATAAACTTGCCTTGCCTTTGGTCTCTCTTCTTGCACAGGACCTAACGGCCTTCAGTCTTGCTGACAGTTTATGATCCAGTGGTAAAGAATATCTAACATATACATAAGGAATAGGAAGCGAGTCAGTCTGTGTAGAGTGCTGTTTGCATCCACTGACCAATTAACGCTCTGCAGTGTTAGCATCTCTACAGCCTCAGCTCGGGTTGCTTTGAACCTCAGCTGAGGAAATGTCAGAGAGGTATTGGACACAATCAGCTACATGATACTGACTACACTGGAAAGCAAACAAACAAACAAAGCCACACAATACAATAGCTCACTGCTCCGCGTAATGAAGAAGCAACAACAAAGTAACCTGCTGTTTCTGGCAAAGTGACATATAAAACATATAAACATTTCATTTACTGTCGTTAGTTTTAAAACGTTTAAATTAAAATTTAACTTTTAACTCTGTGGATTACAAACAAAAAAAATTGTGCACCTAGCACAGCAGTTCGACTGCACTTATCTATGATGTCCTCTACTGTTTGATTTAGTCCTTGTGTTGTTCTTATTCTCAGATGTAAGTCGCTTTGGAGAAAAGCGTCTGCTAAATGACTGTAATGTAATATAAGATAAATAATCAGTGAAAAAAATGTGTTTCCATACTGGGTTAAACCATGACAACCATGGGCAGATCAATTGTTTTAATTCATCATACAGTGTCTACGGTGCACTTTATCTGCTTCCTGTTTGCCACGAGTGACCCTAGCGGGGGCATGCATGACCTGCAGCTCCCAGGGATCTTCAGAGTGCACAAACTCCTCCACCGTGATAAGGTGGCGGCTTCGAGAGGCAGTTATTTAGAGTGACTTGTATTCCGGCAACTCACAGCTAACTGAAAATACAATAACCGAGTCAAAAGAATGTGACAAATTTCAAAATAAAACTAAAAGATTTTTTTTAATATTAATTTAACAATTGTATAAATTGATTACTTTACAGTATCACATATTTGCTGTGATGACATTTTGAAATAAAATTGGCAAATTGAATTAAATGAGCTTTGATGTGTTTTTTTTAACTGTTCTTAGTGTGTCTACATTTTGTCAATATAGAATCTGTTAAATGAGTATATATTGGTCCAGGACCGTATGAAATAAGTACATATATAATTATATGGTTTGTATGTATGTGTGTGAGTGTGTTGTAATCTGTGAGTGTATGTTTTCATTGTCATGTAAGAATGATGTAGACCCCAGGATAATTAGCTGCTGCTTGGAAAAGCTAATGTGGATCAATAAATAAACAAACAAACTGTTGCCAAATGAAAACAAATAAATCATTATGAGCAAATTCATTAAAAAAATAAGTTTTGTAAAACTAAGTTTGCCTGAAATAGATGTAATGGCAAACTGTTTTTTCTTTATTTCATATCAAACTGTCAAAACTTGTCATCTAAAAACAACTATTTGACAGTTATGAACTTGTGTCAAGCAGTGGGGGCTTGTTGAGCTTTCACATCTCCTCATTCTAGAAAGCTAAAGGAACTAATCAATTCCTGTTTGCTGTCTGTGAGTCTTTAAGGGTGAGGCTATGGTCGGTGCCTCTTGCGGAAATGTAGCCGTCACTTCTTTTCATTTAATTTAAGAGGGTCAATGACTCAGTTAACGGTTTCCTGGCATGGTGTTTACACTGACTACCAATTTCCCTTTCAGAAGAATCTGCAGTCACATTGTTTGAGTGGGACTGCTGCTGCTTTGAGTGTGATAAAAGAGTACAAAGGAGGTCGTACAATATGAGAATGCAGCTGCTGGTACTTTGGTTAGTCATTAAATGAGGAGCAAAAGAAAAAAAGATCCTTCAGCTCTTTTGTTGAATTCTGCAACACACTCTGCAAACAAAGTTTCTTCTTCTTTTATGCAAAACTCTGAATAAAACCGTGTGTTAAGTCTGCAGCAGAAGCTCTTTTACATCACAAGGGAAAATGCAGCTGTTACTTGGAATAATCCTGTTCCATGTGTTTTTAGAACATTATTGGGAAAAAAAATCAAGTTTGGCTTGGATTGTTATTATTATTAATATATATATGCCTTACCAGCCAAATCCTTCAGAAAGCAACAAGGAGGAAATGAAGGGATAAATATTTTACATACTATATATACAATCCTTATCGCTTCTGCACAGATGGTAAACACAATTTAATCCCAGTAAATTGCAGTCCTCTTAAAAGCCCAGCCAATGGAGGGTAAGGGGAGATGAGAGTTTGGGAACTGAAACTGAATCTATTAAATTTTTTCTCGTCTCTGTGTGTTATAAGATAATTAGCAGGTCATTTCAAATACACACTAGTTGCACCTCGATTAGACGTCGGCAGTAGAGTTTGTTTACATCAGATCAGCCGAGTTAATGCTAAACATAATGCTACCAATATCCTCCTTTCTATAAAAATATATCTATCATTACATGGCGAGACCAAACATCCTCTTTTACCCAAACACATTTTAAAAAGCTTAAAAAAATGAGTCTGGACGGAATTTCAAAATAAAAAAAAAAAAGAGTTGTGTTGCACTTCTCTCCCCACACTGCTTACTGCTGTTATCCAGTCAGAGAGAGAGTTTGTGGTAAAATCCAGTCAGTCTCAAAGACGTTTTCTCGTAAATTCCATCATTAACCCCAAAAACGTTAACTGGTTTCTTTTCTTTTTGAATATCTACGAGTACAAAAAGTAAAAAAATAATTCCACGCTTCCGAGGTTAACGGGACAAAGCTCATGTACAATTTGTATGAACTTTAGCTCAACCTCTTTTCTGAGGTTCACACAGGTTTCGGGGGCAGCTGCCTAAGCAGCCCAGGCTTCCCCATCTCAGCCACATTCACCATTTTGTCCGTCGGGATGCCGAGGTGCTCCCAGGCCATGCGGGAGATGTAATCACTTCAGCGTGCCCTTGAAACTGAAGGTTTGGAGGATTTAGTGAGGATCAAAAAACAGAGCAGCAAGACTTCACTCACTGTACTGATATACTTCATCCACACACCAACACTGATTACTGCTCGGCCCGCATGCAGATTTTCTCCCAACATCAGAGTCAGCACCTTGACAGGAGGTGTGCTTCATGCTGCACTGCAGTTTTTAACTCGCCACTCTTCATCAGCTGAGCCACAGCTGCCCAATAACTGAGAATCTGAAGAGTCCAAATTGCTGACAAACAACATGAGCTTTGTTACCTCAACCAGACAAAGACCGACTGAAGCCTTTCTGTTTGGAATGAACATGAATTCCCTCTGCACATATTTGCTCCGGCTTCCTCATGTCAGGTCCACTGCTGGCTCTAAATTGGTCTGCTGCAGGTTTAAATGCATGTTTGTTTGTGTAAGTCTGTGATGGTCTGACAGTCCAGAACAAAGAATAGGCATGTCATCCCTGTGATGGGTTTATGCTTTATCAAGACACATATAACCTACATTTTGCACAAAATGTTTGACAAACGTTAAATTTACTGTCACTGGATTCTTGAAAGAGTTCAGTAAAGATGCAATTTGGTGACAGTATTAAGCTTAATAATAGTTAACCAGATCCTCACCGCTGAGAATTATTTCAGACTTTCAGCTTCATTCAGGTTAGTTTGCACATTTAAAATTCACAAGATGATAAAAGTACTTTTAAAGGTAAAATTACAATCCATTTAGTTCACTTAACTGTAATTATATGATGCAAAATAGTAACGATCATCCATCCATCCATCCATCCATCCATCTATCCATCCATCCATCCATCCATCCATCCATCTATCTATCTATCTATCTATCTATCTATCTATCTATCTATCTA
>JBAMHX010000017.1:19979443-19993549 GCA_037177515.1 Pseudomugil tenellus | reverse complement strand
GAACTCTACGGCAGTACTCTAAGGCAGAACTCTACAGCAGTACTCTACAGCAGAACTCTACGGCAGTACTCTAAGGCAGAACTCTAAGGCAGAACTCTAAGGCAGAACTCTACAGCACAACTCTACAGCAGTACGACAAAATTCTACGGTAGTACTCTACAGCAGAACTCTAAAGCATAACTCTACAGCAGTACTCTACGGCAGTACTCTAAGGCAGTACTCTAAGGCAGTACTCTACAGCACAACTCTACAGCAGTACGACAAAATTCTACGGTAGTACTCTACAGCAGAATTCTAAAGCATAACTCTACAGCAGTACTCTACGGCAGTACTCTACAGCAGTACTCTAAAGCAGAAGTCTACAGCGGTACTCTACAGTAGTACTTTAAAGCAGTGCTCTACAGGACTTAATCTCCTCAAACTGGATACAATTGGATTTGGAGATTTCTTTAATAAACTTTGTTTAATGAAAATACTGTCCTTCTCCAATCCATCCCCTCAGATCCAACCGTGTTTCTAAGTGCTAAACAGGTCGCAATCATGTTGGAATTTTCTCATGTTGCAATTTTCTCATCTGACATTGCTTTTTTATTGCATAGACACCCACACAACCATAGGTGGACACAACAGGAACACTGGGCTCAATATTTTGCTCAAATCCCCTCCAGTCAGTCAACAAATGGCTCAGATCATAACAGCAAACTCTCCCCAAAGGTCTGCTGATCCTTCATTTACATTCAGGTGTGTGCAAAATATTTTTTTCATGATTTTCCTTTAACAGCATAGATACAAACCATAAACAAACAAGAAAAACAGTAAGCTAGCTGAATACAAAGTAGACATACGTTCACTGCGCTCTAAGTCGGGACTTCTAAAAGTTAAATGGTTTAAATGGATGATAACAGCAATAGAAACAGCCAAAAACTGTTTTAAATTCTGCTTTTTATGCACACGCATCGTCCATCTTATTTCTGCACCTGCTTTATACTGCTCAGCGCGGTGAGGGGGGAGGGGGGGGGACCTATCAAAGCTCGTTAGCAATTATTTAACAGATAAACATCAAGGTGGAATAATAATATTTGATAATATTTGGAACTTTAAAAGCAGCTACGTGGAGCTGATCTTTGTCCTCTTTTTGCAGGTAAAACACCCAGGAAGGTTTAAGCAGACTGGAAACACCCTGCAGTGTCAGAGCCCCCCCTCTAACAATCAGCATTGTTCATTGTAAGATAACTTTCTCATATCATGATGACACGTTTGTACAGATACCAGTGAAATGATTGCAACCCCTCCCTGGGACGCCTCTCTGTATCCTCTTGTGTTTTGGATGAGTGAAGGTGGGGGTGTTGTGTGAAGAAATGGAAATACTGGACTCAAGGTTGTGAATTTTGGATGAGACCTTGTGCTTTATTTATTCACAACTGTCCAGCTGCACATCGGACACCTTCAGGTATAAAGTTTTCTCTTATAGGAAACTTTTGGTTCCAAAGCAGCATAAGAACACAGTGAATTAAAAAAACTAAACTCAGTGGCCGTAGAATAAGAGTTAAGTTGCATTTACCTAACTAACAGCACTAATAACTTCCTTTTTTTCTTTGTAGAGATCGCTCACAAGGGTCATCAACAGGATTGTGGGAGTTTTTATCATTTTGAGTCAGTTTACATCGGCTCAGAAGCGGCTTTTATCTTTCTTTAACCTTCGCCTATTTCAGAATTTCTGAAAATTCTCAGAAAAATCGAACTAAGCTGAAAATACTGAACTGAAACTAAAGTTCTGAGAGGATCAGGAAGCCAAAGTAAAGCTGCAGTAAAGTAAAGGATATGAATGAGGCAACCTTGTTGCACCACAAGGTTTGCTGCTGTGTGCACCTTCTTCTCCCCCCCAACATCGTACGCACACAAACTTGCAAAAGTAAACACACTAAATAAAACAACATCACAGTTCAAATTAACTTATAACGTTTATTTTGTTATTTACGTTATTACGTGTGATGAACTCCATAGTTTCCCTTTCCTCATCCAACAACTTCTTCACCAACAGCTTCTGTTGTTTTCCAAGGTAACGTTAAATCCTGGTTGTCGTCAGATGAATGTTTCATTACGCTCGGTGTCGTTGTTCGCTTGCTGGAGTTTTTACAGGGAAAGAGGGCCGACGCTTGCAAGGAGGATTAAAGTACACCTTTTTTAATTCCTTCAGAAAATCCAGAAATTATTAATTTCTGCTTATTGCTCCTTTAAAGTCTTACAATAAATCCTTCTTGAAAAGCCCATAAAAGAGCAGTAATGAAGTTGGCATGAAACAAATGCAGAAATCAGTTTCTCAGCTGTGTTTTTGAGCCTTAAATGGCCAAAAGTTTGTCATATTTATACAGAAAATTAAGGACGGTAACTTTTAAATGAAGACTGAATCAGTATTAGACTGATTCTGCCCTTTTTTCAAAAATCATTTAAACATAAGAAAATATTTGACTGATAGTGAAATAGCTGAGGCACGATGTATAGAAAACCAATCTATAGATTTTCTTATGAACAAAGTACTTTTTGTTTCATTCTGTATATTTCTGCAGAGTCTGAAGGGTAGAACATGAAACATATTGAGTAAAACTATTTTAATAGAGTCTCCTGGGCGCTTAAGACCTAAACAACCTCCTCATCATTATTAAAAGCAGTTTCCAACTTCTCTTTTCAAACTGGAGTCGTAATGCATCAAAAATTTAGCAACTTAATTGCACATGTGAGCGCTTAAACTTCATGTTTATTCCACCTTTAAGCAGCCGTGGCTGCCTTCCAAGCAATGTGTCTACTCCTTTTATATATTTATTTAGCCTAAGCAGGAATGATTAAGAGCCGCAGCACATGAGAGCAATAAATACAGTAGCTGCAATATATCCGCTCAGGCATCTTCCAGGGTATATTACTCCATCAAACAGTCAACTCATCGACGCTGCACAGCATCCTTAATGTAACTGCTGAGCCGTTTCTCTGACTGTCCCATGTTGCCAGTTACCATAGATTTGTAGTTATCCCGACACGTCAGTTCAGCTGAAAAAATTATAACCAGAGGCAGAATGTGAAAAGGTATATGCTACTGAACATAACAAAACTGAATTTCCTGTTTTGGCGCCATTTTGGTAACATGGTTATAAAAGTTCTAAAGTGCAAATCATGTAGAAGTCTTAAGAAGATAGCGACACAAAGTGGCCTTTTTTCATGCTAATTTTAGAATATCTGTAATAGTTTTGTATGAAACAAGAAAAGACAACATTATGCATTATTCGGTGGAAGTCCACATTGAGTCATTACTGATTTGTAGTTTTACAAAAAGGTGTTCAGGTTTGGTCCTTAATATCTCCTACACACCTCAAACAAACAGCTGGATTTCCTAATCTTCGATGTGCGCATACGTCGTCCGGCGAACCTAGTGCCCCAATTCTAAAGGTACTTAGGAACGACATTTCGAAGTATGCAGACACAGCCGATGTTAAAGTCTGCACAAGTCTGCTAATTAATTATATCCCTGAACGCGGAGAAGCAGGGATATAATGGTTTCATCACGACGCCGCGTCTGCTGTCGCGTCCACCGCTGGATATCCTTCGTGAATTCTCGATATCCTCGAATAGTTTTCACAATTGGAATTTAAACTCAGTGTACCCGTTTAGGTCCCCAAGAGGAGGATCTTTAATCGAATTTCACCATTTTGGGATTGATGGTTTCCTCACTAGGTGGCGCTTTATTCATGAAAAGTCTGATTTTTCTCTCATTGACCTCAAATCATGTGTAAATAAAAGGTCATGACCTCAGGATGCATCCTGACCTGATGCCATATCAGGCTTTCCACACCAAGTGGAGCTTTGTGACTGAACATATGCGTCTTTATATTATTATATTGTGTCTATTCAAGGATTGGGGAACTGGCGGCTGTGGCAGCAACACCTCTAACACTTGAAGGAGCGTGGATCTCTAGAACCAGAGTTGCCGACCCCTGACCTAGCAGTCATATCCAACAGCATAGGCATTTGTAATTCAGGTGTGTTGCATATAAAAGTTGCAGGGTAGTGTTAGGACAACCAAACATTAGTATTTCCATGCATTAAAACACAGACTAACCTGTAAGTGAGCCGATAGGGGCTCCATGGCTGAATAGTGCAGCAGAAAAACTTCCACTGACTCAATCTCGTAAAAAAACTAAAAAGATCGCATCACGTTCCCAACTACCTACAAACATCATCAGAAGAACACATCAAGACCTACAATAAGACCTGGGGGGGTTATGTTTAGCTCAGCTATGTGGTCGCCCCACATGCATAAACTACAGGTCCATGGTGTAACCAGTCCAGGTTCAACGCCTGGCCTGGGGCCCTGTGCTGCACTTTCTCTGACCCCTACTCCTGCTGAACTACTGTTACATTAAGTCCACTAAAGCCTCATAAACGCCACCAGTAAAAGAAGGAAGTTTCTAATTACGCAATTTCAATGAGAAAACAAAAAACACAATTAAAAATAAAGTTGCGCTGATGTCTGTACTGGAGTCAAGTAATAATGCTTTCTAAATTTGTAGCTATCTTTTATAATTTGTATTTGTAGTTTGTGCTTCAGGGCCACCGAAAGGGGCCCACAAATACCGTAATCCACCACCAGCTAGAACGCTCATTCCCCAAACCAAGATGATGAACGTGTCTCTAAAACTCTGCTATACCAAAAAAGGCCTTGCAGATGTTTAATGTTTCTTATACCTCAATTTATCATTCTATTTATTACAAAGAACAAAACAAATGCCAATAAATAAATACTGGATGAGCTGCTAAAAAAGACAAGCCAAATGTTTGAACTTAATACAGCTTTCAGTTTGATACAACAACATAGCATAGCTCTTAGAGACGAGAGACATAAAACACAATCAAACTACCGTGAAGCTGAAAAAAAGCCTTGTATGTCGAGATAAGTATCATCTTGTTGTTTTTCATGGGGTGCTGCCAGAAAACGAAGGCAGATAAGCTGCTAATTAGAGATGCTTTTGGTGTTCAATACTGTGAGCCCTTAAAAAAACAAACACTAAAGTGAAGATGGAAAGACTGACAGGAGAACTCTCAGAAACAGGTTATGAGTGCATTTGATTATCCACTCATGTTTGCAGAAAAAAATTGAATTAAAAGTTCAGGCAGAAATCTGGCATCTGCAAATAAACAACAAATTATATTTGCAGTCAATTTATTCAAAAGAGCTGTAATGTAGGAACTCCACAGTTTGGATCTTCAGCTGAGGCTCGGAGGGCAGAGACAGATTAAAAATGAATGTTAAAAATAAAAACAGTGGAGGCTGAGACAGCCTTCCGCAACATGAGTCCAGGTCCAACATCCTGTCTCAGATCATTGCAGAGAAAACTTCCCCATGTGTTTGTTATTCCCAGGCTTGAGCAATGTAATTTCTCATTATGGAGAAAAGGTCTCAGAAAAGCCTCCAGCTGGTTCAATATGCTGCAGCGAATTCTGGCAGCAAGTAATGAAAGTATCATATTCATCTACTCACTTCAGAGGATCTGCATGAAAACTAAGAGTTTACAGTCATTGTCCTGGCAGTCACTGCTCCTGATGACTAAGTTCAGTATTATTCCAAAAGAGTGCAAAGCTACCTCTAAAGCTGTACTGGAGACAACGTCTAATTTAGTTTCCAGATACACTTGTAAAAATGGTGTCTAGATGTGAATAAGAAAGTCCAATAAAATACTGAACTTATTTGTACCCAACACATGAACCCTTTAAGGCAGGACCCAGAAGAAAATGCTAAAAAAAAGCCTTTTTTTTTTTTTTTTTTAAAGGAGGTCATTATTTTGTCCTTTAGTAGAATTTAGCAAAAAATAGATATATATTATAATATTTACTATTTATTACCATGTGGTGCCAAAATTACTACAGTGTAAATTCTGCTTCTTGGTGTGTATAAGAGAACTAAAGTTTTCACCATACGTTGATATAAAATGTCAGAATCCACATGTCATACAAAGCTTTATTTAAAGTTGTTACAAAAACATCACCCATCTCTGTCTATTTCTCATCTAAAACCCTCATTCCCACCTTCATCACATCCTGCTTAGTCTCCTTTTACACAACAACAGCAAGAGAAAAAAATGCCAAATATTTTATCAGATGTCCATATCGTTAAGACGAAAACTGAGTTTTGGAGGAAAGAAAACCTAAAAATCCCAAAATGCCTTCCAGATTTGAAATCCTGACAACGTTCCACCGTTTTGTTGCCGTCTAAACTGTTGACAATGCGAAAGTGCGTTGTGATCACTTAAAGATGACATCATAATCATGGGCCAGTTCAATAAAACAATAACACAACATGGCGGAACTTCTAGTTATGCTAGCAGCCATAATTTCGATGCAGGAGTCATGTCAGCAATTGACTACATTTATCACACAGAGTCATTATTCTGGCTGGTGCACTTCGTCATGTTGTTTTGATTTGTCGTGCTTGTCTAAAGAAGAAATAGAAAAGTAGAAGTGAAGGCATTTGGTTATGGTGGTGCTGCCACCTACACACTGGGAGTGTATATTACAATGAGAAATGGGAAGTTTTATGCACTTTTGCATCTCCATGTGCACGCAGATTTCCCAACCAAAACAGTTGTGTAAATGTGGAATTAAAGTGAGGACAAAACGCTATTTTTGCGTTTTGGCTTCAGACCGTTTCCGCCTATACGTAGCCTTAGCACCCGCCTCTTGACCCACACCCGATTCCTAGCCTGTCCTTCATCACTGTCTATAGTTCTTTCACAGCATCATATTCAGTCTTCCTACTTGCCCACAAAGCACTTCATAACTACCCGCCTCTTACTTAAAAAACACACTTCTCCTCTAGTCTTGTACTCTCTAACCACCTGACTGTCCCTAGGACAAAACACAGAACTGTGGGGGGGAATAAACATGACACTGATTTGTTCAGTTGGCATGACAGTAATGCAAACCAGGGCATCTAAGAAGGGGGCTTTAGTAAGTCTCGCCCAAGTCAGATCCAACATCTTACTTGGTTGTTGACTGGAAAGTAGCAAACCACATTTTAGGGGGAATTTGGTGAATTAAGACAGCCTATGAATATTTTACAAACCCAACAGAAAGAAGTCATTACAGGGATTCAGGCCCACCGTTTGTAAGATTTATTATCTGGAGTAGCTCATTGTTTGAGGGCCGTGGCTGCAGAACTGTTTTGTAAAATGCAGGCATCGTGTGAGCGTGATGGGAAGCAGAAGAATCTGCTTCTGCCAGAGGTGTACATCTACGGTGTGAAGTAATGGGAACAGATCTCACGAGGATGCTTTAATGTTTGCATCCAGTCACTTTTTTGCCTAAAAAGTTTGGAAGCAGGAAACAGACCTATGGACTACATCCCATTAGTCCATATCTGTATTAATGCTGTGGTAATTGACATCATATGATGTTACTGAGCCGTAGAATTAAAGTTACTTGTCATTCTCATTATTTCACACATAAACTTTGGTGTGTCTTAAAGTTATGATAGAAAACAGCACGCCTTAAAAATGTACTCTTAGTTAAATGACAAGTATTTGAACAACATAAAACACAAATAAAAGAAAATGTGCTTTTTAAGAAGCACTACTGAAATTAAACTACACTGTCAAGCATCTTGAATATTTTACAAAGGCCAATGACTGGATAAAAAGAGGCTAAAGGGTGTTGGATTTTCATTTTCGGGGTTCATTTATACCCAGGGGCCCATTGTCTCTTAATTGGTCCGTGACCACAGTTCTGCTCCATTTTATCTCCCACTAGCTTGGAGAGGGCACTCATGGGTCATGTAGCAGAGTCAGATTTGGCTCCCATCCTTGGGGAGGCCCTTAAATAAGAGGAAACACTTGCTTGCAGAGTAAAGGATTTGTCCCAGTGGAGTCGAAGTAGAAACAGAGCAATTGACATGGCCAAGAATTATCTACACACAGGCACCCAATGTTTCCTGCTGTGTCTCACACTGACACATGAAAATAGGCCAGTTAGCTACCGACATCCCATCCCCACCCGTCTCCTACCCTCCTGTTTTCACAAAGCTAAAAGAAAAGATACAAGCTGGTGGTAGGAGGCCATTGGATCCTCTAATGCTAATCAAGGCACATTGTTTACAAAAGCTTTGCTTAATTAAGCTGGACACAAAGCTTAGCTGGGTATATAACCACCCCCTGCAAATATCAGCACTTGCAGTTCCACACATCAGGGCTAATTTGTTGGAGCACACATTGCCATGTATTTTTCAGAATGTACAGGAAATGCTGTAAATCAGAGACACGAACCCCGTCTCCACCCCAAAATGTCAGATATTAAAGGGCTTAACTTAAGTGTTTATGTTTGCTAATGGCTATATCATGTCACTTTTTTTTCTTTTAGTTACACAGAATTCTCTAAGAGGCCTATTTTAGAGGACTTATTCAGTTCATTAATCAGCCCATTGCAGCCAAATTTCATTAGAGGCTGCGATTCTTATCTATTAGATAATTTAGCCTTGTCTGATGAAGTGGAACAAAACTGCAAAAATGCTCCATTAGGACAAGAGTCTAACCTTGTCATTAAAAAGAAGATCCTGCCTCTGCAGCAGCTTTTAAAATAACGTGGAAGGAGACAATAGACTATTAAGGTTTTTTTTTTTTTTAATATTCTTGGAGTTAAAAGAAACCTTTAAGAGATTCAAAAGGGGAAAAATGAAGACATTACATACCCCAAAAAAAAAAAAAAAAAAAAAAAAAATCAATCCAGGTTCAGACATGAACTTTTATGGAAAGTGTTGACATTAGGAATTCTTTATGATTAATGAGTGTTCAACACTGGTTTAATTGTAAAATTGAATAAATGTGGCATCCTTGTATTGGAATAAATTGGCATAGTTCATGAATGAGTGGATGAACACCCGCTTGGAAAGGAAATGTAGGTGGAGTTATCTCCTTTCCTTCATTAAAGATGGTCTGATGCATCCAAGGTGACAATAAAGAAAGCATCAACGCTGCCCTCTTTCATATGTGATGGATTTAAACATGAGTTGCTGACATATACCCTCAGTTGGAAGGTTTTTAAGCAAACAACAATTAGATTATACAGCATTTAGCATCTTTCCATCCTTTTTGAATATTCTTCCTTGTTGTTTCTGCCTTCTTTTACACATTGCAAACTATTTGATTGTGGTTTCATGTTTTAAAGGAAGCTTTTAAATAAAATGCTAGTTTTTATTTATAAAGGACAAAAAAACACATTTAACATTTTGTATTAAAACTGATGCCTTCAAAACATTTTTCTGGTACCATGCTGTCAGGACATGAAAAGACTGACTGACCTGTAATTTTCCATACAGTCCTGCAGTTTGAAAGGAAATAATTACATATCTGGTTCACAGACTAATCATAAAAAAAGGCTTGAGTATGGAAGCTGATTGTACAACCAATCTGACAAATGCAACACTGCGCTACTGAAACAATATTTCTACATCCAAAAGTTACTGCAATATAAATGTAACAGCTGTGTAGTGCCATTAAAGTTTCCAGAGATGACTTTATAAATTAATTACCTTGACTTTTATTAATAGTGATTTATTTTAATGTGGTTATATTGAGAATAGTGGATATGCTATGCTTTAATGTGTCTGACTAATGTTAGTAGGCCTGTAGCTGGACGTAAATGGAGTACATAGTGGTAAAAAAAGATTACTTATAAGTATCCACTAAAGGTCAACCAAGGATTACAATCCGGTGTGAATATTGACAGAAAAAGAAAGACTTTCTTTGTCTCTGCATCACTGCAGGGTGTATTCAGTTAGTTAAGCCAACTATTCAGCGACAAGTTCAGCTAGAATCAATTTATTTAGCTTAAAACCAAAAGTCCAATTATTATTGCATGTAACTCAGTTCTGGTGAAAGAAATGCAAGCAGGAGATGACAAAAAGAGAAACAAAGAGAGACACGATCAGCTTTAGGGAAAGTAATGCTGCGTACCGTTAGCGATTTAAAGAATAAAGATCAACTTTGATTAGAGTGGAAACAATACAGTGGTGCAACATTACAACCAGCCTGAACAACTTGGTACTGAAATGAGTCTCTTTAAACTCATCTGCCATTTTATTTCAGCCATCCTTTTAGAATCCTGTGGTATTTGTTTCTCATTTAGACCTGTCCTAATTTATTACTACACAGATGTGTGGTAATAGATTAAAGATTTATTAAAGATTTTTCTCCATATTGACATGAAGCACCACACAGTCGCTCCCATTCCACCACATCCCAGAGGTGCTCTGTAGCATTTGATCTGGTGACTTTGGAGGCCACAGTACAGGGAACTCTGTCATGTTGAAGAAAACAGATGGAGATGATGTGAGCTTTGGGACATGGTGCATTGTCCTGCTGGAAGTATCCATCAGAAGATGCAACACTGTGCTCATAAAGGGATGGACATGGCCAGTAATGTTGCATTGGTAATGAGGGGCCAGACATATCCACCATGCCATAAAACCACCAGCAGCCTGAACTGTTGATGTTGGAGGAATCCATGTGTTCATGTCGCTTTAAGTCTGAGCCTACCATCTGAATGTAGGAGCTGAACTGAAGACTCGGGCATTGTTTGAAGCTTCTATTCTCCAGTTTTGTTGCGTATATGTGAATCCTTTTCTGTAATCCACAGAGATGATTGGATGGAAATCCCAGTAGATCCACAGTTTCAGAAGTTCTCAGCCAACGACCATGCCCCCTTCAAAGTAACTTAGGTCTCCTTTTGTCCTCATGCTGACACTGAGTTTAAACGTCCCACAAATTGATTTCACCATGTCTACATGACGAAACAGTGAATTGCTGACATGCAATTGGCAGATTGAATATTTGTGTTGACACAGAATTTGCCCTAATGTTGTGTGTGTCTTCTTGTACAAATGGTGTCATATTGTTAGAGTCAGCATTAACACATGACATAACATGTAACTGACCTTTCGCAAAAGCCCCGCCCCCCCTTAGTAATAGTTGTTAGTCCATCAAACGTCATGACTCTGATGGCATGGAGAACTATACCGGTGTGTGTTAGCGATTTGTTTTGGAGCAATGCTGGTGTGATATCCAAATTTAGGAAAAAAGGTTTACAATACAGTGGAGGTTTATATTCATAAAATAAAAACATGCAGCAAAGAGGACTCTACAGCTATTGAGGCAAAAACATACAGGTCTCAAGCTGAATCTGCGAAACCTCATGAGCACTACCTGAGATGCAACCAGCACAGTGTTGTGCTCTCGTACTGCCGGGTTTCTTATGTTAGTCTTATATTGTAAAAATGTGAGGATTACTGTAAGGTTGGTAAACTAGCCAGACCTTCCGGTGCCCAACGCTAATAAGCAAACGTTAGCTACGTTAGCTCAAGCGGCCAAACCCACATCAACTGGTGCAGTGAAAATGAACCTGCTCTCCACCTCTACAGCATGAAAGACATGAGCCATGTTTGTCCACAGATTGTTGATACTTCTTCCTCTTGCGTAAAGTTTTATAGGGGGTGGGAGTCTCATAAGTCCCCAAATGAATCAATTACACTGTGGATATCATTAACAGACATTATCCTAGCAACGGTTGGTAGCATGTATGATTGGTCAAAGGCCATTTCGGGGCAGAGTTTGCAAAAGTTCAATTACACCACAACTAAATGTTATACAATGTTAATTTTCTCTTTTTAGGTACATGAACTGTAAATGTACCATTAAACAATCTGCAGCTCACTATGCATAAAAAATGAGGGGAAATGTGGGAAAGTCGCAGCCTGTAATGTGCAATTCTAGACAATTCCACAAGAGTCGTATCACTCCCTGATACGAGTTATTATTTGCTATTTGAGCTGTTTTCCATAAAAACAACTACACCAGTGTGAGTTCACACATAAAGACACACACACGCTGCAAAGTGACATTTTTATCGCTTTGAAAAAGAATCTTTTGATTCCAGCAGCGCAATCTTTGCTCAGTAATCCTGCCATGTCAAAACCAGATCTCGTCTCTTAAGTCACTATCAGCAAAACGCACATAGTTAGTGTCAATTCCAAATATTCACCAACTGAATGACCTCAGTTTTACACCAGCAGAAGAAAACATGTCAGACTAATCCTTATAGCTCCGAATGCATGTGACTCTTGACAGGTACAAAGACACGTACAAATAAAAATGCCTTTTGTCATTTTGTCAAATGCCTTTGATCATCTGGTGCAGCTACAGACTTTATGCTAACTTGCTTCTGACTGTCAAAGTTAAACTGGAATTACATCATCTGTCCGAATTACATCTAAGGTACTGTATTTCTGCTCGACTTTGTCTGCTTCCATCTGATCTGTGCACGTTTTGCACTGAAGTCAACCATTTTTTTGCATAAACCTTTCAGAGGAACATAAATAAGTACATAGATAACACTATTCTTTTCATAATCGGCATCATAGAGGCAGTTTTTAAAAAGTATGCTCTCTCCACTGACTCGCTCTGTTATTCCAGAGATCAGTGCAGCAGTTTCCTCGTGGGAATCGGTCCGCTGAGGACAGTAAATAGAACAAATACATTATAAACTTCTTGACCTTTTAAGAGTCATTAGGTCATAAGTATGCAGCACTCTTCGCCTTACATCGAAGAAAAAGTTTGTTGTAAGCAGATTCATCTTCTCCCGCTAGGTTCCTCTAATGGCTGCTTTTAATTATTAATGATAGTAGAAAGCAGGTTGCTTTGTCAACTAAACCTTGTATGTGTGTGACTACTTTTCTATGGGTGTAAGAGGATCAAGATGTCCTCTGGAAATTGTAATAGTTCAGTTTATGGATTATAAGCCCCTTAAAAAGTTTTGCACTTATTATTTTGTTCATTGTAGCTGTAAGAAAGGATATAAAAGTATTTTTTTATTTGTACTTTGTTCAGTACACAGCAAGTCAAGGGATAGTTTTTAAATTTCTATTCATTTGGTCTACTCTCCAGACAAAGCGAAATGTTTTGGAAGTAACTCAGCTTTACTTTGAGTATTAATGCTGGTTTTATATACATTGTTACAGTTGCAAGAATAAGACAATTTTTTTTTCTCAAATCCCGGGTTGGAGATTTTTTTTTTCAGGGGGAATTTGACTGTTTAGCTTAAAGTCATCTTCACGGCCTAACTGCAGCTTAAAAAAGAATAACAAGAACAGACAAAACAGAAAAAAAACATCCAATCATTTGACGAACCACTTCTACAAAACTGAACTTTGACGTCTATCAAACACAACTTCCTTCAACCGCCCTGCACGTAACGCTCTTCGTACACAAATCGCTCGCTCTTCCAAGCTTAGAGCATTTGTAAAGTGTAAAGAGCCAGAGGTTGGCTAGCTACTCTACCTTTATGTACACAATACTTCATTATAGATGGGGATTTTAAAACATCCATATTTTCATCAAGCTTTATTCTTGATATAAAATAAACCTTTCTCATATCAGTGACCGGACAGAAAAAGGGAGGGTTTTATGCTAAGCCCAACCTCTCATTGGCTAGTCTTAAAATTGGACGAAGTCATTGGCTCATCTGGATCATGTTGGCTTTTAGTGAAAATTCCAAGTATATGGTCTAAGAAAGAACCACAGTGTGTCAGCAAGAAAACAAGACAGAAGGGAGATCAAACTGTGAAAAATACTAAGTGTATTTGTCCCTTGTAAATGCGGGGGGGGTGGGGGGGGTGTAGAGCGGCCGATGAGTGGACATGCAGCAGTGCAGTGGTCTATAATACGTTTGAATGAGCAGTCAGTTTATTTATCCCAGCTGTGCAGGACAGAACTTAGAGTGGAGATTTGTCTGTAGTTGAGTCTTTAAGGTCAGGTGATGAAAATTATGTGAAAACATATTTATGACAAACTTGGATTTTTACAATCTAAAGCTGTAATGAAATTATTATTATAATTATTCATTTATTTATTTTCTTAATTTTTTTTATCCAATTAATGGTAGGAGGAAAGATGTGCACAGAAAGTGCACAGCATCAAGCTCTTTTTTCACACTGTGGGTCACAATACTCCCTTCAGCAGCATTTACATCAACCCTACTTTCCAGTTTTGCTCCAGTCTGTATTTATAGTTTATATAT
>JBAMHX010000017.1:19962094-19974644 GCA_037177515.1 Pseudomugil tenellus | reverse complement strand
TATATATATATACACACACTTTAGAAAAACGTGCTGCTTTTCTGTCACTATTTTTCTGAAACTTATTACGTCACAAAACCCACACATGGTTCAAGCTTGTGCAGAAACAACAGGATTTTCCTGCTGAGCCAATCATGAAAGGTTTTAAACCCTTTTAAGAACCCTTTTCTTCCTGATGGAGGCCAATCGGCTTGGCTGACATGTTTCCTAATGTTTCCTAAACAGGAGACGTGATGTCTCCTGACTTCATGACCCCAAATAATTTCACTCTTCTCACTGTAAACAGCTTTTCTTTTCTGAATATTTCAAAAAGTTTCTTCACTTACTAATTAATACTAATTATTCTGATTGGCATCTTTATTCTCATTTAACATATAAAACAATATATTATTTTACCAAACTTCACAATGTGTTGACATTATGTTGCAAGCTGACTTCATTATTACAAAACGTAGGATCATGAAAAGTTTGTTTTGCTGTTTGACATATAACTACTTTATTTCATTTAAGTCCTTTGTAGATATAAAGATTTTATAGGATTAGAAGGGCACATTCCTCTTTTATGTGGTAAATCGTAAAAGAACACAAACTAAATATTTCACTTTAATTTTAGTTTAAATGGAAAGTAGTCTAATAGTCTTAAAAAGATTTTTTATTTAAAAAAAGCTATTAAATGTCACAACAAACAACCAATTTGGTTTCCTTCAGATATAATAAAGATATGTTTTCACCTTTAATAAATATATTCATGGGGGAGATGGTTTTATATTGTTACACCTACAGAATATCTGATGCATTGTTTGTCCACAGGGCATTTCTAATGGTTGGTTCTCCATTATGTCACTCTCAGTCAACAAATGATAATGGAAGCCTGTTTTAATGAATAAATGCTTTAGGTCTCAACTCCCAAGTCCCAAGTGATGCAACATGGTGTTCATGTAATGGAATGAGTCAGTTCGTCAGCATCACAGTACTGAAAAGAACTGACATTTCAATATTCAACTACAAAGAATACAACAACCACAACATTACTTTTACATATTCAATAGTTTAGTGCTTTGTTTTGCTTTTAAGCTTAAAGGATGCAAGATTTTAATTTCTGACATTTAAATTAACAAATTCACTGAGATTATTCCATTTTGTTCCCGGTGGAAATAATAATAAACCAAGATAAAAGATAAAAAATATAGAAAGAAATTATTGCTGATGCAGTATTTGCTTCAATATGATATATAAGATCAGGCTTTCTTAGATTTGTCTTGATATGCACACAGGGGTGGAGCTTGAAAGGGGCCAGAATTGCAGTGGCCAACTCTGAAATCTGACTGGACTGATTTTCTATTCGGAAAATCTGATTAATAGGAGGAGTACAGGATTGTCTTCCAGACATGTATGGATAACGAGTATCATTGCAACAAACTGCTTTACTAATTGATTACATGTAAGTCTATTAACCTAATGTTAGCTTGAAGCTACATAGCCATGCTAATCTTGTTGTACAGGAGCACTGCGTGTATTTTATTTTCATGACAGGAAATAATGTTCTATTTATTTTTGGGGGGGGTAAGTGTATTTGGGGATCACATATCAAGTCAACTTTTTTAGATCAAGCTAAAAATAAACACAAATGTTGTAAAAAAAACATCAATATCCAAGCTAGTTAGCATTAAGCTAGTGCCACATTGGGTACGGTTACATTATGCTTTTAATTCCAAATTATTAATTCCTGATTAAATTCTGCTTGGCTTTGAGTTTACATGGGAATTTTAAATCTAAATAAAAGCTTACATGGCATCACATTGTTTACATTTTCTTCATTCCGATATGATGGCGGAAGTGACGTAATCACGCAGCAAATCTTTTCCTGTTTTTCCTTAGCGGGTACATGGAAAACGATCTACTACAAACCATTTCAGCTTTTTGAAGTACTAGCTTGGCACAAGTATACAAATTCACTATTTTTAGCGTCTGAAAGAGAAGAAAACAAGACGAGACCGAATATATCGAAGACGGGAGGTAAACTTTTTTACCTTTTACAAACTTTTTACTTTTTACAAAACAGCAAGACTGAAGACTGTGCATGTGCAGCGGGAAAAGGTAAGCATGCACAGAAAGACCGGAATTAACTACGAGAGGAATTAAGGGTTAAAGTGAGAAACTAATTATTTATTTCAGCTTTAAAATGAGAAAAAAACCCCCACTTTATTTAGAATTAAGTTTCATTTAGAATTATCAATTCCCCTCAGAAGTAGGTTTACATGGATACTTTGCATCTGTTTAAAGCGGAATTAACTTATTTGGAATTTAAAGTCACACCTAACGGGACCATTAATATAACTTATACAGGAAGCTAGCAAGGCTGCTAGTCGAGATTAAAGTCATTGCGTGAAATTGTGAAGCATCAGATGCTGTAAAGCCGCTCTGCACATTAACCACGCTGTTTGTAACATGTAAATCATGAATTAGTAAATAACAGCAAATAGCTATAATAATATAAACTTATTTTTGCCTTCTGTTTGTGTTTTCCATCATTTTATTCAAACCTTGTTGAACATACTGCAGAATGCTGGATTTCATTGTTTCATTTGACCTAAATATCAGCTGAACAACAATAATTCAGCATCATATTTTATCCTGAAACATTTTTTTCAAATATTTATGATACATGATATAAGTATAAAAATACAGAAACGGCAATGCAGATTTCCATTTCACAGACAACCAACAGTGAACTGGGAAATCAGCCTTCACAGTCAAAGCAAATGACCTCTCTCCTCCTCTTCCTCCCATTTCCACACATTGTTGCAGCATTTGCAGCAGGAGTTGTGTGTTCCATTTTAATTGCAGTCTCTTCATGCCTGGCACTGCTTCTGTTTTGGTGTGTCCTGCGGTGCTCGCTTCTGCTGCAGACTGGGACATCACGCCAAGTGCCACGCTGCCCTTTTTCCCTCTGTGAGCTCTCCTTAGCTCCTCTGCCAGCTGCTGCACGGACTACCACCACATTTTACTGCCACTGAGCCACTTTTCGAACTAGTGGAAACTGATCCCAATCGTGCAGAGGATGTTATGGACTACTTCTTTGCCATCTTATCCAGATTATCCGTGCCTACTTGGTGTAATTATGGAGGAATCAAAAGCTCTGGTTCTGCTTTTGACCCATCATTGATGCCAGCTTTTGTGTGTATTTTGCTGAAAATCTTTCTGGTAGATGATGACAGCTGAAAGTTTTTTAGTCTGTCTCTGATTAAAAAGCTCCACTTGCTCTTTAAGGAGAGGAGCAGCTCTTGCTTAATTTCCCTCGACATCCTTGTCTTTCTCCCCTGGAAGGAGATCCACAGAAGTGAGGAAATTATTGCAATATTTCTTTCCTCCTCCAGGAGAGGCTCCAGCAGTTTCACAGGCTTGTTCAGCATGTATTTTGATATCTGTAGCCAGCCAAAGCTGTATGCCAAATCTATCATGCTTATTTCTAATGTGCTTACTAAATTTGAACTGGATCAAGGTGGCAAAAGGCAGCTCATTTATTTTAATGCTGGCCCCCGCATTGTGGCAGGATATGCTCCACTGGACTATCTTGTTCCAAATTGGCCAACACCAGGTTTACTAAGCAGCCAGTTTAGCTTATAATGTTGCTTTTATTTGTTAACAAATTAGAAAAGTGACAAAGAAGTTCTCCCTTAACAGAGATAGAAAATGTTATAATCCCATCTTGGCTGAAAACCTGATAAAAAAAAATCAACATATATTTAAATATAAATGACCTTATAAATTCTAAGTGTACTCCCTTCGCTGTTTATTTTATTCTGATGGGAAGATGATGGGTTTGAATAATATTTTCTTGTAGCAGAACTCTAACTGAGACCAAACTACACCATGAGGTTAGGATGTTAAAAACAAACATATTTAAGGAGGCATCAGAAGGGAAGCTTAGAACTATAAAGTCATTTGTAAGTACTGAATGTTTAAAGAAGGATTAAAGATTTTACATTTTAAGTCTTATAGCTGCAGACCATTACACTGGTCATTTATTAATTCATATTTCACATCAAAGTTATGCAAATTCTGCAACAAAAATACATAAATTTATCATAGCAAATAATAAATTTGGTCTGAGGTCAGAAGGGACATAACTATAAAGCTCTAGATCATCTTAGTAGTCAGGCCCTTAGTTATGTTTCTACAACATTAAGCATAATTTATGCTTCTTTCAAGTACATATATAGGTTTTTCTGAGTCAAACATGGGAAAACTTCACCGTTCAGATGCTCCCATGGGTTATTGGACAACATTATGATAATGTGCAGCCTAAAAAAGACAAAAAGCAGACTCTGAGGAACTGTGTGGTCGTCACTCATCACGCCTTTTACTTCTTTGTTCCTTCTGTTAGCTGTATGTGAGTTGATCTATATAACATTTTAACCTCTGTTCCCAGTCTTACTACCCCGCTAGTACTCTGGAAATTGACTGGACTGGAAACACGTGAAAGACATAAAAAACTCAGTGTGCATAAACTTCATGTACAATTCACCTGTATGCTGCAGAGGATACATGAAAGTGTAAAGAAGAAAACTTATTTCCTACAAGATGCGACTTCAGCTTGTATGAGGTGGGCAGGATTACTACACACATGTACAGGAAATGTAGTTTCCAAATAACCTCTTCATCAACTAAACAGACCCAAACACGTATTTAAAAGGTCAGATGCCTTGTTAGGTGTTCATGCACCTGTTCTGGATCCTTCTTTGATTGTACGGAGTGGTTTTGTCTGGACGGTTCACTATAAATGGGTTGCAGATGTGTCACCCAGGTATCTCCCTCTCTCTCTCTTTTTTATTTCTTTCTTTCCTTGGGCCGCTGTGTTCTGTTCAGGTGGCCGGCCGCCTTCAGTAGCGGCACCTGAACATGGTTGATTGCTCGGTTGGTTGTGTTATGTGGTTGTGGTGCGACCAGTCACCCCCTCCTTCTTTTTTTTGTTCAGCCGGCTCACCGCAGGTCCATCCAGCTAACACCAGAGGACAATACAGATTTGACCAAAATAAAACATTCTTAAAATGTTATAATGTGTGTCTTGTGTGCTGTGTAACATGCATAATTGCAGCTTAAATGTAAGCTTGATTCGGAATAATGTTGCGCCAGAGTCCATTATACTCAGGGTACGAGATTAAACCAAAGAGACAATTAAATTAGATCAAGTAGATTAGATACATTCCTTGTACTTAAACAAGGCTAATTTTGAATTCATTGGCTGCCAAAGACATCTTTCTGTATATAGCGGGCCGATTTGGCGGGGTTCGCTTGTTAAAACATCCCCAAAATGTGTTCTCTGGACGCGTACCCAAAGCACCCCCGGCAATCATTTGCCCCTACACATTTGCAATGTTACACATTCATGAAAGTTAACCAAAAATGCACCAAAACTCCAAAATCAATGAGTTATTGAATTGCCTGTATATCATTACTGTTATAACTGGAACTAATTTACATTATATGGTTTGGTTGATTTGTTTGTATTATCACTGAACTAGATTGAATAATCGCCAAAAATGATAGTTTTAAATCACTTACATACAAACAAATTGGAATAAAATTTAAACAGAATGAGTTAAATAAAAGGTCATTCAAGTCAAACATTCCTCTTAGAAAAAGACTAAAATGCACAGATGCAAAATTAAGGTGCATAAACAACAATTCAGTTGGTTAAATTTCAAAGCAGAACATTTGAAAGCCTTATCACACACCAACTTCTCTAAAAACTGTTCATGGTCTGAGAAAATCTGACGCAGCTCAAACTTTTCCAACTCAGAAAGTCCAAATATTGACAACCTCACCACCAATACCCAGAGTCTGACAACATGCAGACACAGAAAAGGCAATAAATGCTGTTTGTCCACATTCATCCTTTTATTTTACATCATGACCTCATTACCCAGCAGTCCATAATGGAGGAAGAGTTCAAACAAACAAGCGAGCGAGCAAACAAAGGGGCTGCTGGCAAATCGTTTTGTCAGGGACACCACAATCCTCTGTTGTCATTATCCAGCTTTCCGGGGATTCTCACACACTGCTCCGCCTATCTGCTGCCCGAGCCAACACACCGTGAATAGCAATGCTGAATCTGGGTCAGTACTGGGTGTATCAATAATGCCATATGCCGTTTAAATTAGCCTGCATGGATGCTAATCAATACTCCACAATTGTCCAGCATTTACAGTCACCACCGGCCCCTGCTGATGAACATCGATTCCAACTTAAGTGGACCTAAAAGCCAAAAGGAGAAGAGAAATGTGTATCCGGGTCGGGTAAACAAAAGTCCTGAAGTGTAAACATGGCAAGAGCAGGAAGAGTGTGTGTATTTATCTGTTTTACACCAGTGTGTTCCAGTATAATAAGCATTAAAGGAGAGCAGATGGCTGTTGTGAGGGTCAGCAAGAAGCCACAAGACACACAAAAGATGTCTGTATGGCCGCTTTGTTCACAGTTTCTTTAAAGTCAGATAATTAGTCACCTTATCAGTTATAGATAGATTCAGAAACGAGTCGGTGGTGAAAGCCAGAACCAAATGAAAGAACGACAGAAAGAAAGGCCATGTGGATTTCATTATGAGTGTCGTTTATCAAATCTCTCTTCAGACAGATCACGCAAAACCATGTGTCACTGATCTTTGTTTTGTTTCCTCGTGCTACCAGCAACTCACTTTTAAAACTGGTGTTTAGCTATTTTTTAGTTTCCACCCTTGAAAGTTCTGTGTAAAACTCCTCCCTTCTTGGAGGAAAACTAAGCTTTACAAAGAAAAGACGTTTGAAACAAATCAACATGCATTTTGAAGTAACACCAGCCTTGTAGCGACTGATCCATAGAATGATGATTAGATGTTATTTGCACCATAATGCATTTTGGTTAACAGTGTGAGATGTGATACATCAACTCAAACACATCTGGTACCATTTTGGACAATACCAAAAATCTCAGTGGTGTGGACATTTCTGGTTGGCCAGTCATTATCTGCATTTTATTTCTTTTCTGTCTAAAGCCTGTTACATACTTTGTGAAAAGCAAACGATCACAGGTGATTGGGAACATAATGCGGCTCCTCTTCGACACAGCAGCCAAGCAGAACTTTCTTTTTATGTTGTGTTATAGTATTATGCGATTATGCGATATTATGCTATCACTGTTTCAACTTGTTCCAACACATCTGGCATCAATTATATGGATACAAAAGCCAAAGAAGTTCAGCATAATGACAGATTAACTTTAATCCTCTGTGTTTTACCAGGGATACATGGAAAACCTGCCCTTTAGAACCTTTTTTATTTAATAGACAATAAGGGTCTATAAGTATAAAAACAATAAAAAACAAGCAAATATGCATGGGAGTAGTAGAAGTCTGTGTAGGCTTATGTGAAAAACTACACCCAGAAAAACCAAACGGTACAAAGAAGCAAATATAAGTAATAATAACATTAACAAAAAAAAACAACAATAAAACAATAACAACAAATAATAATAGAAATAATAACAATGACAAAACTAACAATAACTTTCAAAACAATCCAAAATAAATCGTAAAACATAGATTTGCAGCCTTGTAGGATAGTTATGACATTGAGAACTGTGGAAAAAATAATATTTGATATAAAGGAGCCAACCTGAATCATACAGTGCTCTGAACACAAATCAAAAGAGTGTTTATATCACAGATATTTAAAAGCTGTAACTTAAAGAATAAAGGTTCACTGTATTGGTTAAAGGTTACATGGTATCGGATCAGAACTAAATGTCACAGAATCACACATCCCTCCTGTTTTCTGTGGTCTTGTTTATTTCAACATGATGCAACTATTTATTTACTAATCATATAATATTAACAGGTACGGCTTTCTATCATTGCGCTTTTTGAATTTGAAATATTTGAAATATTTTTCCCCCTCAAGCTGGACACTGGACAGCTGTCACTGTCTGGAAACACAAGTCAAACTCAGACATTCATGCCTTCATCAATGAGCTGGGAGGAAACAGAGCAGCACAAGCCGTGGTGGTCGAGTGAGCTCGCAAATGAATGAGAGAAAACGAACAATATGACAGCAAAGCAGTGATATCAGAGGTCGAAAAGAAGAGTTTTAGAGCTAGAATCCATGGAAACCTGCACATTGAACAGATTTATATTAAATATATTTGAAGAATACATCCTTTTTAAACTGCTTTTGGGTTTATACCCTCCAACCCCAACCTCCCACATTGCTTGATATTCAAAATAAGGTTATTGGGATGAGTGACATAATCAAGTGGATCTTTATCTTTTAAACTCCTAGTTGGTTGAAATGCAGTGTCACAGATATTAAAAGCATATCTGGCAGACTCATTAACCCCTTTAGTCTGACCAAGTTGCTGCATAAAGAATATTCCTTCCCACTTTTTACTTGGTATCTTCATCGCTGCTGTTCTTTAAAATGCAGCTTCTGTTTGGCCTGGAATGTGTAGATAGTTTTAGTTATGGTGAGTCAAGTTGGTTTGCAGACATCCTAACTAGATCATCTTCCCAAACAAGTACATGCAAACATCAGAACACTGACCACATACAATCTGTTCAAAAAATATCTCAAAGAGTAGTTCTTAACACATCAGACATGTCATCATTATCATCTCTACTAAACATGCTACCATTGTGGGTTTTTTTTAAGTTGAATGTGTATATATGGGGATTAACTGTTGACTTTTTTATGTAATGCTTGCATTCTACTTATTTTAACTGTACACTTAACAACAGTAGTTGTTTTATCTATTTCACTGTGTTTTATAATTGTGTTAGTCACTGTATAATATTAGACTAGTTTTTAATTTTACCATCTGCCCAGGGAAAACGGAGGAAAAATAGCATTTTAGGTAATTCTGGAGCATTTGCAGCAAGGCTAATAATGTACACGGTCCCTGTCCAATAAATTAATAAAAAAGTACTTTTAGAGCAGCTCCAGTAGAACCTAATATGAATGTGGGACACAGTGACATCTAATGATGAAGTTACAGAAGGATGTTAACTGTGTGTGGATGTAGAAAGTCTCCGGTTTATTTCTAATGCTGCTTTCTGACCTATAACCACTGGTTACGTTTTTAGATCCACTTTGCTTTTACCAGGTTGACCCTGTTTGTCTTCAAAGCTGCTTTTATTCTTATTTATTCAGCAAAGCTCCTCACTCCGCTTTGGCCTGCCTGCAGACTTCTGATATGCAACCTGCTTCAACACAACAGACTCAAAATAATGCTGCAATAGAAGTCTTGTGCAGAGCTTGTTAGAGATTAATATAATTTGAATCAGGTGTATTACAACAGAGAAACTAATAGTTGTATGAACTCAGGCCTTTAAGACCAGGGCTGGGATCACTGCTTTATAACAGGGGTTTTGGAATAATTCTTTGGAGATTTTGCTCCATATTAAATAAAAGAAACACACAGTTGCTGAATATTTGTTGGCTTTTGCTGCTGTAGAACATCTGCTTGAATGTTGGACGTGTTTGTATGTTCAGAGATGCTATTCTGAATATCTTGGTAGGAACCAGAATTCCTGTTGTCTTTCTATCATCTCCAACCAATCTGTCCGATTTCCTCTGACCTTATTAAGACCTTCAGGAAGTCATCTTCACTGTGTCTGCATGACTAAGTGTTTGACTTGCTGCCATTTGATAGGTTTATTAGATATTCGTGTTTAAAAGCAATTGAACAAACTAATAACGTGGACGATGATAAAGCATAAATACTCAACTTTATATTAGAATATATTTTCATTCAAGGACTAATTGCTCATTTAACTTAATTATTATTTATTTTTTATATTCCACAGTTCACCCCGCCTCTCGCCCTGTGTGGCTGGGATTGGCTCCAGCCCCCCCCCGCGACCCCGTTCAGGAATAAGCGGTAGAAGATGGATGGATGGATGGATATTCCACAGTTCATAAAATTGTTGACAAATTATAATTAACAAATGAGTGAGTCCCTCAAAAAGTATTAATTTTTAGCAAATGTGAAATTAGAAACCACCAGTAGGCATTGGTATTATAATCCCAGTAGAGATGGAGTCTTTCTGAATCTGGCTGCTTGTGTTACTCATTTAACCAGGATGACAGTACAACTGTTCATGAATCACTCTGGCAAGCAGAAGCTCAACAATTGGCAGTATTTATATTGTTAGTATGAGTAACTTCTTGATATGGTTACAATATGCTAAGTCTTTGCCTTTTGACAAATGAACAATTTATTACTATGTGGGGTGTTTTCATGAGAAAAGGACACTCCGTATCACATATGTCCTCGGGTAACACAATCACCTTGAAGGATTGATTTTAATATAGTGGTAAGTTACATTTAGGGCCTCAGGGTCATTGAAACCTCTCATAAAGAAAAAAGCTGCCGTTCTGGCAATTGAGTCTGGCAATGGGAATTGGTCAAGAGGGCCGACGTGTGCAGAGAGCTGATAGTGTGCAGCAGAGTGAAGAAGAAGAGGACAAAATGTAATCAGTGGTCAAAATAAGAGAAACATGAGTCCAGAATTTTAGAACAACTTTTTTAAATAATCTTTAAGAAAAGGGCATTGCTGTTTTTTCAATGCTTATCAATATGCGTAAACTTGCTAGCTTGAAAGATATATAAATTACATTGAGAAAATAAAACATACAAATAAATAAGACCTTACTTTTCAATATCATGGCCAAAGAGACCTAAATCGGGAAACAGAGGGACTTTGTCACTGCCAAAAGTAACATGGCTCATGTCCCAATATGAAATAACTTGACATCTGGCAAATATCATCGATCTATCTAAACTGAGACAAAGCTCCACATATCCCAGATGCAAACAGAGTCCTCCATTTGTCTCTGAAGCCAACTACGCTGTGTCACGGTATGCTTATCAATTTGTCTCGGAGCCAGACCTCTGAATAGTGGGCTCAAACAGCTTACTTCCCAGTTTCTGCACCTTATCCCATCCTCTCCATTCTCCTGTGAACGGACGGCTGGTGATAGGCGGGAAAGAGGAATAGCCGCAAGTACAAGCTTACTTATTTTATTTCATATGCTGGCTTACTTTCAGACCATCCTCCTACTCAAAACTTGCCCATGTGGTTGAAATGCATGAAAGCAAATGTGAAGTGAGAGCAACCACACATGTAGGGTAAAAATAGTCACCATAGTGATGAAAGTCATGTTTTTAGAGACCAAAGCCTTGTTTAGACCAACTGGTGTGCTGGTCGAGTCAGGTTTCATATTATTGCCTTTTCTCACATGAAAACGGGAAACTTTACCGTAATATGTGGCCAGAGCTATCAGAATACTTTCAATTCAATTCAACTTTATTTGTATAGTGCCATTTCACGACAATGTCTTCTGAAGGCACTTCACAGAGATCGGCCAATTCATAAAAATAGCCTTATATAGGGAACCAGCAAGATTGCATCGAATCTTGACTTCGATAAAATCTCCCATCCTGAGCTGCATGAGGCGACAGTGGGAAGTAAAACTCCCTTTTAACAGGGAGACAAAACCTCCAGCAGAACCCGACTCAGGTAAGGCAGCCATCTCCCTCGACTCGATTGGGTCGGAGAGGACATGAAAGGAAAAAAAATCCCAAACTTTATTTGGGATTCTTCCTTTGGGATAATAATCTAACCAATCCCAAAAAGGTAAATGCTTGACAGACTCCAATTCTTTCATCTGTTTAAAAAAAAAAAAAGTGACTTCCTGTGTGAGACGCCATAAAACACAGTAAGAATCGATCCATATTTAGAGCAACAGATTTTCTTTTTCATGATTAAATCTCAGTTTAAAATAGTACTACAAAGCACCGTTTTACTTGCCTTTTATTGTTCCTCTTACTGCCCATGCATTGTATTCTGCATTCTCCCCCACCTGCAAAAAGGTGCACCATACTACTGCAGGCGCCTCAGTCTCATCCAGATCCTGAATGTCCTGTCTGCGTATCTGTTATCTTGGACCAAGTTTGTACTAGAAAAAAATCATTTAGTTGTGCCAGGACGATAATCTTATCGCTTAGCCTTCTTTGTTTCTGAGTTGTGCTTTGATATGGCGGCATCATGCTATATGTAGCTGAGACATCTTCACAATCCATCTGATACTCAACCTCTCAGGTAAGGTTGCAGAATGCAACAGCATTTCTGTTAACCATCACCACTCAGCCCTGATCCACACCCATTGGTGGAAACAAGGCAGTAGTTTTTTATATATCAGACCCTAACACAGTCATGATACAAGGACACAGTATGTTTCGTGATATTATTCTAGTACTGTTCAATGTACATGCTACCAAGAACAGAGAAAAGTGTTTTTGTTGTAGTTTTATCCCACTGTGGAAATACATTAGTTTCATTCTCATCGCAGTAAAGACAACGGTTGAAACCTGAAACCGATCATCTCTGCTTCTCTTTTATGAAGACATCTTAGACTTTTCCTACAATTTAGGCTCTTTCAAATGAGTTTTATATAAATTATATATATATACATACACATATATATATATATATATATATATATATGCATACATATAT
>JBAMHX010000017.1:19936032-19950265 GCA_037177515.1 Pseudomugil tenellus | reverse complement strand
TGATTGGAAATTAAGTGTTAATGAGCAGTTGGGCAGGTGTACCTAATAAAGTGGCCGGTGAGTGTATATATATATATTCCAGTCATGTTGAGAACATTCACACACACACCTAAGCACATTGGAAGGACACATTCAGTGTTTTGCCCAAAAAAACTTCAGCATGTAGTCATGGAAAGCCTCGAATTGATCTTTTACCTTACTCCTGAGCTAATTAATATTTTGGAACAAAATAAAGTAAACATGGCACCAGCCATTTAAACATGGAGTGCAATCCTGTTCGCATCATTTAGAATGAAACCATCCAGAAAAGGTAAAAAGTCCTTTGCTTGGTCCTAAACAAACAACATTGACATGCAGAGAACTTGATCAGATTTTCAAGATCAGCACAAACAAAACCATTGTGAGAATATCATTTAAACTGGGACGCCTTGTGATTTAAAAACACAGAAAGAATAGAAGATCAGTGGCTTCATCATTTCTTACTCTACAGATGTTGTGAACTATTGTTTATGTCCCTGCAGGTTCTACTAAGTAGGACAAAAAGTAAACTTTGCTCAATTATTTAACTGAACATAAATATGCAATTTGAACCAACGACAACGACCAGACTGCAGCTAAAAGAGAAGTGACATAGTAAACCTTAAGAACACGGGGCTTCGCATGGTGACAGATTGAAGGCTAATTTCACTGGACATGTAAGAGAAGAATTTGATGTGAAAAGGATGTGTTGCATTGGTTTGCTGTCAAGGAGATGAATAAGGAAGAACAGATGGTGGTGGATTTGTGAAAGGGAAAAAGATGGCAATGGTTAACATATTTCAAGAACAGGGACAACCATGAGATGACATATGAGTGGAGAAAGGTGCACAGGTGGGCCATACATTATGCAGGAGGTACAACCTGAAGAAGATAGAAGACTGCAAACTGGTGTCGAGAGAATGTAGCCAGGCAGGGTAAGACGGCAGCATGTGGGAGGGTTCTGCTAATGAAGAATGAGAACAAGTGAGTGACAGCAGAGCTATGCATTAAACGGGGGGATTTAAAGAAGGCTGAATGTTGCGCAGATTCCTGCAGGGAGAAGTTAAAACATATGCTGTAGGTGGAGGAGAAAAGCCGCCACGTGACGGAGAGACACAACTGAATGGGTGACGGAAATGCAGGGAAGATGTGGGAGAAAAGAAGACAGGAGTGCTCGGTGTAGGGCCAAGCGTTGACAAGCTGATGAATAAAGAAATGAGAGAGAGGAAAAAAGAGAGCGAATCAGGAAGTGCTGACTGTTAGTAAGCAGGGAGTGGGGGTAGCTATAACCTGGATGACATGTGGAGGTATGGAGATGTCTAGGAGACAGAACTCTAGACCTTTTAACAAAATTAATCTTGGAGATGTTACTGGACGTAATACAACTACAATCGCGTCACTTTCTGACATAAATAACTGAGGGAAGAGAATGAAGCGCAGGGCTGTAGCAACTGTAGGTATGAAGTTAATGAGCTATGCTGCAACGATATGGGAACAAAATGCAGAAAGAAGGATGTAAAATGACGCAAGGATTAGCAAACAGGCTGCATAACGTCATGAAGAGCACTGCTGGATTGGAGAGAGTTGATGGAGATGCCATTCTTTTATGCTTTCTTTCAAATTAATCGTTTAAATAACTTCTGTCTTGCTCAAAAATACCAAACACCCAATGTCTTTTAGGGTTTTAACCCCTTAAATACCGTTTGAATAATAAAAATTATTTATTTATTTGTAAGAGAATTATCTTAGATGCTATAGCATAAATGCTTATATTTTCCATGTTGCCATGGTAACGTTTTCTGCTCCTGTCACCTAACTAGCTCAGTAAACCAGGCACGTCCAAACGTCATATTTTAGGTATATGTACTCTCTACAATAAAAAGGCTCCTGACCAAACATCTGCATTTGAGTGAGAACAGCTGGATGCAAGACAGTGTAACAAAGCAGAAGGACAGAGATGTATGTGATGTGGGTGAAGGACATGCAGGAGGACAGCCAGGCACCCGTGAGGTGTGTGACTGGAGTGACAGATGGGTTCAAGGTGGGGGCAGGATTACATTAGAGATCAGCTTTGAGCCCCTTCTTGTTTGCAGCGGTGATGGACAGGTTGACAGATGTGGTCAGGCGGGAGCCTCAATGGACTATGATGCTCACAGACGACATGGTGATCTGTAGCGGATGGAGACAGCAGGTGGACGAGAGCCTGGGGAAGCGGTGATATGCAGCAGAGGAATGAAATTCAGCAAACGTGTTGATAAGAAACAGGCAGGTGGTAAATGGAACTCAGGAGGGGTAAAGTAGAGGTCAGAGAGGTGGGTTAGCTACCTACAGCAAAGTGTGGCAGGGTGGACATGAGCGTTTTAGAAAGTCCGTTATTCCGATGGAACTCCACATCCCATCATTCCTTGGAGAGTCAGGGGACTGCACTGCAGTACAGTGCTACCATCTCTGGACCAACTCATTCAGCATCACTGTGCTACCATCTCTGGACCAACTCATTCAGCATCACTGAGCATTTGCATTGTTGTAACGCTGGACTGAGTGTTGGCACAAAGTGTTGGCTAAGTCACTGAATGGTTCAGCACATGTTGAGTATTTCTCTGCAGTATTTCTTATCTTCAGTATGGCAATCAATATTCTATGCTAAAGTCTAACACCATATAAGTTAAACACTGGAAAAGAGCCACTGGTTCAGTGGTTCTGACTGGTTCAGCTCAGAGTGGATTCATCTCTTGTCTCGCAGCGCTATGTTGTGGCATTTTTAGGAAGTAGCCTAATCATAGTTTCATTCCCAGCGCTTGGAGCATGAATGCAGCTTATTTAGATGATATTTTGGCACTTTGATTTGATTATATGATGCTTGTTCTGTGTGTGTGTGAATCATAGATTCATACTCCATTTAGTTTTGATTGGATTCAGGATCAGCCGATTGATATCAAACTATATCACAGGCAATTGAACACAATCATTTCCATATATATCATAATCAAAAAATAGCTAGAATATAATTTTACACTATTATGCCTTAGGTTTTTTAATTAATCAATTGAAATGAAAAGCAATCAGTTTTTTTTAACAAAAACAGACCAGTATCAACGGAAACAACATGCCTGGAGAAATTATGTCACCATTTTCAAAATAAAAGTCCACTTGATTAATGATTATTGAATACATTTTTTTGACGGTGTTTGCATTATGTATCGATATCTCTGTGTCATTGTGCACACGATTGATACAATTGTAATCAAATATACTAATGTATTGTAATCCCTTCATGTTTCATATCTTAACTGAATGTTAGGATTTACATTTTCTTATAGATGTTTTATTCAGTTGAAACCACACAAAGACATCCTTGAAACCACTGTTGTATGGTGAATAAATCTTTAATACAATCTCCAGATGAGTCTCCTTCTGACAGAGGACACTGCAGCCGCACCTTTCAAAGCAACCAGTGCACAATTCTTTAAAAGCATTGCGAAAGAAGGACAGCAACAAGAGGCGGTTGTGAAACCAGCTTTTCAGATACTAACACTGACAAACCATGAGAAAAATGAGATGAAGGAGGCAAAGTTGGAGACCAGAAGATTTTCATTGGAATGAGCAACATTACAAATGGGCAGCTAAGGTTGTGTAACTTAAAAATGAAGTAGGGCCATGTAAGGTTGGTTTGGTCGTAGTCAGTTAAAATGGGCAAAGGAAGTAGCTAATATTGAAAGACATGGCAAAATCATTTTCAGAACATAAATAACTTCATGTTATGTACATTTTGACAGTTTAACAGCTATAAATTATATTCTTTTATTTATTTTGAATTTTTTGAAAGGGTGGGCATCACAATATTTATCTGACCGTGTTAAGGTTCATTAACCCTCCATAGCACTGAAGTCAGCTGACCAGATGGTCCTGAACGTTCCTTGATCCAGGCTGAAAACTAGAGAAGCTTTATGCAGTTGTGGCTCCTACATTGTCTGCATGGTGTGCAGTCTTAATTTTCAAAATACTTCTTCAGACCCATTTATTCACTTTGTCCTTTGGGTGAGCAAAGTTTACTGTATTGTATTGTATGTACTTCAAAGTGTATTTTATTGTGTATATCTACATGGAAAGCACTTTGGGTGACCTTTAAATGTGCTATTAAAGTTTACATTTTTCCAGATAAATTATAGTTCATTTATTGCCAGGTAGGAATGTTCTTCGCATGCTTATTAGGTTTTATTAAAACACCACTTATCTGTTTAACATTAAAATCATCTCCTTTTTTAAGTTTTACATTTGGACTCAGAAATTTAAAGACGATTAGGTCTGATTCTAGTTTCCTCATGGTTTATACGACCATTCCCACATTTTGTTGTAAATAATTTAATTTCATTTAATTCTTTTTCTCCCTAGCTCTGAGTTTTGGACACACAAGAATTTAAATATAAAAGGTTTGTTCCACATAAAAGTCCATGCAAATTATGTAATTATTGATATAAAAAAGATATTATGCAGCTAATTTCATTTCCAGTGCAGTTTTCATCATCAACCTATCATGTCCAATGGATATTAAAGGTATTTGCAAACACTTTATATGGGGCATTTTTTCACCATAAACTAACTGATACTAGTACAATTAGTGGGAACACCTAAGAGTTTAAGAGATTATGAAACAGCAGGAAGTTAACCTTGAATGTTTGCTCAGAAACAAACAATTACCTGAAAAGCCTCCATTCATCCATTTTCCACCATTTATCAGAGATCAGCCGCCTCCATTGCAAATCCTTCCAGCTTTTCTCAGAGGATCCTGAGGCATTTTTAAAGTAGCCAAGACACAGTGACTCCAGCATGTGCTGGGTTCTCCTGTGGGGGTCTACTCCCGGTGGAACATGCCCACACGGAGGCATCTATGTGGGCATTGCTTCTTCTCTTCCAACTTCTGAGCAAGGCAGACACTTTTTCCCCCCTTCCTGTCCCTGTGATCCTTTGCACTGTCTGTCTATGTGTATTTCTCTAGTAAGAGCGTCTCTCTGCACTTCTTCCTGATAAAATCATGTTGGATCTGGTCAGCTGGTCAAACAACAAAATTGACCAAAACTTGACCAAAGACTGTTGAATGTTTGAGGATGTGCGGACCACATCAGACAACTATCTGGTGCGCAATGACTTCTGGGTTATTGGACACCATGTAGGATAAGCTAGTAAGCTAAATTGGCCCCAAAGGAAGTGCAAATTTGAAGCGTGGATCTGGGGTATCCTTTGAATTGGGACAGTTGAAGTATGCGTACTTCAAATCCGCATTTCGAAGCATGCAGACCATATGATTGAGACACAGCCTTTGTGCTTGTAGTTTTCAGTGTAACAGCCAGCCTAAGCAGAGCACTCAAGGACCACGGTATCCGCCCACCCAGCCAATCATCACAGACTCCTGCTTTCCTGGCAGCTGATGTGTGGCTGTCAGGAAACCTGATACGGCTGTGCTTCTCTCAAATTATAGTAACGCAACAATTATATTTTTTGTAACTGCAACAGCGTTATAATGATGAGAAATGTAATTAATTATATTAAACCATTACCATAAAAATAACCATAAGGCCGTTATATTTAAACACTGTTACTCCCAACACTGATCCCGAAATGAAAACCTGGATATATTACTACCTAACAAACAAACCACCATTTTTTAGGCTGAAAGTTGAATGCCTGACGATGTGTGGACCACATCAGACAACAATTTACTCTTGAATACAATCAAAACAAGAGAGAGGCAAAATGACTCAGCAAAAATACATCACAGGAGACAAGGCAGAGAAGGTGAAAGTATTCAGATAGACAACAAGAAAGATGGGAAACGAAACAAAGCATGTGAAAGAAGCGGCAGAGCAAATAGTTCTGAAGGAAGCTGAAATCGCTCAGTGTCTGTAACATGATGTTGCATATCTTCTATAAGTCTGTTGGGCAGAGCGCAATCTGCTGTGCTAGCAGCATCGTCAGAGCCAGAGCCCTAAAGAAGCTGAACAAATAAATCAAGTCTGAAGCCACTACAGCTGATTATTCCGAGCTGATTTCTGCACAAGCTGCTGAACATAATGAACAATTCTTTTCACCCTCTATACAACAGAGGGAGGAACCACCAGTGTGTTCAGGCAAAGGCTTCTTAATATATGCTGAAAGACAGAAAGGTAAAGGAGCTAATGCCTGCCAGCAGCCATCGGCTGCAGAAAGTGATGTTTAAATAAACCATTATTAATAACTCACAATAAAAAAAATAAAGAAAGAAAACAAACAAAACAATTTCTCTCTGGGTTTTTTTTTTTTTTGCATTTAATGAGTCGCCAGTTGCAGGCACTAGGTTTTTTCCAGTGTAGCTTTTAATTCCAAATGGTAACCATACCTTACCTTTTTTTATATACTCATGGTGCCTGAAAGTTCCTTTTATGTGGCACTCGTTAAAATAGTTTAGAATTAAGTTACCAAACATTTCTACCATGTTATGGTGATATTAAAGGTTTTAGGAAGAGTTTAAAAGATGAATATCCATCCATCCATCCGTTTTCTACTGCCTATTCCCGAACGGGGTCGCGGGGGGCTGGAGCCAATCCCAGCTTACAATGGGCGAGAGACGTGGTACCCTGGACAGGTTGCCAGTCTTTCACAGGGCCACACACAAAGACAAACAACCATGTCCATACTCAGAGTCTCCAATCAGTCTATCCCCAAGGTGCATGTCTTTGGACTGTAGCAGGAAGCCGGAGAACCCTGAGAGAACCCATGCTAACACGGGGAGAACATGCAAACTTCACACAGATAGGCCACCGCCTGAGCCAGGAATCGAACCGGCAACCTGCTTGCTGTGAGATGAACATATTGTTCTAAAATAAAAGTTATACTATTATACAACAGCTTTTTAATGTTTATGCTAAAGACTGATCTCACTATAGTACCTGGAATGTTGCCTGATGTTCGATGGCTGTTTGTGAGAACTCAGCATTACTCTATGATTTCATGCCATGCAGATGCATTTATGTCCAGCGATGTGTGCCATATGCTTGTTTGTCCGATTAAGGGTTAACGTTATTAACTAAAGCCAATGTCTTTAATGCAAAGAGGAAAGTTCCTAAAAAGACTGCAACCCATCAGCAATGGGAGCAGATCAATCATATGTTCATTTGTGCTTCAGCCAATGGAACGGGCTGGATTGAGTTAAATCAGAGCAGATTCTGGAGGAAAACATCACAGTCATGCCCTCTGTCTCGACCTTCCTTTCTTTCATAGCCAGGAGGCTCTATTTTCTTTACATGCGTCTGGCTAGGAGCACTCGCGCAACTGCAACCGACGGCGGCTGACTTAATGCTTGGCGCGAGCTTCAGGGAAGAAGTCTATAAAGACCGTAGCCTGACAGAAACGTGTCATCTTTAATTTAATCCTCTCAGGAAATCAAGGTATCCTATACTAAGTATTTGCAGTAACAGGCGACCAGCACTCTGTATTCTGCAACTACAAATCAAAACTGGTGTATGCATGGGCAGGAAATTAAATTGTACACGTGTGTAATGTTCCCAGCACAGTGTTAATCAAAGCTAAATACACATGAAACAACCTGTAGCCCCTGATAGAGAGTCATTTGCATTTGTCATGGAAAAAAAATGGAGGCAGCACATTTATCAAAGGAAAGCATAACGAAGCATAACATTTCACATTTACAGTTATTTGATTATCTCTCTTGCTGCTTCATGACTGTTATGCATTGCTTGGGTTTTACACAGCCACTGTGGTAGAAGCTCTATTTCAGATAGGTGGTACAGAACTAATGTGAAACTAATGACATTTCTCAGGAACATTCTGATTTAAAATACTTTCAGACTCAACCAGATAGCAGAGCTCAGAAGCAGTTTATTCTTATACAAGCATAACTTTTAAATGGGATTTTTGTGTCCATTAATGAGAAAACATTTTACTTCTCACATCAGTACAAACAGTAAAAACAATACTGTGTAAAAGACTTGAGCAACATCTGAAAACACAAATAGGTTCAGTAAATGATTAAAGCAAATTTGCATATGTAGCAATATAGTACAAACCTAATCAGCTTGAAAGTGAGAATTTGGTCTGAGCAGCTTTATTCAACACACTTCTGGAAAAGTTCTCCAGACTTCTAGGAAGAATTTTCAAAGCTCTTCTTTGGATGGTTCTGCTTTTTGATCCAGGCTATGGGGAGGACTCATGCCTCCGTCAGACCTGTTGCCACTGATTTTCAGCCCATTTCTGTTGTGATGTGGCATAACTCTGTCTATTTTCACAGCTTCTTTTCCTTAATAATGGTTTCTTGACAATCAACCTTCTTTCAAGCAGCATCACAAAGATCTTAAAGGGGCTGTGGTTGCCACCACTGTTAGGAAAAGCTTAACCCACTCTTGGAGGATGGTCAGCACTATAGATCAATATTGTGGCCACGGTCAGTTCTTGCGGCTATCATCAGAAAGGGTGCACACTGGTTGCAACCACACTGAGAATTATACACACATATTGCTGTATAAGTATTGCTGCAATAAAGCGACTGGGATGAAAATAAGCACCTCCAAAGCTGTGACCGATCGTCCTCACACGGAAAAGGACAGAATAGGGTGAAGAAGGAGCTGAGAATAAAGCAAAGCTCTTGATTTACTGGTTGATCTACATTTTTACCCTTATTTATGGTCATAAGCTGTGGGAAGTGACCAAATAAACAAGATCACACATACAATAGTCGGATCCTGGTCTCCGTAGTGCTAGGGAGACCATTTCCAATACAACTTCAACCGAAAGGAAATGAATGAACTGAAGAGCCAGTCGCATTGTTCAGGCTTTAATAGATTTATCCCAGTTTCGTTCAGAAGCTGTTGATTTGCTGTATATGAAAAGTTCAGATACAAAAGAAAATATATTTTTTCATTTTTGGTAAATCAACATTTTTTGTGGAGCTATACATGAAAACTATCCTGTTGATGTGGGTTGCAACTGGATTGTTGCTAAGAAGCAAAATGAAAGCTCCAGTTAAATAAAACTAATATTTGGATAATTTTGTAAAATCAGAATGATGAAACAAAAATCATGTCAATATTTAGTATTAATAATAATTTAGTAATGATTAATTTATTAACAACAAGGTAGGCAATGAGACAGTAGTACTGAGTAGCATAAGTTTAATGTGGCAAGAATTAGGGCTGTGTAACAAAAGTCAGCATTATCTAGAATAAAGAGTCAACAAGGATCAATAATGTAATAACATCAATAACATCTCTGATCATGATGCATATTCAGAACCGACACCAGTATTCTCTGCAGATCACCACATACGTTTTATAATATCTCTGATCGATTGGCACGATTACCGCAAAAAAAGTAATTACCGCAAAATCAACACTCATAAATTACATGAAGGGACTAAACATAGGCGCTGCCATGTCTGATACGTCATCATATTACTGTGGCGTTTGTCGGGTTCTGAGGTAAAAGAGAATATTGAGCTGTGACTAATGAAGGAGGTGTCGTTTGTTGCGAAAAAATGATTTTAGCATCTGGTAGAGAATGGTGTGAACTTTTTTGTGATACTCATCTCAATTTTGGCAGAAATGGTGTTTATCAGTTTTTGCGCCTAAACTCTTCATATAGTTTTATTTTAGTCCCAACACTTCTTGATTTGTCCTCCACTTGTCCAATTTCCTAAATGTTTTAAAAACATGATGCAGATCATGTGCCAAGTTTTCAGCTTACAAAGCTTTGTTTCTGAAAAATTCTGTTTTCTGTCAGTCACACTAACATCTTTGGTATTTTCACTGACTGAACTAAAGAAATGGTGATAGGCGCTTAGTAACGAAGTGCCAAAATATCCAATTTAAAAAAGTTTTTGCTTTTCTTTTGCAGACAACAATGATTCATTCATCGGTCAAGGTGTATTTTCCATGTTCCAATGATTCACGGGTCAGGTTTAAGTCCCTTAACTAAAAACAAGAAACATTCCTTTGAAAATGGTTTGATACAAGGACTGGAATTAAAATGAGAAAAAAAAGATTCAATTTTTAAAGTAAATCTTTGAGAGTCCTTCGGAAAGACTGGAAGACTTTTTCACAAGACCAAGCTAAAAGAATATAAGGAGGTTTGGCTGATTGAAAGCAAAATACAAAAGAAATGAGTTACGGATCGACTTTTTCGCACAGTTCCAAACTTGCCAAGGTGCTACAGTTCAAACAACTGTCTCCTATCTCAGGCCAACATCCACTTGAATTACAACTGAAGAGGAAAAGGGAATGTGTAAGCATCAGCAGAGAGAGCACAATTACTTTAAATGGACACAAGTAGACAACCAACGCTACCTTTTCCAACAGTTTATCTCAGTTTCTCTTTGCAGCTGAGTAACTTGTGTCTGACTTGCCGAGCACCAGATAATATTAGCTGCTCTTGTGCTACGTGACGGTATTCTGAAATCAAGAAACAGTCGTCAAACATAGAGGAAAGTAACATTTGATCCATCTATGCATCCATTTTATCGAAACTGTGTTTGCGGATAGCCATTTGCGAGTTTGAGAATTTGTGAGTGGCTTCAAATTTAGTATAAAACCAGACAATCACCTGGCAAATTTGTTTTTAAAACTTTATAAATCACACACATTGACAAGCTTTTTGCTGAACAAACCTGCAATAACATCAATGAGAGCAACCTTCTGCACTAAAAATTGATAAGACAAAACTTATAAGGAATTTTAACAAAGAAAACAAAAAGTGGCACTGTGCACAACCATCTTTAAATCTGGACTCTTATGGATCTTTTAAATGTACGCTGTCCAGAAAAACATGATCACTTTGTCATGTACAGCTAAATTCCACAGTTCAAGTAGAACCGAGATGCACGACTAGCACGGGTCTTCCGGGACCCAAGTGAGTCTAATGACCATGTCTGAGTTAGCTTAGCTCTAACTTCAGACCTCTCTGGTCACCAGATAGGATGGAAGGGCGAAACAAGGTTTATATCGCACTTTTCACAAATACATTTCACAAAGTTCTTTATTATGGGAAATATAAAAAAATACATAAAATCAAAATATAAAATTCCTGCTGGTATAAGAACATTTTCCACTACTTTTTAAAAGAAATGAAGGCAGCACATTGTACAGATAAAATTTCACCTCTGTGCTACATATGCACACCTCTGCAGGGCCTCTGAAAGCCAGATTGCCCTCATTCATGGTAAAATTATCACTGATTTGCTACTATTGACCGGTAGAAATGTTAACACCCTGCCGAAACATTTCAGCCATTATCAGCTCTGGGGTGGTAGAATGCTTCCTTTATTTCCCTTCAACAGCCAAGAAGCAATCTGCTCTGAATCTGTGCTCTAAATCCATTTTATGACTTACTGAATAAGGTCTTTTGCACATGGAATAAAGATCAATTCTTACAGTGATGTTTAGGAATCTAAAATGTTAATAAAAACCTAAACGTATGCAACGGTTTGTAAATTATTCTTGTACTGTTGCAGAGACGCTAGAAGTATAATAAAAATTAAATGAATCGAAGAGTTTAAAGGCAGAAATCACTGCTAGAAAATCCATGTGGATATATTAATGTGTAATGTTTACATGTGTGTTGCAATTTACATCCAAAATATATAAAATCTAACACTGCAGAGGCTGTTCTGCAAACAAGTTTTCTGTTCATTATAACAGAAATCTCCACATTAGCAAAATGTGCATGTAGTACACGTTCACTTCTACATTTCCAAGGTCTTTTCAGAGAGTTGTTCATTCATCATTCATAACCTAATTTTACCCCTTAAAACATCTTTTCAGTCTGTTTCCAGTGTTTTCTGATTTATGGAATAAGGAACATATCTATAAAATGTCCTGTGTAAAAATATGTCAACAAACTATCACAAGAATTTTGAAGGATTTTTAACCAAAGTTGACATTTTTCTTTGGAAATGATCACGCTAACTCGAGAAAACATCATGCATACTTCAAAACTGAATTTCAGGACAATACGTCCATGTTTTTATGTTTTTGGATTAAAGACATTATTGCTGTCAAGAGGCATCTAAGGGAGAACACCTTGAGATCGGCGTGTTTGGAATGAAAGGCTTGCCACAAACATGCTCGGAGTGTCAACACAACACACTTTGCCTTGAATCGAAAGAGAATGGGAATTTGTTGCTGCTCTGCAGACAGACCGATTATATTCTGCAATAAGATTCATCATTGTTTAATAATAATATTAATAAAACAAACTACTTTTTACATATATGGTTGTTTTTTATTACTATGAATCATTGGATTGAACTAGTTATTGAATGTATTGGATATGAAATGCAATGCTGGGTAAATCATTTATAGTTTTAATGGTTCAATGGTTTAATGGTTCATTGTAGTGGGTTGTTGCTTGTTTAATGGCATTTCCATTGTTTTAATTTTACTGCATTGTAAATTAGCTGTCGCTAACTGTGTGGATCTTTTCTTTTCTAAGATGAATGTTTTTAGTCTCTGGCAAATAATAATAATGAAGCTTATGCACAAAATAGGTAATCACTTTTATTTGAAAAAAATATTTGTATAAAATAAAATAATAATCAGATGAGAAAACATTTGATGCGATTGTCCCAGAGTACCAGGAAGGATGCGGCCTCTAACTCTAAGTTCAGCTGTTCTTTCTTTTATTTGGATTCTACAGAAATTTGATCTCATCGTATTATTAATGGTAGATAAACAGGCAATATCTGTTGGCTTATATCACACACCAGTTTGTGATGTTTTCAGTTTAAATCAGCTTTAATGCTCCAAGTTTACAAGTGTGATCACGTCACAATAAGATTTGAGTAATTTTCTACGGTAAAAATTGTATTATTTCTCATAACTCAGCCAATGAAAGTGTTTTCAGTTCTACTGGAATCGATTTTACAACCAATCTTGGATTCAGTTGAACGGTACTCCTGCATAAAGAGCTCATTTGCAGTTGTTTCAGCTTCATTAGGGAGATGACACTGAATTCTGAGCAGAAAACAACAATCAACATTCAGATGTTGGACTTGTTATTGTTTAATGCAGGAGGTCTTATTTTCGGCGTGAAGTCAAAGTGGAGACTCGAGGGCAGGGAAGACAGCATCCTCCGAGAATCTGCTGGACCTGCATGCAAATTCCCAAATAAATGGAAAGTTTGTGTCCAACCAAGCAGGTGACAAGCTAATACTTTGCTATTGATTTGTCTGTCTGGACCATTTTCCATTCAATTTTATTGATTTTATTTAAAAAAAAAAGTTTGTTTATAAAATTAAGAGAAAAACTATCTTATCTCCAACAATGGACACGTCAAACCACATCTGTTCCCTTTAAATAGTAATGTGTATGTTTTATTTGGTCTTATTTAGGTTTTTGCTGGAACAATGTCTGCAAAAGTCTTGAGCCACCACCTATTCATAAGTAGCCGAAAGTAAGTGCAGTTAGTTGAAACATAATATAAAAATATTTAAAACCTTCAGAAAGTCTGGAAAATATGAATGAAGATTAATCAACCGTATATTGTTTTGTAACATGGATCTAGTTATGCTGCTGATGTTTTGTGTCAATATGACAACTATCACCTTGCTACACTTATATAATTACACTTTTGAATAGAATTAATACTTTATATAATTGTGTATGTGTGAATGCAAGTGTAAATTATAAAAGTGTATATTTTATAAAGATAGTTTCACAAAACTCATAACAGAAAAGGGACCCAAATGCAAAGCTGTCAACACCTATCAGAGAATGCAGCATACATCGTTTCACATTACTGTTTGCATTAAAACCTCATCTTTCGCTCTCTGTCTCTTTGTGTGTGTGTGTGTGTGTGTGTGTGTGCGCGCGCGTGTGTGTGAAGAGAAAAAAAGCAAACACGAATTTTACTTAAAAGTAGACAAACATCAGACTAACACTGTGGCGACATGAGGTTATCCCTCCGATAAAGAAACGTCAACATGTTTGACTTCACTGCCCACCAACCCCAGTCCTGCTGACAATGTTCCCACTGGGCTCAGAGAACATCTACCTGAACTATTTTCCAGTTGATATATGGCCCCACTGTGAAGAACTGAAACTACAGGAAAACAATGGAAAAACCTCAAAGAGATAGATGCCCCATACATATTTAAATACAAGCAGAACAAAAGGTGAGAGCTAACCCCCTGCTTGAGCCAAGTTATTCTGTCATAGATGGTAATATATATATA
>JBAMHX010000017.1:19905349-19922844 GCA_037177515.1 Pseudomugil tenellus | reverse complement strand
ACGGTGTGGAGGGCAACCTCACCATACACAGTGTGGAGGGCAACCTCACCATGCACGGTGTGGAGGGCAACCTCGACATGCACGGTTTGGAGGGCAACCTCGACATGCACGGTTTGGAGGGCAACCTCGACATGCACGGTGTGGAGGGCAACCTTCACATGCACGGTGTGGAGGGCAACCTCGACTTGCACGTTGTGGAGGGCAACCTCGACATGCAACGTGTGGAGGGCAACCTCACCATGCACGGTGTGGAGGGCAACCTTGACATGCACGGTGTGGAGGGCAACCTAGACATGCACGGTGTGGAAGGCAACCTCGACATGCATGGTGTGGAGGGCAACCTCGACATGCACGGTGTGGAGGGCAACCTCGAAGGGCAACAGTTTGACAGCCCATAGTTGTCTTTAAAAGCAAACTCCACCTGCTGTGCAGGCTGAGTGCATAAAAACCTCCTGAAAACCTTTTACGACTATCATCGTGGCCCTGACTTTTTTTCTGGCGTGGCCCGCTGGAGCGATAGCATCAGGTCGGCAGAAGCTGAATTAACTGATGAAGAAGGCCAGCTCTAGAGGTTGTGGGCGACAGGAGGATAATAGCAACACTGTTATCAGTCGTAGGCGATGGCTCCCACCCACTGTATGAGACTGTTAAAGCCCTGGAAAGCACCGCCAGTAGCAGGCTTCACACGGTGCACAACGGAGAGGTACCGCAGCCCCCCACCCCCTCTGTTAGATTCCATAATCAGGCCTGTTCCCAGTGGAGCTGATCATCCACCACCCACAGCACAGCTCGTAATTGTGCAAAAGCCAGCCACAATAACCGTATGTATTCACATTTATTCCTATTCATCTGATACAAAATAACCACTTGCTGTTTTCATACATGGATTTTTCTCACACAATATCTATAGCTGCTCTCTACTTGTTTGCATGATTAGCATTTGTTGTATTTACAGTATGTATGTACTTCTACATTTTGGATCTGTATATACTTATCTATACAGCTGTCTACATCACTGAATCCCCCCAGTGGGGGATCAGTAAAGCTTACCATTATCTAACCTTATTACACCAACTGTCCACAGTTAAGCTCCTTAAAATAAGTTTGGAAATATTTACCTAGTTTTCCTTCTAACATTAAATCACAGTTGCATTATGAACTATTACAAAGCCTGTTCAGTCAACTTTACTAGCAGTTATAAGTTGTAAAGATAATACTTCTATGGAATGACCTTCATAACAAAATGTGTGGCCTCCAAATCCCCCTTCAATAGTCTCCATGATTCCATGGGAGGTAATCTCTCCTTAACACCTGTACAGGTGGGTTTTAATACACTAGCTATAGTACATGCTTGTGGACCACAAACAAGCTGTAAAAATAATCTGCTTTATTGGTAAAGCAGCCGTTTACTTTTTTCTCTACCTCCACAAAGACTTCAGGATGAACAGGAGGAGCACGATACTGAACAGAATTATTCTGTATAAAAAAAGAGATTTTAACTTCTTACTAAGGTACAAGGTGAAGCTCTGGGAGCGATCAAAAATTTATAATTCAGTCAGTGTGTGAGGAGTAGATGAGTAGTCATCATGAGTTATTATAGTGATGATAGTTTTAGTACTTGTGAAGTATAATTTCTGTAGCATCCTGCCATGATGGCAACTTATTTAAAGTCGTATAGCCTTCATTCTAATCATGATGATTATATTATCTTTCAGGACATAGATCTTTACCCCAAACTTTAACTCTTTTTCTGTGTATTTTAAAAGATTTTGTAGGCTCAAGTGGCCTTTACAGTAGATTTAATAAACGTGAATTTAAAAAAGGTTCAAGGAGAATGAGAAAATACTTCACCGCCTTACCTTGACCCGAGAGGTAGTATGCGATACATAAGATCTTTGCACACGCTAGGAAGTATCAGTCCTGACAGTCCTAATATCACAAAGTAAATAAGAATACATTATAAACGACTGAATATTGGCTATAAACACATTTATTTATTATTAATGATGATCTTTAAATAGCTGCTATTTCATGCAGTTATTAGTCACGATGAAGATGCTGACAATAATTATTGATGTTTTCACTGTTATAATTAATTAAATGATGTTATTATAGTGAATACTCTGATTAATATCAATAGTAGCAGTAGTTTTAGTAGTATTATTGATGTTATAAATATACTATAATTATTTTTATAACTAACTATTATGCATAATAGTAATATCAGTAATAATATTTCATACTCCTGCATTTGGAACAAGAATCAAAATTTTATTAGATCTGTATACATTTAATATAACAAACTTCCTCCCCCCCAAACTCAGTTTATTCTGTTTTATTTTATTTCCTCCTGAAATAAGTTCTACTTTTTTTACTGAGCTTATTTTTCAAGTTTGTTCTCATTTTGTTTTGTTAGTTTTTGTCATATATAATTTACACTGTGACACAATCGCATGGTTACAACTGTCACTATAAGCAAAAAATTTTTTTTAACATAATTCAAATAACTAAAACATGAGAACAGCATTGTCTACTTTAGAGCTTCTTCCAATTATAACAGATTTACAAAATTGCAGATTTTGTTATTTTTGCAAATGAGCCCTCGAGTACACAGTAAGGTATCAAATACACCCCCACTCACTGAAGAATGTCATATGCATTGTTATCCACTTTGCCTCAGTGATGAACAGAAAAATGATTTAGCTATAATTTATAATGGACCTATACTATTTTATATTAATATTTTTGAAGAACAGATAAAGACTAGAAATGCACTCGAAGAGCGCAGACCTCCGCCAAGCTTATTTTTTGGGCTTTTTTTTTAGGGTGATACTGTACATCTGTCAGAGCTCAATCACACATGATCTTTGTCAGAGTGAAAAACAGCAGACAGTAAAGGCCTGCCATCATAACTGCCTATCTCACAATGTTAAAGAATCCATAAAATCCCTCCTGGATCCAGACACTGATCCGGATCATGTCCAAAATGTAATAATTTCCTTATCTTCCCATTTTGGATATATCCTGAAAATTCCAAATCAGGCCATAACTTTTTGAGTTATGGTGTACACAGACAACATTGTACATCTATTGTACTGAACATTATAAAACATAATATTACTCATGTTAGGGCTCACGTTACTTTTCGGAACATTATTGTACTGAACATTATACTGAACAATAGATTGTACTGAACATTGTAAATATACGAGAAACAAATAGACAGAGAAACGACAATTAATAACCTCCTTGGCAGAGGTAAAAAAAATAAAGCAAAAAGTTAAAACTACATGTTTAGAAGTAAAATACTGTAAGTGTGAAAAAGTGGCTCTGTTTCTTTAATAATTCATGGATCAGAAGGTTAATGTGACGCTAGAGGCTTTTTGCAGAACAAACGGAGGAAAATCCCCCAGACTGGACCAGAAAGAAAGTGTTTACAAGCCACCACTGGCCATGCAAGAGTACAACGTCTTGCTTCAGGGTACTTTTCACTCTTTTTTTTCATTTAAAATGTTAAAAGAAAGAAATACAAAACTCATCCTGATTGGAATGAAGAAGAATAATATAGGTTTTAACTGTATTTGTTTTCAGTTTAATCACAGTAATAAAAACGTGAGAAAAAACTACATTTTGCACGTTACTGTCAGCATAGTAATACTATCACCACCAGCAAATAAAACCTGGATGCAAGAGTAAACTCTGTTTCACGCACACACACACACAAAGCTTCTGATCAGCCATGGAGGGTGTTGGAGCTTTGCCCAGAGCCCTTTCTGTTCTGACTCAACTTCCTCCGTCTCTCTGAAATTTTAGGTCAGCTAAACTTTTTCTCCTGAGGAGCAGTTTGTAGAGAGAATTAGAACAAAATAAACAAAGTTGTTCTTTCATTTACTGCCAGTTGGCTTTAAATTGAAGTGAACTGCAAAGTTCTCACATCCATCAGAGGGATTTGTTCAGTCATTTGCTGCTGATTGGATAGGATTGTTATATCTACCCCTGCTACTGCAGTGCATCATCACATAGCATCCGTTAAATATATGAGAACATGCACATAACTGCAAGAGAAGTCAGCTTTCTGAACATCATGCTTCTCCAAAATGATCCATCCATGCAAAATGTCACATTTGCCTCATCAGCATGGTCAGCCATGCTCGTTGCAGAATGTGTTTGGTGAATGTTTGTGTGTATGGGGGGGGGGGGGGGGAGGGGCGTCTTTGGCTCTTCAAACCAATCCCAACTGTAAAAATGATCAAGGCAAGTTTTCAAATTCCCAGAGAGGTCATGTAAAGAAGGGTCCTCATGACACTGAGACAAGTATTTTGCTCATTTTGAGTCAGTGTCTTTGCAAAATGATGGAATTCAGTTTAATAAGAGGAATCGTACTTATGGAGACAGAAGAAGAAGACGTACTCTGTCTTTCACATAACAGCATCTGCAGCTTCATGACAAATCAAAATCGTTGGAAATGAGCGATATAACATTTTATACTTGTCTTTTCCTTTCGGTCCGAGATAAAGCTGTTTTCCTGCCCAAACACACAAACACAAACACACACACACACACATACACACCAAACGTAAAAAAAAACACATCCTATCTGCTTCCATGAGCCAACTTTCTCTCCACTGGTGTAATTAATCATTTTTATCTAAAGTTCAGACGATTTTCAGCCACAACTTCAGCTTCACTCAGAGAAAAGCTACAGGCTTCCATGTTTTATCTGCGTCGCCCTGTAGAAGCTCGTCATACAAACACACAGAAGAAAATTACTATTCGGAAAATAAAACTATGAGTATTTTTCGGACCCCGCTTCAAACTGGCCGGAACCCTGATATTAGATTGGCAGTATCACATTAATTATGCACCTATTTGGCTGTATAACCATGAATTTGTCAAAATAACTAACAGTAACATTTAGTGATTTACTGAGAAAAACTTATTTGCAAAGCACATGTTATTAAGAAAACGATTCAAAAAGCAGAATGCAGGAAGTATTAAAAACAAACTTTCAAAGGATATTTTAAAGAGAAAAATCTGAAATAACGTTGATAAAGGCATGGAAATAAAAGTTACAGTGCGAGGAAATCAAGGTTGTTTGAGGTTTCAGAGTTTCAGCAGACCTGCGGGTTTCAGAGAGTTTGTTCCACTTGGGAGAAGCAGTACGAACTGAACACCGCCTCCATGTTTAGTTCTGACTCTGGGAACAAAAAGCAGACTTGACCCTGATGACCTGAGAGACCTGCAGGATTCAGATCATGAATGAGTGTAGAAAGGACATGCAAGGACATGCTAAGTTGACTCCTTTTTAGTACCTGAAGTGTTAGCATTTAGGCTACTGGAAGGCTTTGGTTTTGTACACATACCATAATACTCTGCGGTGGTCACATGCCACTGGAAACCAAACAGCAACCTCAGTGTGATGCATTCAGGATCGATATGATAAATGCGTTTCAGAATATAACAATGTTATGGTGAAATATATCAATCACAGTGCTGAGATGCCGCACAAGTAGCTACCTGTGCTAAAGCAGATGCCATGTTTGGGACAGCTTTCCCTTTCACTCAAACTATTTTCATCAAATGTTTGTATATGGGGCCAATACTTGCTTCCTTTCACTGAATCTCTGTTATAAACTCAGACTGATAATGGTGTAATGGCTGCTGTGTTACTGCATTAGCGTCAGCTAGCATACAGATGATACAAAAGGCTTTCTTTCCTAAAAGTAGCTGCAGTTTGAACCGGATGGATCTGTTAGGTCAGTTATGTTGGCCATGCAGGAATAACAGCCGCTGTGCAATATGTTACAGTCGTCAGATGATGTCTCACAGGAATGTAGGGGTAAAACAAATGTCTTCAACCCAAGCTTTTGTCTAAAAAGAGGAAGCTTACATCTGATTTTTCATTTTTAGGGTATAAAATACGGCTTTTTCCATCCACAAACATCCGATGAGACACGTAGTAATGCAGATAATCTGCATAAAGGTGATCATGTTCAACAGAATCGCTATTATTATTTTGTGTCATCCAGTAGGTCGTATATACAACAGATTCCCCCCCTCCAAAAAAATTTAAATTATCTGCCTAATATTGCATTATTGCAATTGCGGATTAACTGACAGGGCTGGGGTTTGAGCAGTAGCCCACCGAAGCATCTGAGAGGTATATCCATAACTAATCCTTGTTTTGGCAGAAAGCATGTCTGTCCGTGTAGGTGTGCATGAGCACAGTGCCCTGCAGTTTTATGTCTTGGCGTGAAAGAGAAGGTGGATTTTGTTTCTCTCTTTTTTCCTTCTTCTTCTTCTAAGTACATAATCCTGAGCCCTCCAACACTCTCCCATCCATCTTCAGTCAGATAGCGCAGGAGCCCTGCTTAAGTCAACAAGATGCTGCAGCTAAACCACATTTGGTGCAGCCCTTGGGCTAGTCATGGAGCTACGATGTTTACTCTGCAATAACACACACAAGTTTTTATTAGCTTAAACCATCCGTATATGTACATGTATATATGAAAGATGATGTTTTTGTGGCTTAATTAATCCAAACCCAATCATGGGATTTTTAACCTGCTTCTGCATCCTGTCCGGAATGACCCGCTCTCAAAAAAATGGAAATATCTGAGACAGCTGAGAGGTTACTTTACTAAAGAAATGTCAGGATGATTATATGTGTTGGAGTATAAAATTTATTTAATCTGAAACATGTAAAAAAAAAAACAGTTTCAGTAAAAAACCAGACAACAGCAGCCCAGCTGTCCTCTAGAAACAGCTGTGTTTCCATACAGCTGTTTTCATACAGCTGTGTTCATACAGCTGTTTTTATACAGCTGTTTTTATACAGCTGTTTATATATACACAACTGCTTCCATGCAGCTGTTTTCATACAGCTGTTTCTACACAGCTGTTATTATACAGCTGTTTCCATACAGCTGTTTTCATGTAGCTGTTTCCATACAGCTGTTTCTACACAGCTGTTATTATACAGCTCTTTCCATACAGCTGTTTCTACACAGCTGTTATTATACAGCTGTTTTCATGTAGCTGTTTCCATACAGCTTTTTCTACACAGCTGTTATTATACAGCTCTTTCCATACAGCTGTTTCTACACACACCCAGGTGTCTCAGGAAACCAATATTAATCAATAACTTTACCAATTCTAAGATTCAGCTGAATCAAGACATGTTCTCGAAATTTAACCTCAAACATAATTTAATATAGTATTTATCTGTAAACCTCCTTCGTCTCCATGGAAACAGCAGGACTTTCATGAGTTATTAAAAGAAAGGCAGAGTCATAGAAGAAGAGCAGTTTTTTACAGTTGGAATGAAACTTTTGATCACACAAAAGCTAAAGATTCTGGATCTCACCGTGATGACTGGAAACTCGTTTGTGTGAAGAAATGACCAGAAGTTCTGAAGTATGTTTTATTTATCTGCTTGGGGTTCGAATCGGGTTTTATCTGAGTGGTGTTGCTGGGCGGCGTAATTTTACTCAGGCTCACTTCGCTGCTGTAGGGATTACTGCTTACGTTCTGCACATACTTCATCCTGCATCCTGCACTGGGATCAACTCAATATCATTCTATTGAAAATGACAAAAAGTCTTATCCACCAATGAAATGGTAAAGAAAAACTCATAAAGCATGTTAATACTTTAGCACATCATCCAATCAAATCCGAGCTATTGGGGCAGATGGATCCAGAGTAGCTGCAGAAGCTTTAGGATGATGGAATAACCAGCTTTTAAGTGGAATATCATTTGTGATTAGGGGCCAGGTCTGCCTGAAATGACTAAAATAGTTCTATGCAAAGATTTTCAACTTAAGAAAATTGGTACAAGGAAGCCTCAAATTGCTGCAGGATGGATATGGTCATAAAAATACATCTTTACAATCTACCTGACCGACACTTGTCTCCAAATTCTCAAATAGCCATGAATGTTAACACAAAGGCACTTGTCAAATCAGTCACACTTCATTACGGCGGCTTTGTCATTTCCAGGACAGCATTCAAGTCTGAATTAAATCACTTCAAAACGAGAGCAGAGGAAGAAGGAAACAGAAAGAAAAATACATATATCTCCAAGAAATGACAAAAGATGAACTGCTGCTGTTTCACAGTTCAGCAAGTCCTCACTCGTTAATCCGCTGCAGATATGAGATTATTCTCATCAGTAATGCGGAGATTGTGAATGTAGGCCAAGCGGTTTCCCAGAGCATCTCCAGGAGTCAAAGTGGTGAAATCCAACCTCACACAACTGCTCTTCTGTCCTATTAATTAACATTTGGGACTGAAATCTGATTGCGGGAGGCGCCATGACCTGACAGTTTAAGCTTCCTCAGCTTTAGCTGCTGCATTTCAGACAGTTTTTGAAGTTTTTCCAACTTTCAATTCTTTTAACTAAGTTGGCACATGACAAAACCAGGAAGAGATACTTCAGAATGAAATAAACTGTTTTCATTAATCATGTTGCATCCGCGCTGATGGGGACAGATGTTTTTGGTCCTGCTCATTTAGATGCTTCCGGCTGAAAAGTAAAACCAGAAACTTTTTTTAAGCATTTATCCTGAAAATAATGTGATTTTTTTTTTTTTTTTACTTTGATGTTGAGTCTTAAACACTGTTGTGGAAGAATTTTTGGCCCACTCTTGTTTACGACTTTGCTGGAGTTCATTCCAGTTTGACATGATGGTAAATTCCACAGCATTCCTGCTGGGTTGAGTTCTGGACTTTAACTGGGTCGTTACAAAGCCGTCATTATTTCCTGCTTTTAGACATTTTCTCATAGATCTGCTGCTGTGTTTGGGATCATTGTTGCAGCCAAAACCCAGTCAGAGGCAACTAGAAATTCATTTGAGCAAAAACGGATGACGTCACCATAGAAACTGTGGATGAAACCACATGGGAGCCTCAGTGGGGGCCAGTTTTAACCCTCATGGCCCCCGCATGGACACACTGGCTGGTCAGGCCGCATAACAACACAAAATCACCTACAATCAGAATGTTTTGTTCCGGTATGGAGAGTAAAAGTATATATACTAAATACAAGAATGTAAGAAATCCAAACTTTAGAAAGTATTTGAAACGATTTTCTATTGGCTGAAAAAGTGAAAAAAATTATTTTTTAACTCAGCAGCTAAACTTTTTGTTACCACAAAGAGAAATCATGAATGGTGGTCAGAATAAAAGAAACGGGGATCCCAAACTGGAAAGAAGCACCAGTTTCCATCAAGCTGAAGGTCTTTTCCAGTCATCCACCCACGTCGCCTCCTCTGGAAGCGGACAAAGCGGCCTTTCTGCAGCTTTACCACCTGCTGTACCTCCACGTTTCTGCAGCTGAAAGGCTGAAGAAGCGAACCTGACTCATAATAAACTCCTTACAGGTTTTCACAGCTCAGCGACAGAGTGGTTGTAATGAGACGGTCTGATCCCTGCTTCCACATGCTGAGCGCTAAGACACTGGACTCCACTCGTCCTCTGATTGGTGGAGATTAAGTATTGTATTAGGGCGCATATACAAAGTGCTGTGTGGGTGAATAATGTTAAAAACATCAGAAAAGTACAGGAATGCAGTCCTTTTACTCAATGAAGTGTCTTTACTGAGTGGTCCTCTCTGAAATGCACCAATCAGCCACAGTGTTGAAGCCTCTCAGCGTTTTCATTATAATGCAATTTTCTGCTTCTTCACTCTGATATCTGAACAGATGTTATGATGAAAAGATCAGTATATGTGACCGTAATCTGCACTCCGTTCAACAAACTCCCCCCCACACTGATTTCAGCTTCTCAGTGCAGGGGTGCCCATGTCCAGCCCTGGACCTCCACCATCCTGCAGCGGCCCTGCAGCTCTTACCGGCTTCCCTTCTTCAGCATGTCAATCAGCTCTGCAGAGATTTTATATCCGGATACCTCGGAAAGTTGTACGATAGGAGGACCAGACTTGCCCCACAAGGTTTAGCGTAAGAAATGATCACTTTCACTCAGGATTTTAAGGTTGTCTGAGGTCAATTCACTACAAGTCAACTTTATTTGTATAGCGCCATTTCACAACAATTTTGTCTCAAGGTGCTTCACAGAGATCAGCCAATTAAAAAAATAGCCTTATATGGGGAAGCAGCTAGATTGCATCGAATCTTGACTTCGATCCATTCTCCCATCCTGAGCTGCATGAGGCGACAGTGGGAAGAAAAAACTCCCTTTTAACAGGGAGGCAAAACCTCCGGCAGAACCCGGCTGAGGTGAGGCAGCCATCTGCCTTCCTGATGATGTGATCTCAGCTAGTCAACTACAGAACATCTATACATTTATAGGAGCACCTGAAGAAGGTTGAAAATTACAGCTTCAAGCTCACATTAAAAGCATCACCTGATATATTTAGTCATGGCGAAGGGGATGGCTCTAATTGTCGGTGCGAAGTCTGGGGGTCCAGTTTGCCTCTGAAGGCTTCCTGATACCGACGCCTCTCTGTGCAACAGGCTGCAGGAGTCTGGCTATGCTGTAAACACGCCGTAGATCTAGAATTGAACCTGTTTTAAACGCTTTATGCGACACGTTTTCTAACCCAGAATAAAAAACATTTCAGTGAATTCCACATTTCATCATGATTTCTATTCATACAGACGACTAAAATAAGGAAATCATCACAGATTTGTGCCAGTTTGTGCACATTCTACTGACATCACAGGCTTGTTTTCATCCCATTTTGATAAACTGACAGTGTGAAGTTTAAAAAGCGTCTTCTGATGCTTAATTAAAAGAGAAACTGCTTCGAGCTGCAAGTTGATTAAACTCGGCTAAAATTAAATGGGGTGATGAAATTGTACAGTAATCCTGTTCTGTTGCCGTTCTCGTGTTTTTCTGATGGTGAAAAGCTTTTCTGGGTTTCTAACACTGAGAAGACAATGAAGGGTGAAATAAAGTGGAATTACTGTACAGCGAGAATAGTTAGCATCATTCCCTGGAGAGGAATGAAATGATCTGCGTTCCTGTCATGGTTTGGGCGGATAAGGAATAGAAAGATGCCGACGGAAAGAGAAAAGCTTCAGCTGGTGATGAGGACGGGATAAAAAGCCTTGCTGACAGTCGCGCTTTGTGCCCCCATATGACGCTAAAAGCAACATGTAAAGGAGACAAATTCAGAAAGGTAGTGAGAAAAGCTTCCTGCAAGCAAAGCGCAATATCAAGGCAGAGAGAAGCATCTAGCCGTTGGAAACAAAGCCGTGACACGACACATGTATCCCGCATGCCAGATGGACGATCAAGCCTCAAAGAGAGAAAGGAATAAATGTTAACATGGTGTGGCTGAAAGACCAGCTCGGTCTGCGCAGGTAGATAAACATCTCAGGTTGTCAGCCAGCCTTCGCTGCTTTCATTAATCGCCAACCAGGGACACATTTTGTCTCTCTCTTAATCCAGCTGTGTTGAAAAATAAAAATAAAAAATGAGCTGTGATTGAGTCCAGTTACTGTCTCATGTGCAGCAGTGCTACAGGTGAGACGGCGTTTTAGCTTCACCTGCTCGGAACAAAGTGTCGTTCACCCATCCGAGCGAAGAAAAGGCAGGAAAATGTTCAGTTTAGTCGTCATTGGTACCCAACATTTCATACGGATCAATAAGCTGATTAGCTAACCGTGTCTTATTTAAGGTTCAAGGATTTATCTTTTTCACTTGCACAGAGATACGGATGAAACACGCAGAGAAAGAAAGTATTTATATACAGAAAAGAGGAAAAACAGAGAAAAATACAAAATAAAGTTTAGCAAAAAGAGAAAACTGTTTAAAAAACAGTAGAAAGTAAAAGTTAGTAGCAGCGCGGGGGTGCAGATAAAATGTTAAATGTTCTGTTAGGTCACATCAAACTTTATTTAAACAAACGCAGCACAAGAGGTACAACAGAGCGGAGCGGAGGAACGTGTTGGACATCCGTCCACACCAGGAGTCTCAACGGACTGCTGACAGCATCACCACGGCAACCACCCTGACCAGTGCAGGGCGGGGCATGGCCTCAGCAGCCCCCCCTCGTCTGGACGGGACGTAACCCTGATAATGTCGGCCGTAATGATGTCTGACACGTGGAAAACCCTGAAGTCAAACAATCACCTGCGGAATGGACCTGCCTGCCAAAAAGGACTTTTTATGGTTTGTAACCCAAAAAGAGACGATGATGGTGGGCATCATTGGGTAGGGGGGGGGGGGGGGGGTGCATGTTGTGGGAGCAGAGCCACTTCAGTCACTTCAGTTACTCCCAAAAAGAAGCTTTAGGTTGACTTTTCTGCATCTGCAGACCTGTAGAAACCGCTACTCTGGACCCCACGCAGCATGCAGGCCTGGATAACAGCCATGCTGCTCCTCCTTTCCTCTACTCCTCTACTCCTCTGCTCCGCTCCTCCTCTACTCCACTCCTCCTGTACTCCTTTGCTCCTGTACGCCTCTGCTCCTCCTCTCCTCTACTCCTCTACTCCTCTGCTCCGCTCCTCCTCTACTCCACTCCTCCTGTACTCCTCTGCTCCTGTACTCCTCTACTCCTCTGCTCCGCTCCTCCTCTACTCCACTCCTCCTCTACTCCGCTGCTTCTCTACTCCTCTGCTCCGCTCCTCCTCTACTTCACTCCTCCTCTACTCCTCTACTCTTCTGCTCCTCTACTCCTTTGCTCCTCTGCTCCTCTACTCGTCCTCTCCTCCTCTCCTCTACTCCTCTACTCCGCTACTCCTTTGCTCCTCTACTCCTCCTCTCCTCTACTCTTCTACTCCTCCTCTCCTCTACTGCTTTACTCCTCCTCTCCTCTGCTCCTCTACACTTCTGCTCCTTTACTCCTCCTCTCCTCTACTCCTCCTCTCCTCTACTCCTCTGCTCCGCTACTCCTCTGCTCCTCTACTCCTCTACTCTGCTCTTCTACTCCTCCTATCCTCTACTCCTCCTCTACTCTTCTGCTTCTTTACTTCTCTCCTCCTCCTCTCCTCTACTCCTCCTCTCCTCTACTCCTCTGCTCCGCTACTCCTCTGCTCCTCTACTCCTCTACTCCAAAACTCATCTACTCCTCTGCTTCTCTACTCCTCTACTCTGCTCTTCTACTCCTCCTCTCCTCTACTCTTCTGCTTCTTTACTTCTCCTCTCCTCTGCTCCTCTACTCCTCTACTCCGCTGCTCCTCTGCTCTTCTACTCCTCCTCTCCTCTACTCCTCCTCTCCTCTACTCTTCTGCTTCTTTACTCCTCCTCTCCTCTACTCCGCTACTCCTCTACACCTCTACTCCAAAACTCATCTACTCCTCTACTCCTCATGGTGATTTTATAAACTATTTATTCAGATGGGTATCATGTGTAAATATTTGTGGGACATGCTGGTGCCGGTTCTTCCTCCTGCTCCCCGTGGACTTATGATAGTTACCACACATGCACATGGTCCTGCGAGACTAGATCCCCCCCCCAGCCCCCCCACAGTGAATCATCCCAGAACATCTTTTTATAGCAACACAATGCAGCGACAACAAAGAAACAGAAACATCTGCATTCAATGTAATCAGGCCTGATTTAGCGTAAAGCCACGCTTTCGTGTTTTAATCACATGCAAGTGGAAGGAATCAGGACTGAACGTATTTATAAAATAAATGATTTCTGATGTCATAATGAAAAAAATACTTATTAGGAAAAAGAGAAAAATAGCAGCTTTTAACTCACCGTTGTTATTGAAACACAACCTGTTCAGGACGTTTACATGCTTAATGCACAAACAGACTGTGAGATTAAAGCTGGCACACAAAGCTCCAGCTGCCTTTAGGAGAAAAGTGGTTCCCAAACTTTTTACAGCGAGTCGAATCTGAGAAAACAGCGAGCTCTCAAAGCATCGCCATGTCCTGAACACAAAGTCGTAAATATAGAAAGCTTCAACACGCATGGCTACTGGCGACGTGGGAACGTTTGCGGCGCCTCCTGCTTTGTGCACACAGCAGGACAACACTCAGCGTGTGCGAGTCGCTTGCTAAAAAATCATTTTGCAGAGCAGCTAAACGCCGCCTTCTGGCTCGACTCCCTGCAGAATTTATGCCCGTTTTTAGAAAGAGGGAGTCTGAAAAGTAGTTCAACCTGGTGGGAAAATGACAGTTAGCAGCACTGATAGTGTAGAATTTGTGTAGAAAGGTGTGAACTGTGTTCGAGCTGCATTCAGTGTGAGATTTAAGACCAAAGTCCTCCCCAGTCTGGGAAACAAAGGCAACAGTTCTGCAGAAGAACTGGATTTGTGTCATATACGGACTCATTTCACACTCACGGTTCAGCCGAGAGGTCACGGCTCAACCTAATTTCGACATCATCTCCAAAAATCAGGTTACAGTGCTGGAAATGGGGAACCTAAAAGCTGAAACCAGCTGGGAGAACTTGCATCTTCCTTTCTCAGGGACGCTCCTGCTACTCTGTTTCCCTCCAGACGCCGCAGGTGAGCAGAAAGGAACCCAGTCTGGACTCGTACCAACTGTCCTACTAACAAAACTGGCTCCAGCCTGCGTCGGGGAAAAATAAAAGGAATTGTAAACTCAGAAAGCGTGCAGTAAAAATTCCATAATTTAATTTGTTCAATTATCTGGACTGACATTAATATTGAAATCAGCGGTGAGGCGTCACCGTCCCCAGTTTACCCAGCCATCCAGTTTATTACGTAGCAATATGGTGGAAGTTATGGGGAAGTTAAGCTGCAATGAAAACTTTTTAAGATTAGAGGCACCAGCGGAGCATCGAGACCATGTAAAATAGGATTTTTATTACAGATAAACTAAAACGTTACATGATCCAAAAATAAGTTAAAAAAAAAAAACAAAACAAATGTAATTAATTAAAATGTCACAAATTCAACTTTTCTTCCTGATAAGCTGCTTTTGTTTCAGATACTCATCATTTTACCATCATTACTGCCAAGAAGCTCATGTTTTAGTTCATGTTCCTCTGTTTGCTAAAATTTACTTCAAAGAATAGGGGAGGCTGTAGCTCGGGGGGTAAGTGCAGTTGTCTGTCAACCTGGAGGTTGGCGGTTCGATTGGAGGCTTCCCTTGACTACATGCTGAAGTGTCCATGGGTAAGAGACTGAACCCTATGACCCCCCACCCCCAAAAAAAGTAAGTCGCTTTGGGTAAAAGCGTCTGCTAAATAACTGTAGTAAAAAGAATATATAATGTTTTTATTCGTATTGGGAGAGATCCGCATGGATCCGTCTGGATCCAGGAGTTTGCTCTCATTTTCAGTAAATATGCAAATAAGTTCAACAATTCAAAGTGCTTCACATAAAAACAAAAGCATTACAGATGTTGAAATAGAAATAAAAAGAATAAAAACGGAGCAATAATCATAATAAAATAATAAATTAACTTAAAATCATTAAGAAGAAGATCATTAAAAAGTAACCGTGCAGATTTATAGCATATATAAAAAAGTTTTTAACCTGGATTTAAGCGTTTCTACATGTGGTGAAAGTTTTATGTCAACGGGCAGTTTGTTCCAGATGTTTCCAGCAGAACAGCTAAATGCTGCTTCTCGTGTTCAGTCTGGACTCTGGTCTATAAACATGCACGAAACACCAAAAGAGCCAGGACACAAACATCTAACAGTGCATCCATATAACGCAAAGGTTGGACTAGAACAGGGCAGAAATAAAACCACTGGTGCTGCTTTATGTTCTACTGGGAATAAAATGGTGAGAAGTGTGTATCATTACACACGGAAACACACACTGACGCAGCTTTAACAGCCTGTTGCACATCTCTGCAACCTGCCACGCAGACGTGCTAAAAACTAAAGGAAATTTTCAAAAGCGAAACCAGTTGGATCCGAGACGTTTCCCTGTCCGTGGTGCTGAAGTGGGTCAGCGGGTCAGAATCATACAGCAACGTCCAGAACGCACCATTATCACCGCTTCTAATGTACAAAATGAACATGTTTCATATTAATCATCATAGAATGACTCATCCCCACACCGCCCTCTTACACCAAACCAGTAAGAGCGTCAGCTTCCAGCTGTGAACTGGACTTTTTTAACAAGGATGTGGATCTGATTCATTCCTTCATGTTGTTCTGAAGCCTGCAAGCTAACAGCAACCTGAAACAAACTCTATCACAAACGCATCAACGTAACTTCACACAAAATCTTTTAGGACTTTCGTCTCTTTGCTAAAAATACTTTTTAGGACTTTTGAGAAGTTTCTGCTAAATGGATGATTCCAGAACTGAACCTGAACAAACTGAACTGCTCATTTCTAACATTTCATTGAAAAAAACACACTTTCACAAACAATAAACAGATAGTTTTACTTCCTTCTAACTTCACCAGAACGCTGCCAAGCAAAGCGACATGCAAACCTGCATTTCGGCAACATTTTAACCACCAACATGCGCTTCTAAACCAGTTTGCAGCACTGGTGCTAATGCTGCTCATATCATGCTGGATTTTCCCGACTGCACATGAAGGCAACTTAAATCTTCGCGAGTCCAGTAAGCTTCAGGAGGGAGGGGGCAGAGAGGGGGAAGGTCACTTCTGACAATCTCCCGTCCCGATGAAATGTCTGTCCTCTGTTTTCTCTCTCTCTCTCTCTCTGTGTTTGTGTGTCTGTCTCTCTCTCTCTCTCTGTCTCTCTCTCTTTGCGCCTCCCGCTTTAGTTCTGCATCGCGGCGCAACAATTAAGCGCAAAGTCTCGAGTTAATAGCTGCAGAAGATTAGCGGAGTATCGCTTCTGAAGTTGCTGTTTTCAGGCTTTAATCCGGTGGTTTAACGGCAGTTCTTACATGATAAAGCAGGAAACACTCCTGTCCTGTTAAACATTTCTATTCCCGGCGGAAAAAACACAAAAAGCTGAGAAACTGCGCTGAAGCAGAAGCATGTTGACTCACCTGAGAAAAACCGTCTCTCCCTGTCGGACGGTGATGTTGTCCATCACTTTGTTGTCGGACTGAGAGTCTCCTTGGCTGCGGACCGGCAACCCTGGAGGCACAAGAAGCAAAATCCTCAGACACACAAGAACTGTGCATTTGGAAAAAGCGACAAAGTATCTCCGGAAAGGCATCGTCCTCAGAAAAAAATCCCCCAGCGAGACAATGAGGCGTCTCGTAGACACTCAGATTATTTCACCCCCCAGTTCATTAGTCTTAATCCAGATCTTGTGAGCAGGTAGTGCGCAGAGAGACAGCGGCTCTGTGCGCCACCGTCTCCACATCCACTGCTTTAAAAAGGAAAGATAGGAAGGTAAAAGTGCATCCCGCAGCTCTGAAATGCTTCTGCTTCCGATTTCTCTCCTCAACATACAAACACAAAACCCTTCATGTGTGTTTAGCTGAGTCATTTACAGGGAGGGAGATGCCATTTTTTGTGACGTGAGAGACGTGGGAGCAAAAAAAAGTTCACATTTGCATAAAATACTGGCCAACTTTAACTAAATAACAGGCTGACTGATTCCCCGTTTCTGTGCTTGTATTTCTAGTTCAAAATTATCCTTTGTGACACTTCACAGAGGCTATATATATA
>JBAMHX010000017.1:19885300-19905249 GCA_037177515.1 Pseudomugil tenellus | reverse complement strand
CTTGTTTATCATTATTTGATTGCCTAAACCAGAAGCTGGTTGGAACAAAGCCAAAAGTGAACCAGAATATGCAGAAGCTGGGGAAGCTGGCAGGGAGCTCATTCTTTGTCATTATATGATTGACAGAACTGGAAACTGGTCGGATACTGGCCAGAAACTGGCCGGAAACTCGTTCTTTGTAATAATTTAACAGACCCAGCAAAAATGCCAGGCAGAATCCGTCTGGAACGTGCCAGAAGTTGGGCGCAAGCTAGCCTGAAAGCTGGCAGAAAGTTTGATCTTAGTCATTATAGGATTGACCAAGTCAGAGACTGACAGGAAGCTGGTCCAGAAGCTGACTGACAGCTAGCCAGAAGAGAGCCAGAAGCTAGCCAGAATATGGCTGGAAGCTCATTCTTAGACATCATTTGCTTGACCAAGTATTAGTCTGACTAGCACCTAGCCTGAAAGCTGGCCATACGCTTATGAGAGGGAAGGGGGAATTATGGGTGCTAACAAGTCAACAACGGATCAAAAGAAATTTCAGAAAAGAGGTTCCAATTTATGGTTATGTGGTTTAATTCAATATTAAAATGTAGTTTACTTTTCATCTGTCACAGGCAGAGGCACTAAGCTGGAATAAAGTAGTTTCCTCTGAATTGTGTAGATGCTGTGAAACCACACATTTCAGTGATAATAATCACAGCTGGATGGTGACATATGCTGTTCAACACATTCAGCCTGCTGCAGAGGAACGTTTGCTTGTACAGGAATAGGTAAATCCAATCTGTCCAGAGTCAGATGCTTCTAAAAGCTGCAGAGGAACGTTTACTCATATCTTCTCTACTGAAAAATCTGAATTTTTTTCCTCACCTTTATTTCATCTTTAGTTTTATTACATTATTATAACTGAATGTTCCAGATAAGCAGATTAATTACAGGAAATGAAAGTCAGAGACAAATATGAAATCAAGTGAGAGTAGCATTTATTCTTTGCAAGTTTACTTAAACGTAAGATGGTGATGCAGTAAAACTACTCTTAGTGGTACTTTTTTCTCCCTAACATTGTGCAAATATATGTAATATATATTATATACCCAGTAAATATAGTAAATATACCCAGCTATGCTCACGTTAGTAAAACGGCTCAAGTTTGGAACAATTTGTTCACGAATCTGACATCACAGTCCATCATTTAATCACTTAACGCCAAGATTTTTATATGATTCATTAAAAAAACACAACAAATAGTATGGAGAGCTAAACTTGCCATTATCAGAAATAAATAAATGTATGTGCAAGGAAAACCATTACAAAATAATTAGTTCCTCAATTTATTCATCTATTTCTAGCCTACTTTATTTGCATTTTATTTTCACTACAATTTAGTTTATTTTTATTTAATTTATTAATTGATTAATCTATTTCTTGCCTACTTTATTTGCATTACAACGCGTTTATTTTCACAGCATTTTTTTATTTTTACACTTGTTTTTCACATTTACTTCTTTATTTCCAAACATTTTTTTCATTGTTCATTTTTACATCTATGCATTTTATTTAGATCTTTATTTATTAATTCATTTTCTGCACTTCCTTATTTCCAAACACAAGCATATCTCCACTCTTCCACATTCTTCCATACTATATTATTTTCTAGACACTATATGATTCGAGTATCCATGTAAACCAAACAGCTCCAAGCCTCTGCTGTGTCACAGAGTAAACTTACCCACAGAAACAAGCTAACTTTGCTGAATGAAACAAATACAGGATATCTGACAAAAAGAATACAATAAAGAACAGTTAGATATTTTTTCAATAGTTTGTGTATCTATGAGTGCATGTGTGTGATTGTGTGGCAAAGATATGATACTGAGGTTTGTGTGTTTTTTAAAAAGTTGTTGGTATCCTCTGTGGTGAGAAAGATTTTTTTTAAAATGTGTTTTTTTTTATTGATTTTATCATTTAAAACATATTGTATTGATTCCTGCATAAAAGTGCTTCATGAATAAAATTGGATTTTAAATGAATGAATAACAATTAATACAAATATAACTGAATACTATAAAAATACATACATTAGAGCAAATTAAAGCAAATAAAAAATAAAAAGTCAGAAGTGGTTTGTGGTAAATTTGTGCCAATACCATCAATTCATCCAGCCTTCTGGTGATGAGAATCTAATTGTTTTTCGGTTTACTTACAGCTGTGACACAGTGAAAACCACAGTTTAAAGAGACCTAAACCCTGAATCTAATGTTTGATCAATCAGTGCTCATCATGTCATTTCAGGCATCCTTCTGTCTGTTCTGACTGTGGCTAAACCAATTTGGAAGCAGCAGCTGCTATGATGTCACACTTCAAGTCCATCATCTCCTTCTTTGCTAAACACATTTTCTAAATGAATTTTTAAGAAATATTTCTGAATCAGTTACATCTAGAAAGAAAAAAAAAGCTGAATCACAACCTAAACCCTCAGAATGACACAGTAAGCGATAAGACAGTGTGATAACAGCCGACTGGCAGCCTTTTCCGACCACATTCACAGACATGAGCATGAATTCCGACAGTTCTGGGTTACTCATCAGTTGCCTTCTATCTAAAAATGATGCAGCTGCTGTGTTGCTTGCATCGTGAGCCACGGCAGGCGGAGGGGTCACTGAGATTAAATGCCAAGTTCAGACCTGCCTCTTTGCTGATGAGGCCTGTCAAAGCTGCGAGGGTGTAAAGAATGGCGTTGCAGTTGGAGTGCCGGAGTGTGACAAGAAATTCTGCAGCTATGGAGGCGGATATGTTAGACCTGACAGCAGCACGTGGGGACGGAGAAGGATTAGGTAGTTAATTAAAAAGGAAGTGCTTTGGTTAAGGGGCTTTGAATCAATAAGTATCTTTAATCAATCCCCACCCGTTGGGGAAATTTTGTTCTCACATAAATCCACAAACTCCAGGTTTTATATTCCAACACTTTATTTTGTTGGAATGGCATCAAAATGCAAAAGAAAAAAATTGAAATCACCAGATTACAAAGCTTTTCCAACGCAAACAGCAGTAAAGGCTCCTACCGCCTTCTTCCTCAGACATCTGTGGATGACCAAAGCGCTTTACAGATCCTGCAATCCACACATTCACACACTAATTATGGCTGAGCTGCCATACACACAGCCTAGCCTGGTTCAGAGTCTTGCTCAAGGACACTTCGCCACGCGGGCTTCAGACAGAGTGGGAACCGAACCCATGACCCACCGATCAGAAGGCCACAGTACACCTGTGCCAAAGGAATTTGTTATGAGTAAAGCATTTGGTTTTAAATGCATGGATGTCATGTAATGGCCGTTTTTCCTGTCAAGGACGAGGAGACTGTTTTCTTAGATTGAGAAGAATAAAAATTCAATAATGAAGAATAAAATAAGTTGAACATACATTAAACATTAAAGCCTGGAGTGAGACATTCCATTTAGACATACAGACAAGGTACAAGGTTATAATCTGGGGAGAATCACTGCAGAGATCTGTTGTCACACAGAAGAGTGAAAGGACCTGATACGACCCCAAAGCATCACAGACATTAAACTGATGACAGTCTGGATGGTCTTTTAATTGCTGGCCAAGAAGGCAGACATAGCATCTGCTAGCTCCAGTGCAAGTAGCCAAACAATGCAAAGTCAGCCACTCAGTACATTCACTGATGTACACATGGCGTCAATGACTTGCTGAAGGTCAAAATGAGCATTAGAATGAGGACAAAAGAGGATTTAAGACACTTTGAATGTAATATGGTTGCTGGTGCCGGATGGGCTGTTGTGAGTTGATCCTCCTAACCAACCATCTCTGGAATTCACAGAGAACAGTCCATCCATGCATTTTCTTACCCTTTTTTTCCAATTCAGGGTTGCGGGTAGCTGGAGCCTATCCCAGCAGTCATTGGACGAGAGGCAGGGTTCACGATGCACAAGTCGCCAGTCCATCACAGGGCAACTCAGAAAGTCAAACAAGCACACACACTCACATTTACTCCTAAGGATAATTTAAAATGACCAAATAACCTGGATGGTGGGAGGAAGTCAGAGTACCCGGAGAGAACCCAGTCAAACATGGGGAGAACATGCAAACAGAAAAGCCACTGCCCAAACCAAGGCTGGAACCAGCAACCCTCTCAGCGCTAACCACTGCGCCACCGTGCAGCCCCAGTAAACAGTCTGATAAAGAGAACACATCCAGTGAGCAGCAGTTGTCTGGATCAAAATGTCCAATTGGTGTCAGAGGAGAATGATGGACAGACTGGATGAAGATGACAGAAAGGCAAAGAGATGATATTATTATTATTGTAAATATTCTTCTTATTATTATCATTATTATTATTATTAGGTGAGCATACTTAAATGAGTTAATAATAGAGTCAATAATTTTTTTTTCCAGAATTTGACTGAACTCAGTACAATGCAGAACTTTTGTCAGGACATGATTTCCTGGTTCACCAATCCCACATATACACACATCTTAGCTCAGCTAAATCAGTGTTGCTAACTTAGCAACTTTAGCACTAACTTTAATGAGTTTTCAGATCTCTCTGGGAGCTTTTTTTTAATATAAGAAGTTACTTTATCCAGTGTTAATATGAAAGCATGTAGAGTTTACTCGCTGCTGTAAGCCCCACCCCCATCTAAAAGCACGTGTCCTCATGCAGCAGCAGTCCCAGCTCCGTGCGGAAGAGCAGGAGATGTTTCATTTGCACGGACTGATCTATCCTGGTTTACCATATATGCTTTTCAATGAAGAGTGTGGATGCAAACAAGTAAAAAGCAAAAAGTACAATAACACGTTGTAGAATTCCAATTAAAGATCAGCAGAAACTGTCAGCTAAAGTTTGTAAAATAACGCTTTAAGTCTCCATAGTTTTTTTTTTCTTTCTTTTCTGTTTTCCAAAAGAAATGCAGTAAAATACATTTTTCCAGACTTCCAGGTTACAATATTAATGTGTCTGTGTGATTTTTGGTTCAGTCATCCACTTAAATACATTTAGATAAAAAGTATATATATAACTACTGATTTTCGGGAAAAAATTGTTATAGGATTAAAAATGTACTAATTATTTAAAAAAAAATTAGACACATTTTTAGTCAAGACATACACACAGATACTTTTCCTATGTATCACTTGGGGCAACATTTACCAAAACCTTCCACTAAGGCTCTTATAGTAAAGGCTCGACATGTTTACTTTTTTACACATGCTCCATCTACGGTGTCTAAGGATTGTCACCCCATCCCTTCTTTTTGCTGTGTCAGCAAACAGTCACAACCCCCCCGAATAGCCCCTGAAATAATCCTCTTGTTCAGGGCAACTGCACATTCCTCAGACAGCCCAGCTGGAGCGTATTTGTTTTGTCCTCCCTCTGTACAACAGAAGCTTGGAGAGTTTCCTCAGGCTTCAGACAGCAGAGGTGCATTTCCAACCCTGTTTTATTATGATTAAGGTTTTGGCTGTATTTAGTGGAGAATGCCAGCAACACTGTCAGAGTAATGTCTTAGTTTGGAAACATGCTGGCTGTTCACAGATTAACTGTGATTTAATCACAGATTAAATTTAGCTGAACACGACTTTTGTTTTTAGTCATGAATGATTTTTTAAAAAGATGAATAATCTGAAATCTGGATGGTGGAAGAAAAAAAAGGTTCCCTGGTATTAAAGAGTGATGGATTGCTGTGGAGGAATAAAAGTAACCACATTAAAATCCATCCAAAATTATATAACTTAATGAATAACTTAACATACCAAAAAATGCCACAAAAGTTGGAATAATCGGTATGTAAAAAATTTAATGACATGTTCCAACTTTCATTTTTTAACTGTTTATTAACCTTAATGTGAGATCTCATATATATTTAATTTGTTACATGAAGGGCTTGTTGTATCTTAACAGTGATTCTTTTATTTAGAAAAAAAAAACAAACCTCAGTTTATCTTTAACTTTTTTTCACTGTGTCCCAAACAATTTGCAGACATAACAAACCACATATGACGTCCATTTTTTAAAAATTAAATTAATGTGATGTAAATTTATTATAATTTTTTATTTTTTTACATGTGTATTTTACCCAAATATTGTTTTAGTTTTTTAATGTATTTTTCTTTGTATTTATAACCATGTTTTTTTTTCTTTATTTCTGAAAATGACACGTTATATTAATTTTATGGGGAATTTTCCTGCAACCCTAATCAATTTGTCTAGTATTTTACTTGATTATCCAATTAGCTTAATTTACAAACCGCCAGGTGAATTCAGCTAAAAAAGTCTGATCTATAGCATGGAATTAAGGCAGTAGCTTTAATCACCCTGATGAAAAGAAGACAAACAGTCAAAAAAGAAAAGAAACATTTTAATAAATTAAATAGGTACAGAGATCAAAAGTTTTTTTTCTTTTCTCTTTAAGGTAATATTAAAGGAAACACAATTTTTCCCTCCTTTGGCTCTTGACACTGATTGGTAAAAATCTCATCATAAACAGATAATTCTTTTTTTAAATCAAATAATAAAATATTTGACAATATTTTTATACAATTTATCAATTTTAACATTTTTTAAAATATATCACATCCATCCATTATCTGTACCACTTACTCCAATTCAGGGTCACATTACGTGGAGCCTATTCAAGCAATCATTGGGGGAGAGGCAGGTTGCACCCTGGGCAGGTCACCATTACAGCGAGACAAACAACCAGTCCGACACACATTACACCTAAAATGCATCTCTTTGGTAGGTAGATGGAAGCCAAAGGCTTCCTCGTGTTTGTCTCTGGAGAGACAAACACATGGAAACCAAATGCTTTCTCGTGTTTGTCCAAATTCGGCACAGAAAAACCACTGTCCGAGTCCAGGCTCGAACTAGCAACCTCCTTCTTATAAGGCTGACGCCACTATACCGTGCAGCCCTCTCACATTTCATGCACACTTGAGTTATATAATTTAAGTATTCACATTGTTCCCTTGACTGTTTGCTACATTTCTGCAGGCATTTTTGTTTTTATGTGGAAATTTGGCATTTTCATATCTCCATGGCAACCACAAAAAAAGTCAAAGCAACATATGCAAGTATATTGTTATTGAGAAGGTGCATTTCTATGACAAGTAGGTGCATTTTAATGCTAATGTCTTAGGTGGGGGAGAAAACTTTGCAGACATTTTCAAACCTGTGTCAGATGTTTTACTTTTTTTCTAACCTTCAATTTGCAAGAGAAAACATGAGAACCAAAAGAATTATCTGAGCAAAAAACATTTTTCTTTCTTTGTCTGAATCATTTGAGAATGCCCCCTTACTCTTTTCAAAATGACCAAATACTGTAAAAATAAATAAGAAATGCTTTTAAATGAAGAACTTTCAGTAGTATTTGCTTGTTAATATATGATTCTCACCTTTCTTGACATTTACATTATGAAAAAAAAACTGTTTGTTTGGAACAATATACTATCAATACAAACAAAGGCCAGCACCTTGTTTGGTGACATTTTCTTTCAAAGTAGCCGAAGGTGACTCCGTTCCTGCTGATTGTGGTGCAGTTAACCATTTAAATTCTGCATTAAGAAAAAGGCCCAAGAAAAATGCTTTTCTGTTTGTTATGGACAAAACAATTCAGAATAAATCTGTCTTAACAAAAGACGCAAATTAATAAAATTACGTTAGTGAACTGGTGGAAATGTGAAACTGTGGTGTTAGAACAAACAGTTTGGGTTTTACATACTAAAACAGTGTGTTAGAGACGCCTCAGGTTTGTTTATTTCCATAATTTGTTAAAGAAAATCCTCATAATCTCTGCAAATTTACCTCTATCACATGGTAGAGCAGGAAGTTAAAGGGTTAAGATTAAACAATAACTAACTGAACACCCACAAACAAGTTAGCTTGAGGCAAAACACCGTTTCTAGACGACGAGGGATCATTTCTGTTACACGTATAAAAAGAGACTAGAAACTATTTCAGAAGTCTACATGCTTTAAATGTGAGGGTGGTGATTGTACAAGACTCCAGAAGAGAATCATACATTTTACAAACAACTGCTGAAAAGGCCAAACCTGACATCTGCGGCTCCCAGACACACCTGCGTGATTTCCTATACTCCTAATAAACCAACTACCCAGTTCAGATAGTTTTCATGGAAACATAAGCAACAGCTTTCAGAAATGATCTAATTCCCCGCCACTCCTGATTGACCTCCCATCTTCTGATACATTAAGCCCTCTATGATTGGCTGAGACAGCTGTCCTAATGCTTTAACTGTATTCTCTTTCATCATCTTTAATGGGCTCTAAATTTGTCTGAGCTGTTTGGTGTCCTTGAGTGTTCTCGCACCATCTGTGAGAAACAACAAAGTCTGCTTCAAATGGCATTTCAGAAAAAGGAGAAGAAATCAACACAAGCTTATCCAGTTGTTTCATAGCATAGTTTAGCATTAAAGTCAACAGGAAGAAGACGTGCTCCTTTTAGGCAAAACATGGAATAAGTGTAACCTTTTATCCATAATGTCAATGGAGTGATACTTCTCGGGAATCAGGGTTGATGATTTCAGACGGTGAAATATCAAGAACTAAAGAAAGAAATTGTTGTTACATCAGAGTTTGGTTTGACTTTTGACTAAGAAAGGAAATGATTATGTTCATCTCTCCAAAGACCAATTTCACCCCAGAGTTTATACTGCGCCGTTTCCAGAGCTAATCACAGATGTTTAAAGCTGGTATGCGGCGCACATGGATGCAGTAAAATCATGTTCATCCCGTTCAGCTCTCTTCTTTTTATAGTGATAAAACTACAAAAACACATGGATGAAAAATAAAACTACTTCCCGGATCGCTTTAAGGTACAATTAACACTAATAGAAGGTTAAAAGCTCATAAAAGTCCATTTTGCATCATATGGGGCCTTTTTTCCCGAACTTTGGCATAATTAGGGGCGTGTCCTTTTGATTGACACAATATCCAGAGTGTAACACAACAGTTTTTAGTCGGCTAATAGTGCTCCTTGGGTTTGGCTCACCTTCCTCCAACAGGTGGTTAGCTCCTGTTGGACTGATTTAGCCCAGTTAGTGTTTAGCTACACTCAGCTCAGAGTTTGATAGATGTCAATCATCCACTCCCACCCTGACAGCGCCACTCTCAGCTCCACGTCGCTGACCATTTTTACATTATGCAGGAGCGACTGCCAGAATGGAAACATCAGGAACCGCCAAACGGGCTACACTTTTGCTCTTCAGAGACCTGCTGAGTCGATGGTCTCAGCCTAAACTGTCCTTCTTCCGAAGTACGAATTATCCTGTTTTGTTTATTGGTTTAGTTTCCAATTTCGGCTTCATGGTCACATGAAAGGGTCAGATTTAGTTGAGCCATGGATCAAGCACACCTTGTACCAACAGATCAAATTGATTTTAATTTATGGACATCAATCCTGCGTTTGCACGATCCATCATACTGGTTCTGATTCAGCTGCAAAGCAGACCTTATTATGAGGAGCAGGGTTGTGCCATAACTGAAGGTGTCTTACATTTAGCTGGTGTAAACACTTTTGTAAGGAACCGTATGAAGGTCTCAGCTGAGCATCAATGTTTTTAAAAGCTCTGTATGAGGACCGAAGAGCACTTTATCATAAACTTGTTCATTCATCACTGTTAGTTGGAATAAAACTGTAACTTTCTTTGCAAGTATAAATAGACACATTTACAATAATTATGCTGGACACTTATGTAGTATTCACCTCCTGCAGGAAAGGAAATCAATTCACCCTCATTTATTCTGGCACTTTTATGGAGCTACCTTCTGTTTTGTTGCATGCATGACACTATAAGTGGCGTGCCAAAAAATCCAGCATGGTGTGAAAGGACAGAACCAGCACTTGAAAGGTTTTACAGTGGGAGCTGTATATCTACGTTTTAGACCAGAACTCCTGCAAAGATGTTTTTAAGCTTTTATCTGAGCTTCAAGATGTAGTCCGTTTTCATTCTGGTGTTCTTTTAGTGAAACATGTTGACCTGAACAACATTTACAATAAGAGTCAAAGTGATTTTACTGACATCCTGAAGCATTTCAGGCTTTTTGTACTAGAATAATGAACACCTGCAGTTAGACTTTTAAATGAAATTACATCAAGTTCATGATATTTTAGCATTTGATTATATTTACAGATTTAAAATGATTCTTCTCCCATACTGACAATAAATAAACCTGAAATCTGTATATTTGTATCTCTCTGGGTATTGGCCGGGGTGAAAGCAAATCAGAAGTTATAATTTTAGCCTTTTTCAGCATTGAAAGAAATAAAATCACATGTATGGATCAGTTATGGATGTTTCTGGATCTGACTCAGTCTGCTTATAGAACGGTTCTGCAGTTGGATGCCGCTCAGACTTACTGGTCTGTTTATCTCTCTGTATTGGTTCTGTGATGGACTAAAAAACTACTTTTCCCTCACAAGCCCGGTTTAAAATAAAACATTATATCAAGAAAATGAAGATTTGCTTGAGATAACTAGATGTATTTCCCTGTTAAGCATTGTTCTAAAAACTATGCAAGCATTGACACTTTGTGTTTGTTTAGATGATTAATCCTGAAACGCTTGTAGAGGAAATTCATATATTAGCTTAATGACCTTGCTCTTAATGTCTAGCTGAAAGGTTTGACTATAAGGCTCCTAAACTGATGTCATTCTGACCTTTAGTAAACCATCTGCTAAAACCTTGGTTACTATAGTCAAACCTTTCAGCTAGACATTAAGAGCAAGGTAATTAAGCTAATACATGAATTTCCTCTACACGCTTCTTTTCAAAATTCTATTTTAAAAGATATGTTTATGTTTATCTATAGGTCTGACGAAACCCTCATTAGCAAGACATCACTACAAATTCATTAAGAAACAAGACAAGAAGACTTGCTTCTGCTTCTTTTATTTACTGTTTGTTAAATGACAGATCAGATAATGTCTAAAAAAAAAGAAGAAAAAAAACATTAATTCCAGTAAGAAAATGAATTTAACTGTACACTGTAAAATATAAAAGCTGTCCTGACTTAAACTCATAAGTTACTAGTACTGATATTGACCGTTTACTATGTTTTATAAAGTAATATTGAATGACTTAAAAGTACATTTGAATGTTAGAGTACAGGTTACATGGTTTAAGTTACTGTTCCTTGCAAAATTCATTTTAGATCAAACCGACTGGGTTTACGTTAACGTTAAAAGGTGCCAAAAGTGAGTATTTACAAACGTACCATGAAACCACCTGAACTGCGCATGTACAGTAGAAGCAAGTGAACCCCAATTCCAGTTTGAAATACCAGGATTTAATCGTGTAAAGCACAGAAGGGTAAGTGCTTCAACAAATAAAAAATTATAAAATTATATATATATATATTCTATGTTGATGCAGGAAATTACTATTATTATTATTATTATTATTATCATTGGTTTTTGTAAAACAAAAGTAAGGAAAATGTGTTACCATTGTCATCTTCATATTTTTTAAGTTTAACGTTTTTGACTTGTCAGAGGAATTACTGACACTTCTAATCATTTTTAAACCCTAAAAATTAAATGACATTATTACTTTCTGAGAATTTGGCAGCTGTAAAGGTCGTTATTCTCTTTTTTTGGCCTTTGATAACATTCTGTTGGTTTTGCACTGAATCATTCTCGCGACTCAAACTGCATCATGTATCATGCTGGACCAGAACTTGCAACACTATCTCTGTTCTGCCGGTTTCTCACAAACAAAGGTACCAATTCCAACATAAGCTGCAGCAGGTGGAGAACTACATCATGTCCTCCAGTGTCAGCAGCCGTCTGAGACAGCGGAGATGGAGTTTATCCACTGCAGCAAACACTGAATGGAGAGGAAGCTGAATGCCGTCAACAAAAGGCACAACAGGGAACCCGCACACAACTTTAAATTATACGCCAGGAAATACTCTGCGACAAAGGCCACAAACAAGGTTCCTATTTAGGTCTCCTCCTAGTCACAGGAATCCATGACAACAGAGCAGAGAAACGCTCAGCTTTAATGAGCTCCAACAGGAACATTTGCAGCTTTGACTTGCAGAGACGTCAAAAAACATTTTCTTTAAGGTAGTTGGAAAACCAAATACATCCCACCGTTACCTCCTGTTGTATTTTAATATATTTTTAAAAATCTTATCTTACCTTAAGCTTTTATGTTTTGTAATGTTAAATTAACCATGATTTTATTAATTTTTAATAATTTTTAGTTGTTATCTCTTTATCTACATGATTTTAATCATTTTTAATTTTCTTTTAAATGTCTTTTTTTATTTTCTTTTTTATTTCTATATTGTTTTATTGCTCTGTAAAGCACTTTGAATCACCCTTGGTTGAATTGTGCTATACAAATAAATTTGCCTTGACTTTTTTCCTTCATACAAATGTCTCATGACATGCAGCCTCCCTCCATCCACACTGCAACCCTGGCACTGTTAGGAAGCTTGTTAGAAAACTGCCACGCTGTAAAGATGTAAAAAAAAAACAGTCAGTGTGATTAAATTTTTTACTGTAGACAATGTTATGAATCACATCCAGCAGCAGCTACTTGTTTTCCTCAGTTCCAGTTTTCAGGGAAATACCAAATCTATTTAACAAGCGTTATGATAGAGGGGGTGAGGACATTCCTCCCCACCTCACTCAGTCTTTCCTTATCTGTAGTGTGAGCTGCACATCGGGTTCGGGCTAACATGTGATGGAACAGTATAATGATTGCAGCCTGTGATTGGCGGCGGATCCTCTAAAACACAGACATCAGCCCAGAAACATTGTTAGAAACACTATGAGGCCAATATGCATGTAGCACTGATAAACCGGGAAAGGTTTTACTACAGCATGTAATTAAATTCTCCCAGTGCAAAATAAAGATAAGGATTCCATTAGCCCCTTAAAGCATTCTGGGATAATGGATTTTTGTGGTTGATGGAGCACCTCATGTGGGACAGGTGGGATTTACTCCCAGGCTCGACTCAGGCAAACAGACAAGCGCCGCATCCAACCGCAGGAGCCGACGCCGACATTTGATGCACCATTGGCACCAGAGGCAAATGAGATTACAGCAGAGGGAATGGAACTGACTCTTTCCCTGACAGATTTACAGATCCCCACTGGATAGAATACAGGCGAAAAAGGCTGTAAAACCCATCATCTGTGGGGTGAATTACACACAGCTTGGAACAACTTGTTTGGTTTGGGAAATCCACACAACAATCTCTTCTGATTTACCTGCACCCCCAACACTCAGCCAGCCGCCCTCCCATAACTCCTGGCAGCATCGTCCGGGAAGCTTGCGTGGACGGAGGTGTTTTGCTCTGGCTGTGATTCAAGAGGGGTCTCATCGTTTCATCAGTTTGTTTCATGGCCGTGTGGAAGCGTCCTTGGCCTTTGACCCATCAGATGCTGAGGATGCAATAATTCCACGCCGCGTTAATAGAAGTACATCACAGGAGATGTAAGACGATCGATTGCTCTGTTAGCCAAATAGATGGAATCTGAATATGAGCAGCAAAGACTGTTGGCATCTCCAGGTCCCTGAGCAATAACATGTGAATGTCAAATACTGCTGCAGTCAATTCCACTCTGGGAATTCCACAAGTCACAAAGACATGCCATAGCAGGCGTAAAGATCTTTATCTGGGAAACATCCACGTGATCTAATCTCTTTTTCAAAAGCACTCAAAGACTTTATTAATAGAGTAGTTACATAAATACTTTATTACTTTTATATTAGCATATAATTAGATCCCAGTAAATCCTTCATCATCCCATTGGTCACTTTATTAAGCCCACTTTGTTCATGGCAGGTTGGATCCATTTTTCCCGACAGAACTGCTTTCAGTCTTGGTGGCATAAATCCAACAAGCTGTTGGAAGCATTCCTCTGAGATTCTGCTTCATACTGACATGATTGCGTCGCACAGTTAGTGCAGATTTGATGAGAGAAGCTCGTTTCATCAGTCATACTATCAGTCTATTGCAGGGCTATCAGGTACCACGCTCGTCTTCAATGTCTCCCGGCTTCAACGCTGCCGATCAACTTTAAAATAGATTAAAACATTTCACCACAACACAAAGTAAACAAAAAAATTGATTTTATATTTTGAGCACCAAAAACTGTTGAAATTTGATAGAATAATTGTTAAACTGTTACATTGTAAAAAAAAAATAAATAATCAAAAAGAAAGTTATGATTCCCTGAAAGGCTCACAGATCTTCAGAAATGATTTAGAAACATTATAGATGGTGCAAAGAAAGCATTAAAAGTAGAAAAACAGCAACAAAATTAAGGATTACAAAAAAACAAGATAAGTTGAATGTTTCAGTGTCTGCCCAGAAAACATCCCCCACCCCATCACACCAGCAGAAAACAGAACCTTTCACCCGACTCTGGATGGATTCATGATGTTTCCACTAAATTCTGACAATATCATTTGAATGTGGAGCTGAAATGAAAACTCATCAGACCGGATCGCCAAAGATGAGCTGGATAGTACGGCCATATGATTGGTCAATTTGATTGATTACTTATAGTAATAATTAATTGTGCTGGATAATGGGACCAGTGAGTGTGTTTCACTGGTATAAAGATGGTGCTACTGCAGACTCGGATCAGTTTATTTAAATTCAGGTTGAAAACACACCTTTTCTCAGCAATAATAGCTTTTATTTATTTTTTATTTTTCTTTTCAGCTTGATCATCTTTTCAATACTGTTTTTTTATCTATTTAATTTTTTATGTTTACGTCTCTTAAATTGTAATGTTTCGTTAAACTGTGCTGTACAAATAAACTTACTTTGCCTATTCAGTTTTAAAAAAGTGTCTAGTGTCTGTGTGTTAAGAATATGATGTCGCACAAAAGTATAAAAAGCAGCCGTGCTTCTCTGCACAGCGAGCGTCACACAAATGAGTTTACATTTCATTCAACAGAGATGACTAAAAGTCAACATGTTGTATTCAGCGAAAAGAGATTTGTGGTTGTGGCATAATGTGACTTGAAGGATCATCAGATCTCCTTCAAACGGCGGAATGAGATGACTGAACACAAAACCTCTGCCACCTCAATGCCTGCAGAAAATACCCAACGCAAACATCCATGTGATTATACTGACTTTTAGGAAAAAGAAAAATGATTTTTCTCTCTGAGTTGATCAAAGAGAATGCTTAAATGGGGGAGGTTTTTCATCAGATCTACTTGGGGAACGATGGAACAAAGAGGAGGCAGCAGCAGCAGTAATCAACAAAACAATGACAGATTGTTGTCATTGTCAACGACTATGGGGTTCATTATGATTCATAGAATGCTTTATTCATATTCATATTCTCATTACAATTACATTCCTGTCAGAAACCCTTGATTCAGTGGATTTCCAACAAAGGACCACATGCTCTCTGAAAAGATATCTTGCCTAAACAAATTTCACATGCGAGACGACGGCCTTTAAAAAGCACAATGTTGGAGAAAAACACTGATGAAAGATGAAACAGAAACTTTGCTGAAAACTTCAAACAAATCAAGCAACTGCGAGTAAAAAAAATGTGGTGTATGTGTTTTTATAACCACTTGCAAGCATCAGGCAACACATTGGGGTGTACGTGGATATGTTTATTTGGATGCAAATAGATTTATATAGAAAATACAATATATTTATCATCATCATCATCATAGTTATGAAGACCATTATTATTGTCATGATCCTCATCATTCCTTATAAGGAACCAGTTACTGTTAAGTTTTACCTTTCCTCATTTGTTGTTGTCTCGCGAGAGTTCGTACCAAGGTGACGAGATTGCCTGTCCGTTCCTAAAAATCTGTAATGCCTACACAATAAAACAATAAGTAATGAAGATAAAAGTTATACTCTGGGAATCCCTGGTGTAGTCTTATTTTGCGACCAAGTTACCACAAAAACTATCTTCATTGCTTACATCATCCTCAACACCATCTTCATTGATATCATTAACAATGACTTCATCACCCTCCCCTTCCTCAGTAATCACCATTTACACGCCATTGTCGTCATAATCATCATATTTATCACCCCACTATCTCATCTCATCACTTACAACACCATCATCATCCACCATCAACCCAATGGTCATTATCATCGCCATTATTTTTACCATCATCTTCATCATGATTCTCATGACCAAAACTATTATCATTGGTCTCATTAATATCATCATCATCATCATCCCCATCAAACAATGGTCACTGTCATCTTTATCATTATAACTGTGAATTTTAGAATTATTATAATCACCAGTTTATCAATTTCATCACCACTATTATTAACACCATTATAATAGTTGTTATCACCTTCATCATCACTGATAATCATGTAACTATAATTATTATTGTCATTAATACATCATTATCATAATCCCCATTATCACCATGTTCTTAATTATCATCATCAATAGCAATAAATGGTGATCAACTGGATCATTATCAGTCAATATCATCATAACCATCACATTATCAGTATCATTATTCTAATTATCAGTATAATCTTCATTCTCATCATCATCACCAACAACGCCATGCCAATCATCCCAATATCATAGTCTTCATCATCATCAACATCATCACCACAATAATCACCACTTAAATGTCCTTATCATCATCATCATTACATTTATCATTATTACCATCAATTCTTTTTTAGGTCAGCAAGTTTCATAATTCTGTTTTATGGTTAATGTATCATAACTGATACACTTTCTTGAATCACCACATGGTAAAAACATTGTTGTACACAATCGGATAATTAATTTCTGAAATGTATCCTGATATAATACTTGATAATGATTTATTAACTGTGTGATAAACAAGCTGACTTTTGTAATTAAATCACTTAAAATCCCAGCTTCGGATGCGTCACAATGCAGATAATGACATCAATCCCATCTGTTCCTACTCAATGGATCCTTTTTCTCTTTTCACTGTGATAAAATTAACGTTTTCTTTCCCTCTAAGTGCACTTCACTCAGCTTGGATGTGTTTCGGTGACCCAGCTGCACTCGGATTCTTTATAAGTTAGAAGCAAAGTGCTGAGACGGATTTAGTAATGGCGACTGTAGCCTCTCCGTCAAGAGTTTGCTCAAGCTGTTTTAGTTCATGCTAGAGCTGTTGCTCCTTTCTTCTGTGGTCTTGTAATAGTCTACACATCGCCGCCTGGAAACACTGAAGCCCACATTTTCATATATCATTTAAAAAGAGTCTTTTTCCTGCTTCTGTCTTCTCTTCTGTGGTTGCATCTCCTCTCAGTGAGCATCATAAACGCTCAGCAGGTTTCTTTATTAAAGGTTGGCTGTCGTGGCTCGCTTGCCGTTTTTAAATCTTCCATCAGTGCCAGCTGTAGGTGGTTTTTAGCTCTATTAGCTGTACAGTACACTGCAGAGAAACACGTTGCCTTTAGGTTTCTATGCCTCGTATTGATACAGCACATTTTCTTGTAACATTCAGAGAGATACAAGTGCTTTAAAGCGAGGAAGAACCTGCCAATTGCTGCAATCATCTTGTTTGTTTACAGTGGTAATAGGAAAAATAGGGTGAGTTTTAAATGTCACACAAGGGCAATTGCAACCATAAACAGCTTTTATTTGAAAAAATATAGATATGGAATTTTTTTTCTAGAAAAACAAAAGAGATGTTTTGTGTTCATTAAAAGCAAAAATAAGCAAATGAATAAACAATATCTGCCTGATGACATTACTTCAATTATCCAGGCTCTTATGTGGATGTGAACCTTCACATTTTCCCCACTTGCGCATTGATTTATTCAGCTTTATTTGCACAGTGCTTATTCACAACAATGTCATCTCAATGCACAGTCAAGCAATATAATTCAAACCAATACAGTGTTATCCAATTATAATCGCAATAAAATATGATTTCTTATAAGACCCGCATTAGTTCACTTTACAAAAAGATAAATACTCATTCCTTCAATTTGTTCTGCATCCAACAGTAAAGAGGAATAACTTAATTTAAAAAAGGAGGAACATCTCGAACAGAACAGATATTTACACATAACCAGTGTTCCCTCTAAGCTGCGTGCCTGCCCAATGAGATACTGCTAGCATGTTGTCAACTCATCAAAGCCTATGTGGCGTATCAAAAAAAAGGACCTGATCTTATTCATTGATATCGAACATTATAGGTAATCTACCCTAATTATTAAATTTTATTATTTTCTGTGCTGCTTTGAGTGTTATTTAGCGAGTGACAGGTGTCAAACCAATATGATATGGCTCACTTATCCAACGCAGCCAATCATAGCATTGACAGCACCATGAGTTAACAACGTGGGAGCAGTGCACTATTGGGCACTGCACACAACCAACCTTATCCGGTACGAAGCCTCTCTGACAATAACCTTGTCTTGGTAGTTTTTAATGCTTAAGGGCCCATAAACTCAATGTGAAGAATATCATTCAATGTTCTTCTAAAGAAAAAAGTCTAGTTTGAGTTTAAATGTCAGGACAAAAGACAAATGTAAAAACTGAGCATCACAACAGTTTGATGCTCAGAATAAACAAGCAAGATACAAACGTACCCTAAGCATTATTATGGGTGCCAATGTGTTATGGAAAAATTATATCACATGTTCATTTCATTTATTTTTTTATTTAATTCATTCACTATTTCAATCTGATATATGTGCTCATATATCCCTGACATTTTCATCAATCTCTACTGGTGTGTGATCGAAACTAAGTTCTGTATATTCCTGTTTGAAACTGCATCATACTAATGAGCCACACCTGAGTCTGGAGAAGATCTGTTGTTGACTTGGGCGTTGTTTCCACTACAGTCAGCTCGCACATGTTTGTCAAGCTGTTATTTTACAGTCAATCCTATAAATGCTGTAACATCCTGATATGCCTTCAGAGATCAGAGATCTGTCCATGAGCATGTACCCTGACTGAATAAACACCCAGAACACAACTGAGATTGATCATTCTTCATTTTTCTCCTGGAGAATTTAGAGCACAAATCCTATAAAGCATTGAGGCAAACATATTAATGTTCGTTTGCGTTTATTCCGGAATATTATTATTCTCCAGATTCAATCGAGATTTTTGACGGCTATCTCCCACAGTTTTGACTCCAACCCCATAAAATTCATATCAAAACGCATGTCTTCATTGGGAATAGTGTGCTTTGACTTTGTCACTACAAAATTCGTACAGACCTAACTAATTCGCAAGTAAATGTGAAATTTCCCAAAGTAGTAATGAATTGGATTTTGGCAAAAGTGCTGCCAAAGAACTGAAAACCAAGCCCACTTTGGAGACATTATATTACATTCCAGTCATTTAGCAGACGCTTTTCTCCAAAGCGACTTACATCTGAGAATAAGAACAACACAAGCACTAAATCAAACAGTAGATGACATCATAGATAAGTGCAGTCGAACTGCTGTAGTGTATTTGGGCACAGGTGTTGCCTGCAGTAATAGGTGCACTAATTTTTTTTTTTTTTTTTCAGACAATCGCAGTTTACGTTTTGAAAAAGGCAAGACTTCTTTTGTCCTTTCACTAGTTGCACACTCTTTTACTTAGATGAAAGTTTTCCGAACTGTGTGCATTTTTCTGGTAATGTGGGTGTTATGTCTCTTTTCATGCATTTTTATCTAATTTTATTGTAAAACACTGTGTGGCTTTTATTTGTATAGAGGATTATATAAATAAATTGTATGAGCGTTGCCCTCCCTATGCTTTCTGGTGGTACCGCTCCATTTGCTGCATTGAGCTTAACCCCTACAAGCTTGCAGACTGAATTACCCATGGAATGAATGCAGAAGATGGGCAGAAGGCCCCGTTCCTGCTTATATTTAACATACAGCATAACTGAGCCTCTAAGTTAAGCTGGTGTGTTCAGTTTAAACCAAAGCAAAAATTACTGTAGCCTCATTTTTATATATAT
>JBAMHX010000017.1:19867209-19878415 GCA_037177515.1 Pseudomugil tenellus | reverse complement strand
GATCTATATATAGGGCTGGGCGATATGGCCTAAAAGTAAAGTCTCCAATTTTTTTCAAATAAAAGGCTTTTTAGCCTTACTCAGACGTCTGTGATGACTTTCCACCGTGCCTGTCTTTTCTTAGGGGAAAGAGTGAAAATAATTTTGTGGTGGAGTTTTCTAGGTGGTTGCTGGTTTGAACATGTTGTAGACTGAACATGTTGTAGACTGAACAGTTTCTCCCACTTCGCTGAGCGCCTCAGTTTCAGGTGTTGAAATACATTTGTTCTGCTTCCATCTTTGGTAGCAACACCCCTTAAACAGATTTTGCAATGAGGCATTTATTGATCCAAATAAATGTTTGTAAAACCAAACCAGTGGGAACAAGCTCTTTTTTGCTAGCTGCCATGTTGATGTGTTTATACTGGTTTGTGGGATGTACGTATATGTGTATATATATATATATATATATATACATATATATACATATATATATATCGCAGCAGGGAAACATTGAAAGCCTGCAGAACCGTGGGGCTCCAGGCCCGGAGTTGGTTATGTTTGCCACTGAGCACCTTAGAGATGCAGCTGAGGATTGTCCACAAAGCTGAATCAACTATGTGATACTATCATGTCAATATGGCTAAAATCATTGAGGAATTGTTCCAACACTGTTGAATCAGCACCATGAAGAATTAAGGCAGCTCTAAAGGCAAAAAGGGTCCCAGCTCGGTACTAGCAGGGTGGACCTAAGAAAGTGGTCAGTGAGTGTGTAAAGCAAATAAACACATTGGTTTCTCTTTGAAGTGAGCTCATGTTGGCGCCAACTATGACACATTCTCATGAGAAAACGAGTGTAGACAGTGAGGATCTAGCTTCCCTCAGATCTGGACACAGAAGCAGGGGTACAGCCAGCAGAGCCTGGTGCACTGCCATTGTCACTCTGACTACATGACTGATGTTTGCCCAAGATGTACAAAGGGTGCCACGGCTCAAATCCCAGGAGGATGGGAAAAAAATCAATTCTCCAGGCAAAAAGCTGCTGTTTTACAGAAGTTTTACAACCTGTTAAGTGCCCAAAAATACTGTGGAAATGATTAGAGGTTATGGATTTCTGCCACATTACGTAAGCCAAACTTTTCACAGATGGATATATTCTTTAGAATACACAAAAACTTGAATAACAATTGTTATGTGCAGCATAAAAGACTTTTTTTTCTATTATTGTGTCCTGAATTGAATAAATAATAAAAAAAAAGAGTGTAAATTGATGGATTGGATGTCAAGCTATATTTAAATTAAATAGGTTTTATTAAAGCACAGTTCTCATCAGAACAAAATCTGAATGGATTTAGGAGCATTGGGAGTAAAATGTCTGTGCGTTGAGCACACAATGTAACTATAGGTGGACTCGGCTTGATACTGAATTATTCCTGCACATTCATCCGTTATCTGCAAGCCGAGCGTAAATTTGCACCAGCATTGAATTTCAATAGAAATTGGCCTCCAGTCAGATGGCTGGAGCAGATGAAGCACTGCTGCATGTAAAGAAGAAAGATTTCACACATTTACTTTTCCATTTAAAGGTTTGGTTGACCTTTGTTAACTTCATTTCATTGTTCAAATAAAAAAAAAAAAACTGTGCAGTGACTCAGTTTTAGAAAGTCCACTCTCATTCACAAAGCCCACCACATGGCCAGATTCGGATACTGAATGGACCTTTTTCTTCTAGCCGAGTATTATTCTCCAGCCCTTTACTCATAATTAAAGTTGTAAAAAAAAACAGATAATGGTGCAAAGAATTAATTATATTGAATGCGTAACTGGAACTTGATATAATAAGTAGAAACAGCCTTGAGAGTGAATATTTGAAAGGTTACTGGTCGGCCGGGAGACAGACAACGATAATCTTCAACTAAATGAAGCGGATCATTTGAAAACTCTACACTGCACAGATCATTTTAAATGAACACTTTAATGATCTAAGTATCACATTTCATACATAAAGTTTCTGAAGCATTTTGCATTATTTTAATAATGTAACTCAGAGCCGTTTTTCAGCATTTATTTTTAGAAATAATTATTCAATGTTTGCCTGTATCTCAAATTCAGTTTGATTCAGGATCCACAGACTGCAATGAAATGGTTTTAAAGGTGATTGAACACAGCCATTTTCATTCATGTCCCTGAAAGACGCGATAATCCGGTTTCAAATCTTTATTACTGAGATTGCAATATTGATCATTATAAATTATCTGTTCTTATAACAAAAGCTAACTAGTGCTAAACAAAATGATGAGATTTAACTAAAAACCAGCTATCTTAGTGGTTTTATTAATGATTAATGTATAATTTTGTCATTGTCTTGGCACTTTGATTGATGTACTTGGCTCATAGACAACATGATCAATTTATCATAGTTTTACTAGTTTTTTCACTTCTTCTGCATATGTTAGGCCATCCATCCATCATCTACCGCTTATTTCCTGAATGTGTCGAGGGGGGGTGGAGCCAACCCCAGGTGAAATGGGGCGAGAGGCGGGGTAACCTCGCACAGGTCACCAGTCATTCACAGAGTACGTCAGGCCACTGATACAAAAATGTGCTACAATAACTTTTAAAAATGACCAGTAATGTTACTAGATTTTCAACGCGATGAGTTAATGGGACCCAGTGGTGATGATAGAAAAGGAAAATGTAGTGGATTTAATTTTTCTCTTTCATATAATCATCCATTTCCTAAATTGTTTTGATGAGCCAGCCAGGTGAATATTGCATTTCCCTCTGGGATGAATAGAGTATTTTTTATTTGATTTGAAGTTATTTAGGTTTTGCAGACAGTGGTAGCAGAAAATACAGCTGAAATAGTCTCCTGACCAGCAATATCTTTTATCTTTCTTCCGTAGCATTTTTACCTTCTCCCTTTCTTGCTTACTGACAAACAAAACGGGATCTCATTGGAACAGTGATGTACGTGCAGAAGCTGTCTGAACATAACAAAATCCATATTTTCAAGACATTGTTCATCACAGCGACAACAGTTTGTTTTATTTATTTCATTACAGCACAACATTCACTGCTGCATTTCAAGCCAGAGTGAGAACATTTTTACTGCATAGCTTCATTTGACCTGACTGGACATGATTAAATAAAAGCAAAAAGATTAACGTTGATGATGAGATAATTATGTAATACAGTATAATATGAATTATATTAAATTGTAGTGTGTGATAGTCCTAAGGAAACAGAAAAGGGACAATTAATTCTGATTAGTATTTTGAGAAAAATCTTACATATAAATGGTATTTATTGCTTCGTAGAAAAAGGGGCAGATACACTACTTGTTGCTGTTTTTAATTCAATATGTGATTGATCACATGATTGATATTAAAATCAGTTTTTATTTATTGATAGAAATCAATAAATCATATATAATTAGGATAAAGTAAATAATTACACTCATGTATGAATAAAGGATGTTGCCACATCTGCATTATAATCAGCTTTCAGCCTACGGAGAATGATGCAGCTCTGTGAGAGTGCAGCATCACAAGCAGTTAATGTTATATTTGAGTGAGCATGCACTGAAAATAACTTTTAATGTGCAAAAGAGATATCTGAAAAGCTGGAACATGAGAAAATAAGGTAACTACTGCAATAACTTATTCAAAGATACTACAGAAAGAAAAACAGAAAGAAAGAAAACCCAGATTAGTGAAAATATGATATAACATAAAGAGGGAACTTTTTTCCAAGAAACACCCATAAATGTGGCAAATTATTGAGTATACATTTCAAGTAAGCTAACAAAGACATCAGTAGTCATTATAGGGTCAGTTTCCAAAAGGAGGTCACAGAAGGAGCAGAGATAACAAGCTGGCCTCATTGTTCCCAAGAGTAATAATGAATAAACCCTAAAACATTTTCCTCTGGGGAGTGCAACAAATACCTGGCACCAGGCTTTGTGTTTCCAGCTTTAGCAGAAGAAGGCAAAGCAATTCCCATCTGACAGGAAAACTGGCTTTGCCTGTCAAAGCTCAGTAGTACTTCACATGTTACATTTATCTTTTATTACTTGCACTCAAAAGGCAGAAGATAACTTTGTCTGTTTTTTTCCAACATCACATTATGCGAAATGTTGCTTTTTCTCATAACCTTGGCCCAACTTTTTCTTCTTTTTTTTTTTCAACTGGCTTTGCTGGCTTCTGGCATTTCCAGCTGAGTGAAAGGTTGTGTTTGTGCTCAATTAAAAATATGCAGTTATGTACAATCTCCCCACGATCGATCCGCCAATAAAGTCAACTCAAGGTGACAAATAACACCCTGCAGGTGTATTCCATAACAATAGCAGTGTTTTGTGAACTGATCACAGTCACTTCAGAGTCACTGAGCAGGTATGATCCCTGACACCTCTGTATCTTTTAAACAATTCAATATCTTTCACTTTCTTATACAAGGACCCATTTAACCTCCCTGCTTACTCCATTTAAATATTTTTTCCTTATCAGAGGCTGTTGTTCTGTGCAACACTTCAACGAGAAATCCCTTGCATAAGGAATGTTGAGCATGTCTTTGAAGGGGGTGGTTCAGTATGCATGCCTTGGTGTCTTGATGAATCACAAGGGCTTGGGGGCACGTTTTTCCCCTCTAGACACATCCCAGCAACACAGTCATGGCTCAGCAACTAATTGAATTTGATGTCCCATCCTTTGTAAAGGTTTTCTGCTGCAGATAGATGGCAGTGAAAGAAGCTGGACGTGTATCTAAGCTCAGAGCGGGAGCCCATTTACATTATGCCCCACCACCACTGTACACGGTTATTAGACAATTTGCAGAATGGAGGCGGCTCAGTCAAGGTGACAGAAAGAGAATTACACATTCTAGGTGTGTATCAAGACAGAAACAGGCAGCACTTTTTGCAGATGAAGAACTTCTTGTATATTAGAAAGTCATCAGAGGCCGTTGCTGCTGCCGCAACACATAGCTAGACGCAGTCATGCATTGGAAAGTCACCCACACTGCTAAACTAATCCAGGAGTTCCAAAGGTCACATGAGAAAAGCGCACATGAATAGAGCTTCAGTTTAACCTTCTCTTTTAAATATATCTTATTAAGTAAAAAGCTAAAACAGGCATTTTAAACAGTTTACTCATGCCAGGAAGCAAAAACAAACATGAAGCTGAGGTCTGCCCTCTGTAACGCATCTTCAGAGCATTAAACGTGGCTGGAAATATTGATATAATGGAGGATAACTTGGCATCATCAGGTCTCACTGCATTTCTGTATTGGCTTTTGAACAAGGATGATGCCTCACATTCCAAAAAAATATGTAACAACAAATCAAAACTCTGACATTTGCTCTTTTTTCCTATTTGGGCAATGGCATATCGTTTTGTACCACCATTCAGCAATAATCATTGTTAAACCGCCCTGCTAAATGAAAGAAAGAGCCCTGGGGCATAGTGTCTTTGTTGAGCATCTACATAACAGCACCCCATTACAATGTCCAAAAGCAAATTAGCAATTCCTTCTGTCTACAAAGACCACAGTTACTGTGAAATCCATCACTACCCTGCAGCTCGCTTTGCTATCACTGTTCATTTTGCCTCCAAACAATGTTCAGTCATGAAAGAAGACACATCACATGACATAATGGAGCTACACTGTCTGCATTATACATTGTCTGTGATCATTTCATGTCCCGTTTATGTTAATAGATCTTGAAATTCCACTGGCTCTGCCAGAGGAGTTATTTTAGTCTCAGTATATAAATCCCTGACCCCTGAACTTGATTCCGCAAGAGTTTCCTTAATCATTAGCCTAATCTTGACATGCGGAAGCAGTTCTTGAAAAGCAGTAGTGAGAAGCATCTCAGCAGAAGGAGAACTGGGTTCACAGATTGACTCAAACAACTTCTATAATCTACATCTATGTTCTGTTACTTCCATTTGGATTATTGTTTGATTTTATACTTGGGTCCAAAAATGTAATCGGACATGAAAATATCACATCGTTGATATGCATCCATCCAAAGGTTGAGCAGAGATTTCTGGACCTCCTTCAACCTACCCACATAATACAGTTCTTCCAGGGGAACATTAAGCTGTCCCCATTGGAAACCAAGAGATCTAATGGTAGTCGAGGTAGTCCGGCTTCTTCCTGGTGGAAATTTTGTCTACAACCGAAATGCAATGTCCACGTGGGACCACAATTTAACCATTATGGGTCCCACATGGATATGCTGGCTGGGATACAGGGCAAATATGTGTCCTGTGCAACACCAAGTTCGTCTGCAGCTGAAACCCAGTCAGAACCAAATTGAAACCCACGTGGGCAAACACAACTGAGGCCATTGTGGAGAATCTGAACAAACCCATTGGGGACCCAAATCTACCACCCAAATTTAACCCTCATGGGCATCATTGCAATTGAAAACTTATTCTTTATTCTTTGTTACAAACTGTTTGTTTGTCTATATATTTCCTGATTAATAATCTCCATCTTCACCATGTGAGACTGGTACACCATCTGCATAACTTTCTACATTGTCTCATGACAAGACCACAGGATATGTAAACCTCAAGCTGTTACACAGTAACTTGCTCCCAACCCTATAAAAATTAATGATAATATCAAACTGTATTTACTAAATTATATTTTAAACTAAACAAGGAGGACAAATGATTCAGTCACCTAAACGATGAGATGGTTTGACATGGACTTGTAGAATTTCTAATGTATGTTTGTCCATGCAGTTTGTGGTTTGCAATGTTTACAATGCACTCAGAAAATCAATCAGCTTAAACAATGTTGTTGGTTTGTTTCAGGTCGGGATCCTTAAGAACTCTCTCCAGGTTTGGTTTGATTATTTTTTTTTTCTATCTTGACCTTACTTTTTCTTACCAAGCTTAAAGTTAGGCTAGAAGTTTGGCAGGATTCGTGCAGAAGAGAGGAACTCTCGTCCTCTTAGGGACAACAACACTGGCCAACTAATCCCAACAATAAATAAACAATAGAGAACTTATAACCACTGTATATAACTGATCCAATTAATGTGCCTCTAAGCAATTTTAGGGTTATATGACCTTCAAACTACACACTTGATGTGGCAATTTCATTTTCTTCAATAACATTACAAGTATCAAGTGTAAATTTATCTTTATAAAAAAGGCATAGAAATAAGTCCTGTTTCTATTTGGTTGAGTCAGAACACACAAAGACGTACATTACACACAGACACACACAGAAAAAAAATTGTTGCAGCTCAGAATGTGCACTGGTGCTGGACATCTCATCCCATATAGTGTTTGTGACAGTGACATGACAGCATTCTTTTATGACTCCCTTACACTCTGCTACAATGACAGCAGAGGAATGGAGAGAGCTGCCGGGAACCATGGAGAGGAATCCCTGTCAAGCATTACCCCGAGGCTTCCCCTCCCTCGTGTCAAGATAGATAACCAGTAGAACCTCATGGGAGGTGGGGAGATAAAGAAAGGGAGACAGAAGCAGATGGAAAGAGAAAACCCAAGCTGAAAAAAAAACAAAAAAGTCATGAAAAAGTAATTTTAAGGAAGATTCTGTTTCATTTTCCTTTAGATGGTTGGAGAGTCTGTTTGATTGGAAAAGACATGAATATACAGATCTATACAAGAATGATCACTGAATAAGATGACTTGGTTATCACCAGCTAATGCTGATAAAGTGAGATTTTAGGAGTTGTACACTTGCATGCATGATGTTACAAAGGATTTAAATTCAACACTTTTTCTGCTTTGCACCTGAAACCAGTATAAAGCAACTGTTCCATGTTTCTCTGAATTTCATCTGTTTCTTCATTAATCGTGCATTAATTGATGTATATTATATTGTACTATATATATTATATTATAAATTGACTACCATATTTTCACAACCATAAGGCGCACTTAAAAGTCTTAAAATTTCTCCAAAATGTACAGAGCGCCTTATGGTGCATTGCACCTAATGTGTTGTTGTGGAACTTCGGGAAATTGGCAACGGTAAAGGAGGAAGAGTGGCCGTGAAGCAAATGAACATGGACCAACAGCTAAATAAAAGGAAGAATTTGACTATAAAACTAATAAAAAAATTAGTCTAAGCAGCAGACTATTGCCTTTGGATCTCTGCCAGGAAGCATGGACTTCTTGGCTGACATCCAAAATAAACAAAACCCGAGCAGGGGGAGAGACAACCTGCTGGAGCCGGCTGTCACATCGACAAGCTACCAGTAATCAACAAATTAAATAAATTTTAAAAGGATTCCCAGACCAAAAAAGGAAGCTAGGACGCAGCAGCAACGAGCGACCCAAAAGAAACCCATATTTTTCATATTTGTCGCAGTTGAGTTAAACAACTTGTCCACAATGGACAATGCTGTGCAGGAAGCTTAAAACTCCAACAACACTGAATCTGGTAAGCGTTGCTGTTTTCTAATGTTACTCATTGCGACGGGAGAGGGGCAGTGACAGATATTACACAGGTAAACATGCATGTTTTACCACGTTTTAACGTGGTAACCTGGAAACCCGATGCACCTTTTGTGTGTGTGAAATTCAGAAAAAGCACCCCTAACTGAAACCGTGCCATATAATCCAGTGTGCTCTATGTATGTGAAACTACGGTATTAAAAATATATATATATATATATATATATATATATATATATACACAAGATCATTGGGATCAATACTTTTAATCTACCAATTATTAATGGTAAACTGCAGTCAACAATCTTTCCAGCCATTTTTAGAAAAGCAAACAATCAGTTACAGTAACATCCTTAGCAGCAGATTAGCACCATCTGAATATCACATGGATCAACAGGAATTCACTTTGCCTCTATACTTGTTGCCAAACACTGAATGGGTCAATAACCCATCATTATAGAGCGTCACACTTCACTGGCTGCAAATTGACTGCCTGAAGGATTAAGGGGAAAGCCAATGACGCCAAACCTGGAAATGAGACAGCATTGCTCATCTTCTCTACCTCTTAAGGAAAAAAGAGAAAAAGCTCAGTGTATCCCATAAACACTGTAGCTCTAAAAGTGAACATCATCCCATCTCTCTGAGTTATGTTAATAAATGTGAAGGCAAACCCTTGGATCAGATACCTCTTAATACACAAGTATGACTATATGCCATACTTGTGTATTAAGAGGTGTTATACATTTATGGCTGTTTTATGGCTGTATTATGTAATATTAAATGTTTAGTGTATTTCTTAATTATTATACGCTTCCAAGATTCACTGATCATACTTAGCCTGACATCAGTATCTTAATCAAACATTTTTCCAAGTATAAGAAATTCAGATCCATCCTCAGAGAATAATTTCAGGCAATTGTTAGCCGTTTCTCTACTATGAAATCACAGTCCTGACATCATGGGACTCAGAAGTATTCATATACGCTTGTGATTAAAGAGATTTTGATCCTCACATCAATAAAAAGACAACCACCCATCAAATATGCAATGTCAGAGTGCAGCTGACACCTGTGTTTTGATGTCTACACAAAACCTGTGATTACATATCTAAGCTTGGCCTTCCTTCTTTTTTCCTCTAACCATATAGAAAAGCAGCTTATGTGAGAGGGGGGAAGCAGAAATATTTCATTTGGAGGGGAAAAATATGATGGAACAGAAAGAAAAGTAATGTCAGTCAATGTTGGTTTGATACAGCAGCATATCCCTGGGGGAGTCAGAGGGAGTGGCAGTGGTTGGAGCTGTTGTGTTCGCTGATACGATTTTATTATCTCTTTGAGTCCAGAACAAGGTGCTGGCTGGCAGACTGGATGGCTGGCTGGCTGGGCTGTCTGGCGGTGTAGCCAGGGCTGATGGGGCTAATGGAATTCGAATGGCGGGGCCTCATCTCTCTGTTGTGACGGCTGGGTGACAGGCCCTGATGGATCGCTGGAGCTGAAGCTTTGGCTGACAGTCACGCTCGGTCGATGAATTGTGAAATGAGACAGACATACAAAAGCGGTGGGCAGCCCAGACCTGATCTGAGCCTCCACTTCATACCCCCTCCTCTCCTCACCGTGGTCAACCAGTATGCTCTATATGACATTAAGGACTGAAACACTTCCATCCATCTTCCTTCCAGACTTGTTGCTTTGGGAAGGTGGCTACATCTGCTTGGTGGATGGAGATACAGGGACCAGCCTTGGGACCTGGCAAAGTTTTGAAGTCTTTCTGATGGACTGTGGGTATCTATCAAGCTGACATTTCTCTTGAATTCCCTTCTGGCAAAATCGAATTGTCTACTCCACATTACCACTTACTTCAGTGTTGATACCCATGTGGTTGGGGTTAACATCTTCGTTTAAACCATGGCGATGTACTGAAGACAACCCTTTCCCCTATTTAATCAGCATAGTAGAAAAGTGACTGAATTTAATCTAAATTGTATCCTTTGGTCTGTGGGAGGCATTTAAGCAGCTTGTGTATTGAACAGAAGGAAGTCTGGAGGGTTGATGGTTCCTGGCTGATAAAACATTTAATCCTTTAGTCAATGAAGTCATTAAAAGGAAATTGCTATGTCATGTACTGTAAATGTGAAAAAATGCTGAACAAGAAGAAGTTTATTACGAGAGTAAAATTACTGAGCAAATTTTTCTATACATGTTCCAGATGTCAGCCAGGATGACCATGCAGGGCTGTTAGGGTTACATTTGGGTTCCAGACAAGGGTCCCATGTAGTTTTTGCTTCACCTGTATTTGGCCATATTGGTTTCAAATTGGTTTTGACTGGGTTTCACCAGGCCACATGGGCAACCCATGCCCACCTAGACTACCTAAATTTCTTATTGAGCTACACGTGGGCTTTGCATATGAAGCCCCTGTAACTTAAACCACATAGAAACCGCAACATCGAGGCCAAATTGGGTTCCATCTAAGACCAAGTCAGAACCAACTTGATTAACCTAAATTTAACCTGAAAGATTCCTACATGGGGAAGCTGGCTCGGATACATCCCTCGTTATAAGGTATGTACTGTATATACAACAGGAGACCCTTCAGAGTATTGATTGTGTATGTGGATAACAGTGTGGTGCTTTAGGATATTAAATTATCAACGTTTTGACTAATGCCATGCAACAAGTCATCGGCATCACTCAACAGAATTTTCATACAAAACTCAATTCCAGTGAAGTTGGGAAAAAGTTTAAAATGTCAGTAAAATTAGAATAGAATGACTTGCAAAC
>JBAMHX010000017.1:19830079-19842449 GCA_037177515.1 Pseudomugil tenellus | reverse complement strand
AGATTCCATCAAATCTTGATCAAAGTCAAGATTCGATGCAATCTTGCTGGTTCCCTATATAAGGCTATTTTTTGAATATTCAGATCTCTGTGAAGCGCCTTGAGACGACATTGTCGTGAAATGGCGCCATACAAATAAAGTTGAATTGAATTTAATCTGCCATCACCTCAAACGAGCTCCTCATTCACATGTGTTGCCTATTGTTGCCGGTCTGTGTAGAATATGGCTAAGTTAAACAGAACTGATTTGAAATACTTTCATAGCCTTATTACAAAAAACTGCAGTAGGAAAGTATACATTAGCAGGCACCCACTAGCTATCCTTCATCTCTTTATGTCCCCAAACGCAGAGTGTCGGATATATTGTGGTTTCACTCCGACCACCGGATATCTTTCTTGTGAGCAGGATAGCTCAAACCATTTTTACAATTCGACCTTGATATTCCATATACCTGTTTACATCCCTGTGGAGACGGTCTGTATCGAATTTTATAATTTTGGGATTTATGGTTTCCCCACTAGGTGGTGCTTTATGCACAAGAAATCACAATTTTGGCTGTATCTACATTACATTACATTCATTTAGCATATGCTTTTCTCCAAAGCGACTTACATCTGAGAATAAGAACAACACAAGCACTAAATCAAACAGTAGAGGACATCATAGATAAGAGCAGTTGAACTGCTGTAGTGTAGTTGGACCCAGGTGTTGCCTGCAGTGCTAGGGGCACTGAATTTTTTTTTGAGTGTATGTGTTCCCTATGTTCATTAGATTTGAATTTTTGCAAAGAGCTAGAACAAATTTCTCAAGTTAGTATAATTTCTATTGATCACAACTAAGTGCAGAAATGCTCCTTAAAGAGCTGCGTCTTTAGCCTGCTTTTGAAAGTAGATAAGGACTCTGCAGAGTAGATAAGGACTCTCTGGAACCATTTGTCTCACTGACATCAAGTTAAGTGCAAATGAAAGGTCATGACCCCAGGATTCATCCGATTATGACATCATACCTGCCTTGTTCAATAGGCGCTTTCCGACAGATAAGTTATAGGAACACAGTTCTAAGAACGGTATAGATCTAATAACTGTCCTTCCCCAGGAGAACCGGTTTACTTTGCATTCGCACATGAGCGGTGGACCTTGGTGGTAGCTGATGTAACGCAACCATCTACATGGTGACGTGTGGTAAATGCCGCTCCAAAACAGAAGAAAACCCACCAACTGCTACAGAGATAATTCCGGTTACTGTGTTCTCTCTCTTCAATACGGGATTATTAATAATGGACGATCACATCAGGCGGATAACATGAAGGCTGGAAAATGCAAACAGGAATAGAATCAAGCAGCAGGAGATATTCTTCTTCTTCTTCTTCATTGAGCGGATAAAGAAAGGAGAGTGCAGCGCCGCAGACATAAGAGACAATATCGTCTAACATTACTATTAAAAATTTGCTGATTGTACTCATGTCCTTTGAGTAAACGTATCAGACGTTATTGTGGTAAAGGGTGGAGCTACCACCTACATCAGATTTGGTTCTATAGAACCATGAAAAGACCCTGATTCTGCGTAGGAGCTGAAATGGTTATTGGAACGGTGGTCCGTAAGCCCCCATTCCTATATGTCGGAATGCACAAAAAACGGGTCTACATCTTAAAAGGTTATAGGAACGGCAAAAGGTTCTAACAGTCAGAAAGGGCCTAATGTTTTCACACCAGGTGTAGCTTTGTAGCGGAAAAATTACACCTTTAACAATATCTTTTTAACTATTTCTGAGATTAACCTCAATTCAAGTGCAAATGACAGGCCATGACTTCAGGAGGCATCTGGGGATGGCATCATACCCTCCTAGATCAAATTCTACTCAGTTAAGGTATATAGTCTACTTTCTTCATTATTGGGTTCAGTGAGGCTCAATGAATAAATATGATAGATGACTTGTTAATATAGCTACATGGTTTAACATGTGCGGTTTTATATTATTGTATTGTGTTTATTTGAGGATTGGGGGCGTTCAGGGGTAGATACCTAGCCATCACTTATGACGGCATTGGCCTTGTTCTTTGTATTTTCTTTACATTTTTTAAAGATATTGATGATGTTACAGTGATTTTTCACGCTGCTTCTGGTACTTCTGAAACATCTGTTAAGGTGTGTAGCCACGTTTTCGTGCTGACAAATAGACACAATGAGTGAAGAAGAGAAGAAGTGAAAAGGTGAAGAAGTGAAACCAGTTGATATTCAAAAAGTCATGATCTCTGCGAGATCACAAGAAAATAAGATGCATAAGATTTGAATGCTGAGGTTAAAACAGGATTATGGGAAATGCAGGATTTTGCTGAGACTTGAAAGAATGTATTTTAGAGGATCTGCAGTACTTGGTGACCAAAGATGGTGTAATCCTGGTCTAACAGAATCTTCTGGAAATACATATAAATAGTTTGGACATTATGTATTGATTACTTTAGACTTTTTGGTTACTTTGAGAAAATTTGGTCAACGGGATAATGATTTGTGTTAAAGTCCAGAGAAAGGCATCATCTTCTCATAGCAGTGAGATATAGCATAGACATCTATAAAAAAAACACAATGACCTTAATGTAGACAGACAGATCATTCTGTCTATGATTTTGATTTGAAAGTTATAACACGGCTGGATTACTGCCATGCCTTATACTTTGGTGTGAGTCTAAAAATCTGGAGCACGTTCATCCAGCTTCAGCCACACTGGACCAACTGCCTGTTCTTTCAGGGAATCATTTTACAATCCTTTTATTTGTTGTTAACTCTTTATAATGACCTTGACTCACCCTACCTCTCTGAGCGTCTACACATGACCCCCCCCCCCCCCCTCCCGAGCCCTCCGGTCAGCAGATCAGCTGTTCCTGGAGGGAACAGGGTCTTTCCTGTGGCAGGACCAGAGCTGTGGAACTTTGCCACTAATGACTTTATTGCTTTATCTTTTATTGTTTAATATTTTGATTATTTTGTTATTTTATGTTCAGCAATTTGATTGGCTTGAGTATGGACGAACTGACTTGTGATGCAATAAGTAAGTGGAATAAATGAAACATTTCATCTTAATACAAGGTGATATCAGCTGATTGAGATGATCAGTATTTGTAGAAAATGTATCTTCATTTGCGATTTTTCTTTCTCTTGTCTGTTTTGTTTTTTGAAAATGTTGCAGCTGGTTGTCTGTTTTTTCTCATTCGTGTTTTCGTCTCCTACTGGTGTTTCCTTTTTCTTGTTCTTTCCAGTTCGGTCCAGTATCAATATGTAACTTCAGCAGACACATTTAAAAATAAAGACTGATACTGATCCGTTCTGCCTGCTACAACGCTGAACAGGACAAGAAAAAAAAGAAGGAAAACAGTCTGTTCATTTAGAGTAAAAAAATGAAATTCTGTCTTCAGCTTCAGATATATGAATGTTCAATCAATACTTTCACTTTTAAACTGTGGAGTTTGGCTAATTGATTATCAAATTAATACACACATAGCAGTAAAACTTCTTCCAATAAGCAAACTTTAAAATTGATACCGAGCAGTTGGAAATGCGGTACCATTAAAACCCTCAGTGACACTTTTGAGCGAGTTGACCTGCGTTAGCCGCTGTTGCTAGGCTACAAGCACAACATTCTACTGTGTTTCCTGGGATCTCTTTATATTTCAATAACATTCATTTCTGTCAAACTCCAACTTTATTACACTCTGCAAATCCAACAACTGCTGGCTTTATTTTGATGCCAAGATTGGTTAAATGGTCTTTATAGGCACAAACTTGATTTAGCAGGAAATGTTTAACAGTTGGGTTTTCCCTGAATGTTAAATCAACATTTTCAGCTTAGATGTTATGAAAACTGAAGAAGACCCACTTGGATACGAAACGTTAAAATAGTTTCTGTTGGAGCCTTTACGTTGTGCGAGCTATCATCGTTCTTTAGACTCAGTAACTCTTGAGCTCAGCACCTCAAGAATAATCTAAAGATGTGCGTGTCTTTTGCTTCCATCTATTATCAAAACTGAACCAGCATGAACTATCAGTAGCACTGAATTTACATGATGCTCTATTTGTGCATTCATCCTGACATCTTTTAATTTTCTAAAACTTCACCATAAAGCATTAGATTTATATTATACTAATACTAATAAAAAAATTAAAAATGCAAATAAATTTGTTTATATTGTTTGTTTCATTTGGTGACTCCATGAAAGGGAAAATCATATATATTTAGTCTAACTGATCAAATTAAATCCTTGTTACTGCGGCATGAAATTCAGCCAGTTTGATCATTTAAAACAATGTTACTTTTCCACATTTTACATCTCCGTATCTGTGCAACCATGCAAAATGACTTTAGATTTCAGCTAATTCACACTGACATTAATTCTGGGAAAAGCCAGTCACACATTGAGTGCATATTCAGCTTCATCCCCTTCAGTCCTGCCGCAGGGCTACAGCCCAAAGCTTTCTGACTTATTTAAATTGCTAGAGTTATTTTTGCTGCACCACTGAAAAGTGAAAAGCACTGATGGAAATGGATTTACAAAAGAGGGGAAAATGTTCCTGTGATGCTTCTGGCAAACATATCTTCCTCTAAAATCTCTTATTAGCTACATGCCAGTCAGTCAAAACTGCAACCTTTTCTACAGCATTGATGGTGGACTCCCATAGATTCCACTAAAAGTTTATCAGGACTGTAGATTTGCCTTGTGGACTCTGTGCTGTGAAATGGGATTGACTCTATCACTGCTTCTGCAGATGTTTGATTATGAATCTTTCCAGAAAGAATAGACTTTCCTTCTATTGTTACAAAAAATTTTGCATATTGTTGTGTTTGTTTCCGTGTCACAGAGAAATCCCACTGGGAGCACTAGAGAATGCAATCCAGCAGCATAAAAATGCACTTTTTCTGACAAAGACTGTTGATGCAGATGTTTGTGAGAATGTTTGGACCCAAACTCTCCTGGATAACCACGGACCACTTCGGAAAGGATGGGATAGAAGCACACCCTGGCTGAAGGAGTAACAGGAGGCTGCCAGGTGATCTGGTGAAATGGAGAAGCTTAAACGAAGGTGTCATTTACTTTGAGAAGCAGGCGAGAAGACAACCTGCTGTATCTGATACATAGAAATGAAATATGTGCTCTGTGTTTACTGCTTAAATGTGATGTTCCACCAAAAAAAAGTCTGCTGTTTAGAATTTACAGAATTTTATGATGGTTCTTTTGATGTTTGATATAAAACACCGTCTGCATTATTAATATCTTAACCTCCTTTCTCCCTTATTCTTTGCATACAATTTGTAAGAACAATTTAAAGCATTATAATGCTTTTGATCTTTTTGAAACCTCTTATAAAGGACGTGCAGCTGACATCACTGCGTCACGTGACTTCAGTTTTTCTGCCATATTGGATGGCAAAACGTGTGCATTTCCGCCTCTCTTTCAACAGTTTTACTCATAATAAACACTATTTTATTTTCAATTTAAAATACTTATACTAGTGACTTTTGCTTTATAATGATTTCAACAAATGGTTCAAAAAGCAGGTTTCATCGATGTTCTCTTCCATTTTACTTGATTCAGTTAATTTTTCCACCATTTTTTACAACCTTTAAATGTCTTTTGTGCTTTGATTTCTTCAGATATTCAGCTTGATATTTATTTCAGCTTTTTTAGCATTACAGTTTAACCATTTTCACACCAAAGCATTCACAGTGCCGTTCTGCAAGAACAGGAAATTTTCTAGTTTTCTGCTTGTGTAAATCGAATCCTAATGGAGGCCAGTGGAGTAAGGTGAGCTTATTGTCATGTTAAAGAGAGCAGTTGGAGATGATCTGAGCTATGTGACATGATGTATCATGGGATTTAAATGATGCTTCATTGATTCTGAGGAGCTCAAAGTTGTCCAAGAAAATGCTGCCCCATCATTTAACCTCACTCAGTAGCAGGCAATGTTAATGCAAGGCAGGATGGATAAACGCTTTAATGCTAGTAGTTAGGAGTTGTGCTGTATGAAAATCCCAGTAGATCAGATGGTTCTGATCAGACTAGCCCATTTGACACAAAAGACCATGCTACAATCACAATTAAACCCCCTTTCTTTCTGATTCCCATACATGGTTTGAGTTTAGTAAGTCATATTGACTGATTAGCAATTACACAGGTGTGTATAATAGTGACTGTAGAAGTTTAAATTTACCTGTAAAGACTTGTTCAAATTATGGAGAAAAAAGATGGATACGTTTCTTTTTTCATACACATGACCTAAACTATATCACTCACAGATAAAGTAAACAACATTGATTACAATCCAGTGTCTTCTCTGTGAAACCAGTAACCAGTACATTCTAATCAAAGAAATGTCTCTCAGGAGACTGTGGTTTCCGACAGTAGACATCATACCACTCTGAAAACACTGCTTTCAAATGGCAAAGAGAATTCACAAAAAAGCCCAAGGCATCAAGATGGCCTCCATATTCCAAATGTCCCAATGTGATTAAACATCTGTGCAATAATACCCTGATTGTGCAAGTCAGATCTTCAAATCTGAGGCCAAAGGGAAACGATGTGACACTCCCTCTGGGACGGGAATGAGTCTCTCAAGTGGAAGAGTTTCAACATGTCAGGATCTTGTCTGAGTGAACAGAGGAAGCAGCGAGATAGACAGATGGATTGGGGCTTTGTTAGCTGTAATGAGGGTGATGCATCAGCCCATTGTGCTGAAGAAGGAACTGAGCAAAAAAGGGGGAAAGTTTCAGTTTACAGGTCCATGTTTGTGCCAGTTGTCACTAAGAATCTGATGGTGACACAAAGAATGAGATTACTGATAAAAGCGGCTGAATTAGATACAGCCAGGTGGGGTTTTAAGTAGAGCCAAGGTTACTCCACATCAGTTCAGGTCCAACCATGAAATGAGCAATGAGGGAACACTAGGCTACTACCTCAAAGCCATCCATAACCGCTTTACGTGTATAGACTAGACTCTTTACAGGTCTCCCTGACATGTCAGGCAGCTGCAGTAAGTCAGTAAGTCACAATGCTTCTGCTCCAGTCCTTACTAAAATCAATGGGCTCGACACAAAGGGAGTGACGTCGCTTATGCTGCATTTATTTCCAATTGAACCTCCGCATTGACGCGAAAATTACTGTCGTTTTCCAGCCAAGCGATAGGTCATGTGAATTCATGCAAGTGAAATTTCACTCTAGTTCACGTACCCGTGCACACGGAGGCTTACGACGCAACAAAAGAAAGTTGAAAAATGTTAACTTTTGTCGCTGTCACATGGTGCTACAACCAATGAGTGATCGGTTCATTGACTGACCAATGACATAAGACTGGGCAGTGCTGGTACTGTCTACTCTGTGACCAATTCCAACAATGGTAGAAAAGTTCATTTTGGCTGTGCCCAACTTTTTTCCGATACTTCATAGATTGTAGCGTTGTTGTCATAGTCTTTTGTAGAGTAAAATTAGAAGCAAGATTTCCATCAATTCGCCAAAATCTCCTGACAAAATTGGAAGAATCGTCTTCTGTGCCGCCTGGGTTACAGTTCTACTTTGAAAATACACAAATTCTCTTAAACGTAATAACCAATAAAACTTCTTGGAGACAAGCGATGAATGGTTTCGGGCCAAAACACATTCAGGATCTTCTGGTCCGTTATGAATCATCCAGATCCCTCGGGTCATCTGAGATCTCTTTCTTTGTTACCTCATGAAGGGAAGTACCAACTCTCCCCAGTAGCGGACCCTGCCACTAAACCAGCATTGGCTAGCCTAGCCTATCATGTACAGAGCAGAAGTCAGCGAAAGCCAGATCCTCTCCCAGAGAGCAAGAGGATAAAGATGCTTTATTTGATAACTTATCAAAACTGTTAATTCCTCTAAGTAAGTTTTATTTGCAGTGTTTAATGATATTTTGTCAAATAATTTCCCTCATTTTAAAATTTGATTTTAATGTATTATTTAAAGCTTTCTCTGCACCCACTGATTCAGTGTTTTATGTAAAGCACCGCGGATGTTCTTATACATGAAATATGCATTACAAATAAACTTGTCTTTAATGTATTCTGTTAGGATCCCCCACACATATCATACACACAGGTCCACACAGGTCATAATTCTTAAAAAAATATCTATGTCATGCCATGTAATTCATAGCTATGTTGATCAGAGGATTGTATATTTCCATTTAACATACTTAAAGAACCAAATTCTTACCAACAGGTTGGTCTTTTATAGTTAATGTTACTGCAGCTACTACGTACTGATATTGTAGATGCATGAAAATTATTTAATAGTGTTGAATCTGTTCATTTTGGGGTCTTTACAGCTTTAAACAAATTCAATAATAAAATATATTTTTACAGCTAATCAACCTTGATCTTGTAGGTTAACGATGATCAGCAGTCACCAATGGTCCCCAATGATAGATTGGTGACCATTTCTCGAGTGGATCAAACCTGCATTTGTCTCTACCGGACAGAGAGCAACACAAGCAGGTGCCCCACTGTGCAGACCTTCTGATCAAATGGCAGCATTTACTACAGCCTCAGGAATAAGGTCTCCCACTACAGTCTCACCTGCAAACACAGCAAATTGCTGAATGGACCACTGCTGAGAGCTGGATCTGGGCCTCTGCGGGCGACTTTTCTTTCTGCTTGCCCATGACCAAAGACACTTTGTCATTCAGACCCCCCCCCCCCCCCACCCCACCCCCAATCATGTGCTGTAAATAAACAGATATAAACTAGAGGTGCAGAAGTCCTACAATATCCTCTGATTTTGTTATTATTGAATAATGTTGCATTTCCTTATTTTTTTCTTTTTACAGACCTTCTCAGTTTTTCTTACGTCTTCTCCTTTATATTGAATGTATTTCAGATTTGATCCATTAGTGCATCAGAGCTGAGGTAGAATAGGTCAAACGTGTTGTTTAAATGCTTTCATCGGTTTTCATCGGCATTAGCGCTCTCGAACATGTGATAAAATCTGTATTTTATAAGTCCTTTACTAATATACCTGATTTATTTAGTGATTATCTGACATCACAGTGTCTGCATTCAATGTTAGGACTGACAAGAAATATTACAACACAAAGCTCAGTAATTATAGTGTCGATGGCTACAAATGTCACAGTATTACCCGGACTCTTGGCTTCTAACTGCTTGTACATATGCTGCAAATAAAAAGCAACTCATGGATAAATGCTTCGAAATTACACAATTTCTAATCCTGCTGTTCAGTAACACCAAAATGCATTAATAACTAAAAGCATCTGACTAACACTGCCTGATGCCACCCAGCAGCTGGCACAAAATCTAAAAGACTTAAACAAAATAAAAAATAAACTATTCAAGAATAAATATTTAATAAACTCCAGGAGATGAGTTTGTTATACAACATGAAAGTTTACAGTCCAGGATAAATGCTGGTAGGAATATTAGTTAAATTACGACTGTAAAGACCTGTTTTTTTCATCATCTGGGCAGCAGCGAGTTTATTCGCGAGTCGTCCAAAAAGCACCTACTTTTATTTTGGAGGATAATTATAACTTATTAGTATGTGATATCAAATTATTTTTAAAGTGAAATCTTCTGATTCCTGGTATCTTAAGAGGGTTGAAGACAAATATCTGAATATGTTGTCTTACAGACTATATGTGTAACAGATGTCATGCTGGGCTGAAGAGGGTTAAAAAATTGACCATGACGACTTCATGCTAAAATACAGAATCCTTCCAGAACAAATCACTCATTTAGGATCAAACTTGCAAAGGAATTAATCTGGAATGTTTCAGTCTATGGTGTGAAATGTTAAATTCACTGTCTGTCCAATTAAATCAGAGATACTGTAGCATGCTTGCTACCTACATAAATAAAAACATTAAAAAACAACTTTAAAACAGGCCACAGATGAATTTACACCTGACACCTTCCCTACAGATTGACAATTCACAAGATTTCCAACAACAAGCTGAAGAAAAGTCCATCTTGTAATTCCTTCATTTCTCACCGACGCCATGATGTAAGCGCCATTAAGGGACACAAAATGATACTGTGGCAAAATTAGCGAGACAATAACAAGCAGATACATGTGGGAGCTTGAGACTCTACATGCCGGTCCATTAACCCGCCCACCCTCCCACTTCCAAACACCCCCACGCCCCCTCTCAGCCTCTACACACCACCTCCTCCTTCCAGCTCTGATCCACTTAGCAGGCTGTTGCTAAGCTACAAAGGCTGAGAGGCTTTGAGGCAGAGGCGGTAAGTAGCATTGTTCTGCAAAGTCTCGGCCATTGATCTGTCAGAGAATTTGACATATACTGCACATACTTTCAATGTGTCTTAAATTAGCAGAAAGATAAAGGTTCGGTTTATAAAGCTGCTATTTATATTATAAAGGAGACGCATAAAACATTTCTGGAAACAAAAAAAAAAAGGATTGTGAGAAAAGAAAGTTTTCACAGCAAGGAAAAGTGCTTATATTGCACTCATGAAAAGTTTGCCTTCACTCTGTCATGGGGGGGTGTTCAAGTGTTCAAATCTGTACATTTTATAAAAGATATATCAGTCACAGCACAGGCACAGCTGTAACAGCTGGCACTTTGCCGACCCCTGCATGCTGGAATTCCCAGACTGCCATGAAACATGGAGGATGCTTCAATCATCGCTAACCTGCAGGACAGCTTCCTCAAGCTAAATGTGGACAAGCCTGCTCACATCATAGACACAAACAGAGTCAATCCCACACAGAGCATCTTTAAAAGACACTTCCTTCACATCTGGATGACTCCCAGTTCAAACTAATTCTGGAAATTGTGCAGCCTGATTATGATCAGTCATTCTGTCATGCTGCTGATAGGCTGTGATGCACTTTGCTCTCCTCTAGAGGGCAGTAGAGCCGCAAATAACTTCATGCTTCAGACGGCTGTGTTGTGTCACATTTTACTTTTTCACCTGAACACCATTTTTAAGAATTTGTCCACCAATTTATTGCTCTTGTGATTGTCTGTGTGTGTCATTTTATCTGCCGTGGCATAGAATATGCATGCGAGGAATCAGCCAAGCAGTGTTGCATCTAAATCCTCAGACGTCAAGCTGTGCTGAGTATAAGAAGATCAAGCAAAGAGGAAAGCTAAAATTACTCATGATCAAAGCAGCTTCCAAAATTCGGTGTTGTCCTGTGTTTACTGCAACACGCTTGACAGCATTAGTGAGATTTTAGATGTTGAGCAAGCAGGTTTCTATTAATCCAAACATAACAGTGAGACTTGGCCACATAGTCTCTGGTGTCTTCTAATCAAGAGAATTAAAGTCAAGGTTAGTGAGTTTGGCATGGATTCCTCCAACATTTAGCTTCAGAAAGGGTAGAAAGCTGTTTTCCAGACACTTTTTCCTTCAAAGACTAGAAAATAGGAAAGCTCGGGGGATGCATTTGTTCAGTGACAGTGGAGAAAGCCGAGACAAAGGTACAAGGGGATCAATTTTCTCCCTTAAGACCTGTGTGGCATCCCCAGTTTAATGCAGAGAGATTGTTAAAGTGCAAGGGTGGAATAGCTGTATTTTGCCATCTTAGAGTGGGGTGGATTGCAGGGTCTGTATAAGTATGGATATTCACCATGAAAGAAAAGAAGCAGATATAAGCGGAGCATCATTTGTGCAGCACAAAGTCAAAAGAGGCGAAAGTCAGAGATTCATCCAGGTTCTTCTGGGCTTCTTGCATCAAACGATTTTATCTATTAAATTCTCAGACAACTAACCTGCAATATCGACCTCTCGCTGTCTTTTGTTTACATGAGGCCAATTTGTGTGAGAAGGCTTACATCTTATTCAGCAGAAAAGAGATAAATGAATAAATAATGTTGCAACTTGATTTGTTTAGACATTGATGCATCACAAAAAGTCATTTTCATTTTAATCTAATGAAACAGATGCAGTGAGTCATGTATTTAACACAAAATGACTCCTTTTGCCGTTTAAGTTAGAAACGTTTTCAGCGGTTCACTCAAAAACAAAACTGATGCATCTCATTTACATATAGAAATGTGCATTAGAGCCCGACCAATTAATAGGCGCACCGATTTAATCTGCCGATTTTAAAATAATCGCCCGATTAATTGATTATCAGAATTTTCTTTTGCCAAATATCTGCCTAAAAAAATCCATATCGGTCGGGTCCTAATGTACATATAAGAGGCAGAAAACTTTGTTTGCTTGATGAAATGTTACAAATGTGTTTGTTTTGGCATTTTTTTTAAAGGGTTAGAAACAGTTCCCAAGTTACACCAACTATATATACACTCACCGGCCACTTTATTAGGTACACCATGCTAGTAACGGGTTGGACCCCCTTTTGCCTTCAGAACT
>JBAMHX010000017.1:19811370-19822257 GCA_037177515.1 Pseudomugil tenellus | reverse complement strand
GATAGATATATATATATATATAGAGATATACATATATATATATAGTTTTTTTTTTTTTTTTTTAAAAAAAGCCCCACTAGTAACTAAAAAAATAACCATGAAACATATCTTCTGGCCTCAGAAGAAAACAAAATGATGTAAACAGAATAACAACTTCGAGTCCATTTGCGCTCATCGCAGAAGCCGGATAGACAGATGAAGAACTTTGAGGTGGAAACAGAGTAATACCGCCTGAAGTCATGGGGACAGTGTGGAGTTACAGAGCTGACATACAAGCAGTGATAGAAACAAATCAGAGAAGAAGAAAACAATGCCAGGAAGAACACAATGCCGAAACCGCCAAATTAAAAGCACAAATAGAAGATGGAGAAGAAGCAAAAAAGCACTTTGTGTTTTCATTCTTTTACAACTTCACAGCAGTGCTTTACTGCTACAAACCGCTGTCAAAACCTGGCGACGTAAAAGAAGCATGGAGGTATGAAGTGTGACAACGTTATTAAGATATTTGAAACAGTCCTCATTTAAATACAAAAGGGAGCAGAAATGGTCCATAAGACTTTAACAAATGCTGTGCAAGATGGCTTTAAGAGAAAGTAATACAAGGCACCAGAAATGTAATGAAATTAATATAAATTAATATTAATATGAAATATTAACTTTAATAATGAATATTGGGTGGTGGTGCCCCATTTTCATTGGGGCACCACCTCCCATTTTCCAACTTGCTTTGGTAAACTATTGGCATAGAAGGAAACCTATGATATGGTTGAGTTCATAGGTCCTTCATAGGTCCTTCAAATGATGTTTCTGGTCTTTTGAGGGAGGAAATCCTGCTACAAGGCCATTTCAACCAAAACATACTCTGAATATTCAACCATTCTCTGAACAGCTAACTTCCTGTATCATCAGTTTGTCCAGTTATGCACTCACCGTTTTTTTAAGGTTCCAGCAAAGTCCGGCTCAACAAACTCCATCCAACCTGAAAAACCTTCACCTTCAACCAAACTGATGAAGAGCATTTTTTAGCCGTCGTCTTCCAGATGAGTTCATTATTTACTCTAACAACCCCGGCTTTGACAGCAGATTTGTGGATGGACCTCCTGTTGGATGCCGTTAAATGAAGAAGCCTGACTTTTATTTGTTGTCTAGACAGAATGTATGACTGCTGGTGTTTTTGGCTCTACATGCTTCTTATGTTTGTACTTCACTGGCATCAAATCTTACAGCACCAGGCACTTTGTACCAGAGCCTAGCAACAGTGAAGCATCCTTCTGCTTTTTTTCTTTGCTTTTGAAAGATGAAGAATAAATTGACCCCATCCTGTGCTAACAGAAACATTTTGCTATCAGAAGAAAATAGTGGCAGATCATGGGGATGGTTACGTTTTACAATTATATGCCTGTTTGAAAAGAAAAAGAAAAAATGACTCATTCTTAAGGTTGCATTTAATTTGATATCCAATTATCAAAGCATTAAGCGTTTAACGTTCTTTAACTCCATTAAATAGCAGAGTTGGCCAAAGTAATTTATCCAAATACCAAAAGCACCTCATTAGCAAAGTACAACCATTTAAACAGATATAGGTCTACAACAAAGCCAAAACATGAAATCAATTTTTTCGAGCTGTTTATAAGAATTGAAAAAGATGACAGACAAGGGACAAATTATGATAAGCTGCAAGTTAAGTAGCTGAATAAAAGAAGGGAGCAGTTTACTACATCCCTGCAAGGCATCACGACATAACTTTAAGTGTTGCTGTCAGACATGAAATGCGTTTTCTGAAAATAGTTTTATAACAGATAAAGAAGAAATTAAGCCATGAAACACAAAAAAGCACAAAGTCAGATTTCATCAAAACAAGTTGTTGTTGTGCTGGTGATGAGTGAGATTATTTCATGTTCTTATAATGTGTCACATCTGCTAATAAATTGCTTCAAATCCAATTTGGTTGCTTGTTTTAACTAATCCTGGGGACAGAACAAAGCAGGAGGTCAAACAGGGATAAGAAACACGTGTTTATTCACACATGCGGGGACATGGTGACAAACTGGGCCAGTTTAGTCCATCTATTTCAACTGCTGCTGATCAGTATCATCCATCTTTGATGCAGAGCTGACTGCAAACCCTCCTCACAGCCTCTCTTCCCAAAACACATTAAGCAGAGAAGAAATTATAGCAGTGTGTTTGCAGAATCCCTGAGGAAATAGACTAATGTGCACGAATGCAAGATTTTGGGGCACCAAAATATGATTCGTCATCTCGTTCTTTTTCATGTAAATGTCAAAAAGTTTTAAAATATTTTTTATATTGACACAATAACAAAAAAGTTTTTCTGTGATATTTAACGTATAAATCACACAATTTAGAAAATTAACTTTTAATTAAAAAGAGAAAATGTCATTTTAAAATCCAAACAAATAATTGTATTTTTAAAGGGGTCACGTTTATTTACAGAGTTCACTTTTAACTGTGTGATCAATTATGTAATTACTAAAAAACAAATGAAACTTTATTCACCCCTCTCACTGCCACAGAGGGCACCACACTGGGACACACCATGCCCACTGCCTCAGAGGGCACCACGGTGGTAGACACCACGCCCACTGCCACAGAGGGCACCACACTGAGGAGACACCACGCCCACTAACAGAGAGGGCACCGCACCAGGAGACACCCCTCCCAATGCAACAGAGGGCACCAAACCAGGACACCCCCCTCCCACTGCAACAGAGGGCACCACACTGGGAGACACCACGCCCATTAACAGAGAGGGCACCACACCAGGACATCCCCGTCCCACTAACCGAGAGGGCACCAAACAGGACACCCCCCTCCCACTGCCACAGAGGGGACCGCACTGGGAGATACCTCTCCCACTGCCACAGAGGTTACCGCACTGGGAGACCCCCCTCTCACTAACAGAGAGGGCACCACCCCCGGAGACACCCCTCCCAATGCAACAGAGGGCACCAAACTAGGACACCCCCCTCCCACTGCAACAGAGGGCACCACACCGGGAGACACCACGCCCACTAACAGAGAGGACACCACACCGGGGGATCCAACTCCCATTAACAGAGAATTTTACATCCTTGTAAAACATCAGGATACATTTTCAAAGAGTAAAGACGTGTTTGTAGTTTCGTTTAAGACCAAAATTTTTCAATGCAAACTTATATTCATCTCATAATAAAATCACTAAACGTGTTTTGTATCTTGTTTGTGATGCAACAGCTAAAATCAGCAGGAAACTTTACAGACATTTATGACTCTGATAGACTCTGATAAATCTACTTAATGAATGCTGCATTTAAGTTGCTCCTGGGGGAGAAATAGTGTTGAACCAAAGCTGAAATTTGTTTTCTAATTTTTTAATATTATTCTTTTTATAATATTTATTATTGGTTATCTTCAGAGAATCGCTGAAGCTCTGCTTTCCTAAAGAACAGAATTATGTGTAAAAAGCAGCTAAAACTCATGTTTCATCATCTCTTATATAGAAAAAAAAACATTTTTCTATTTAAACTTCACACCAGCAACAAGGTTTGGCATCTAACATATGCAGTTCCTCACCTGTTAAACATTTATGACAGTTTGATATTCAGACGAGCAGCTCCGGTCTGATGGCACATCGACCTTGTGCAGCAGACAGCAGCTGATGACAGTATGGAGCCTTCCAGGAGCTTTAACCACCACCGGCTGTAGTAAAGCAGCTTATTGGGCTACAACACCAGAGATGACACAAACACTGTTTTCTGCATCCCCCCTCCCCCCAATGCAATATATAGAATTTTATTTTTGTTATTTTAGTTCATATAAAAGAAACATTGCATATCAATTAAGATAAAAATTTAAATATGGCAGAATTAGCCATGGACTGTTTCCCATCAGTGGATACATTTTTAACCCTTACTGGGGGAGTTTAGCAGTGCAGCCTCATAGCAAGGTCGCTGGTTCGGTCCTCAGCTCACACAGTGGCCTATCTGGGAGGAGTTTGCATGTTTCCTAACACCACTGGTCATTCTAAATTGTCCTTAGGACCGAATGTGTGTTACTGGTCTCTCTGTGTTGCCCTGTGATGAACTGTTAACCTGTCCAGAGTGTGTCCGCCACCTGCCTGCCGATTGCTGGGAAAGGCTCCAGCTACCTGCGACGCTTCACGGGAATAAGCAGTACAGTTAGAGGTAAATGGGGACTTTTCTGTCCTTTTTCACTCACCTTCTGTGTTTTGTGTATCATTAAAATAGTTTTTTTTTTGTTTGAAAAGGGGTCTTTAAAGGGTTAACAACAATCTGCATGGTTACATATTCGTTTTTTCTGAGTAGGGATGATGACATATCTGAGGAAAAGAACTGAAAAGCATTTTTTTGGGAGGAGACTTTGTCCTTTTGTGACCTGAAAGGACAACAACCATGAATCTGCCTTTAAAAAAAACGTTACCCGCTTGAAGACCTAGTACAATGTCTGCTTAATTACCGGCTAGACTATCTCGCTCATGCAGGTTAATGTGCGGACATTAACCTGCGGGGGAGATGGGAGGGCGGATGATACCGCACAAAGCGATCACGTCGCTTCCTACCAAACGTAAACACAGAGGACTAAAACCTAATGTGAGTAACCGAGACATAAGAAAATAGCTAGAAACTGGTGAGAAATAAAGTCAGAGAACTCCTGGCCGCAACAATTGATGAATGTATAAGAAAATGTGTTCAGGGATTCTGTCATTTATGACCGCATCAAAACCAAGTTGGAGGAGCACCAGATAAATAAAACCAAACAGCAAATGATTATCAAGCTCTAAACTATAAAGCGGGAGTACCACAAGGTCAGCGACCATAGTAGATAAACGTGAAACTAGACATCGACTTTCAAAGATGTTTTGACATGACAGTAAACAAGTCGTTCTCAACAGGTAAATTATATTTTGATTTAATATGTTTTGTTGTTGTCATTGTTGTCACTGACGCATAATGATAGATCATATCCTGTTTCTAGATTGACAGTCTTACACGGAAATTTACTGTCTGAACGCAACTTAGCGTGTAATCTCCGGGTAATGTTGTTGCATGTCTGAATAGGCATGTCTGGGTAAACAGTAAATGTCTGGATATTACCCGGTTACTATGTCTGAAAAGGGCTTAAGTGACCCAACCCAGGCAGCCATGCCAAATCAGATCAGGCTTTCAAACATTGCATTATAAAACAAATCATTTTTGTACTCACACCAAACAGTCTGAGTCGTTTTAAGAAGTGCCACATCTGAGACAGCTTACAACATAAGAAACCAACATGCACTTTCCATTTCAAAGAGTTGTCCACATATGTGCAGGTGATTTATTTTCCCAAATGATATGGCGACCCCCTGCAAGCATCTCCGCAGTCACGGTGCTGCTACGTGGAAGCAGAACACAAGCTGCACCTTCCCTTGTGCTGCTTATATTTTGTAGATCAACATGTCCTTTTCAGATAAAACTAGGAGCACAAATAAAACTCATGAATACAGTAATGAGTTCATATGAGGTAAAACAGAATATAGGAAAGTATAACCTGCATAACCACATGATTACAACTTTTTCAACAATATGAAGAGGGTGTGGATTAAAGGAGGACTAAGAAATGGTAATTCAGACCTGAAAAGAGATTCAGGTGGTGGAATATTGATACTAGTGTGCATATGGACAACAGTCTAAACTGGAAATGCAACTGTGGGGCAGGAAGATGCTGTATTTTCTACTGATCTGAGTCAAATCTACTTCGCAGCTGTCTTGGTGCTGCAGCTTCAGATCAGGAGACTCAAACTCATAACGATGGTTGGTTCTGTGCTGAGGAATTATCTGCAGGTCTTATTTTCAGTTTCTTGATCTGATGAAAGCAAGAATGAAACTTTTCTCACACTCCCTAGTGAGTTAACACTGAAACGTGTTCAGTCAGAGGCTTCTTCAGTTGAAATGGAACAATAAACAGTACAGAAAGTCATTATTTAATATTTAAAATTAGTAATATTTGTTGGTTACATCACCGTAGTTAGGATAATGCAGATATAATTAGGAAGACTCTGCATAACAGAGACCTTAAATGGACTTTCCAAACATTCATATGCTGCATAGTGATTTGTGCACTTCTTATTTAATACTGCACCATTTTGTTAAAATGTGTTAGTAGGGAATTGTGTGTAAAAGGTGATTTGGTATGACTTAAACATCTTTCATGATTACTAGAAAGTAATTATAACGAGTTAGTAAAGCAAAAACACAACAAAGAAACATTTATAGAAAAAATGCTTCTTTTTAGTGAGAATGAACATCAGGTACCTGCATAGTCTATCTGGTCCTTTTTTTATGTTTTTTACCCAAACCGGTGGGAAAATGTGGCATAATTTCCCCCAGTAATCATGAGTTTTTTCATAGATCCAAATCATATATACTTTAGATTTTGCAATTACCAACAATTTCTGCAGCACCAAAACAAGTCTCATCCATCAGCAACGTCTGGAGAGCCAAAGATTAATCACTGAGGAAGAAAAATGAGGCCCGCATTTCCACATTCTCCGTTCACAGAATGTGTATGCCATCCATGGACAAGTCTGAATTAACGGACAAATGAGCCTAATTTATTCATATTAAGTGTGCCTAAGCGTGGGAGGTGGAGTCCCTGCCATATGGCAGCTGCGTATATGCGACATGAAGCTCACAGCCGCGAGACATTCATGTTCAAGTACAGAGGTAGACACACCTGGCTGTTTCATCCTAATGACAATATGAATGTGCTTCATTTACCTTAAGCAGCAGGTGCTTGCACTGGATGGGATGCACACTGCACATGTAAGCTGTGTGGGAGTATGCATTAATTATATTTACAGATAATAAGGTTTAAACTTAAATGTAATCTAGATAAATTTAAATAAATTGATAAGAGTGTTAATTATTTGTGCACTTATATTATTATTAATATGAGTTATATTTGTGTATATAATATAAGCACTTATATAAAACCGACGAGCTCCAGGTGCTAACCAAACATATCCTAGAGTGTAATAAGTCTGTACACGGCTTCAAGACGTCTGTTCAGATCGCAATAAACAACTCACCGGAAAACTAAAGGAAGGTAGAGTTGCAGTACTAACCAGCTGGTTAACCAGCGTTAGTTTCATCCTGGACATATTACTGCTAAAGATCTGCACAAGAGACATGGAACTACTAGCTTAAATGAGCTACATGTTAGCTCCATGAGCCTACAGCTTTCCTGTCACACCTCTACTCACCCTGCAGCTCAGTCAAGCACATGAACACAATCTCATCTACCTCCATATCAGTACTTCCTGAAACCCCCTCTGCCTCCACCTCCACTCTGTCTGTCTCCTGTATGACGACAGAATTTGAATTTCCCTTTGGGATTAATAAAGTATTTTCATTTCATTTTGTGCCTTTAAAGTGGAGAATTTTTCCTTTATCTGATACATGCAAACAAACATATGGGTGCTTAGTGGGACTTCAGCATACTGGCTTAAGACATTTCTACATGTGGTCTGGGAAAAAACTGGGTTCAAATGACCAATCCTCTGAGTAGCTGCTGGCTGTTCCTCCCACTGAACCACAGCCAGGATCAAAGACACAAATGAGAACTTTTGAATGTAGAAAAACTGTAAATCTTTCTAATCAATGAGTAAAACTTCTTAATTAACTATAACTTCCTTTTTTTAAGCAACACACTCCTGATAATACCCCTACAATTAGAGGAAACTGTGCATTGTTGGCCTGAAAGCATAGCTGCCTAAAGTGTATTTTGTCCAAGTTGCAACGTCTGTCCAAGTCTACTGTCTTGCTGACCTTTGTGTCATCATTACTGATAACCCTAAAGCAGCCATTTCACCGAGTCTGGTTAAGTGTGCATTTTTTGTGAGTTTCCCCACAAGCTAATACTGGAAGGAGTAATATAGTATGAGACAATCCCTTTAGATTGAGTAGGTTGGTCAAAAGAATGGTCACTGCCGTGGTGACTCAGCAAGAACAACAAAGAAGAAAAAGCTCAACTAAAATGCACCTTTTTTTTAGTTAAATGCCAAGAAGGAAGCACACAAAGGGAGGAGTTGTGCTACTATCAAGTCATCATGTAGTTGACACAAATTCACTTTCTGGCTTATACACCAACGAAACAGGGTTTAACCCCTTAATGCCTAATGTTGCATACATGATACAAACTCTTACTGAGATATTTTGCATAAACGTATGGTAGAAACTTTATTCAAAATCCGGTTGCAGACTATAAATTGGTCTCCTGCCTCGTGGTAAAGACCAGAAAGCAATAGACTATACGTTATAATATTTTAAACAATCACATCACATGGTAATAAAAGGTAAAAAAAAATGTTCATTTTTTCCAGATTTTTTAAGAGCCACAAAAAGATTTTAGATTTAAGGTTTCTGAGCAGTTGTCCTTATTTGAGGCATTAAGGGGTTCATTTTCTGTAGAAGCAGAAGAGAAATCAGTATTTCTAAAACTTCAGAAAAACATCACATCCTCAGCCATATCCAATGGTGGAAATGGTGCTGAAATTACCTTGAGATCAATTTAAAAAACATGGGTAGCAAATCTGGATTCACGACAACAATTTGGGATCAATCCAGTAATATTTTACTCCACCATTATTTATCATAAAAACGGAAGTGTTGTAAAGTAATAGTGGTAGAGAATGAATGGATGGATGGATGGGTAAATTGATGGATGATGGTCTGGGTTGCTCAGGTAAAGAAAACCTGTTAAACAAAATTAGCTGCATAATGATTCCATTATGTTTTGAGTTTTTCCCACTTTGAATTTTATTTAATGTCTTTTCGGCTGAGATGCAAAATATTTTCAAAATGTGCTTGTGGCAGCTTGATAGGATTTAAGCAACAGTTCTCCAGGATTTCAGATTTTTGGGACATTTTTCATTCTTCTGCTTCAGTTCTTGTACCTGACCATTAAACTAAAAGTCAGTCAACCCCTGAAATGCTGCAACATTTCAAACACTCAACTCAGAAGTGTGCAGTGCATAAACAGACACGAGAGGCCGAAAGCACCCAGCGAGTTCAGGACCAGCAGAACATTAACAGACTTTGTCATCTGCTCTGCTTCCCCGTAGCCTCCGAGAGATACGCCTACTCACTCTCTCTTCTGCTTCGACCTTGACAAATCTTCTACTCTCCGATGACAAGTAAATGAGCAAGAGTGTGAACGGACGTGTGCGTTAAAAATTAATTTACTCGTATATTACTCCAGTAAGTTCGATGGCAAAAGAAGAAAAGCACTCCTCGCATAATTTGCCAGGAGTACCTGCCTTCGTTGTTATCTGTGATTGAAAAGGAGGCTCGCATGGTACTCGTTAGAAGATAGATTGCCCCGATGAAGTCACGGTGGCATCCCTGCCGGTTGTTTAAAGGGCCATTCGAATGCAATCTGAGGAATTTCAGCCTGGATTTATGCCTCCCCTGGTGCTGGGGCTCCTCACTTCCAAGCTGTGGTAAATGGAAAAGAATTATAGTGCCAGGAAGCAGACGTCCCCTTCTCTCTTCCAGCTAACGTGGATCTGAGCTGAGCAGCCTAGCTTGTGTATTTCATTAACACTCTGCAGCACTTCGCCTGCAAGTGTGAATCCCATTAACACCGTCATTAGAGGAGCTCAGTTTGTGTCATGTTGAGGCCAGACATGTCCCCTCAACAGACAAAACAGACAAAGGGATATTTATTTGCAGAGAATGATCCCATTTGTTGCGCCACTTGTACTTATTTAAAACAGAAAACAATACTGGCAGTGCTGACTTCAAGCTGCACTTTAAAAATCAACATGAGATGCTAAACATTAGCTTCATGACACTATCTGGTTTGCCAAGCTTAGATGGCAGCAACCCAAAGCAACGTACTGTAGGATCATTATTGTTTCATGATATTTTTGCATGGTTTAGAAATTGTTTAAGTATCTAGGTTCAATGGTATGGAAATTCTGCCAATAGCAAGGTCAAGCACAAAGACAGCTACAATATCAAATAAAAAAAGGCCTCTGGGCATCTTTTCAAATCGTTGCATAGCAGGAGCATCCTTACGTGAAACTAGTCTCCTGCAGTGCTCACTTGAGAAACACTAAACCCAGACAAGGATGAAAACACAGCATTCAAAAGGTCCAACAAAGAAAATCACTTTCAGTGTTAATAGAAGTGCACAAGAAACAAAGACTAAAAGGTCAGGAGCCACAGAAAAAAGAAGGGAGGTTATTAGAAAAGTCATCCTTAATTTAAGTCATCATCTGAGCATCAAATATTGCACAAAGCACACCTGCTGACAAAACGCCTCAGAACAGACAAAAACGCAACTCATGTTTTCTTCAAAGCATGTTTGTCTGCTCACCTTTCCACTGATGCCTGCCATCAAAAACACAAGCGGCTCTCCTAATTAAAGACAACTTACTGATCCCACTTTTATCTCATGGCATAATAAAGGAATAAAAACTTTTAAGGTCTTCTATAAAGATGGGGTTTTTTGGCCTTTTACAGACTTAATCAATGACTTTAGCCTCCCACACTTTTCAGGTATTTCCAAAATTGTTATTCCATATTTTTTCCATATTTTCCACCTGAACAGATATTGGATGGACTTCTTCAATTGGACCCTTGGCAAAAATTTCAATTTCAAAAGTCTATACTATTATTCAGTCATATGACAATTGTTTAACCACCAAAACAAAGAAAGCATGGGAGTGTGAGTTTGCCTCAGTTTTAAATGAATACTGGTGGGATGAATACTGTATTAACTTCGGTTTGTGCCCATTTGGTACTTGTGGTGTTTAGATGCCATTATTCTAAAAAAAAAAGTGTTTAAATTTTTTTCCAAATACAATTGGAATATATATACAGT
>JBAMHX010000017.1:19778505-19794338 GCA_037177515.1 Pseudomugil tenellus | reverse complement strand
TATAAAGAGAGAGAGAGAGAGCTCTTACCCAAAAGGAAAACTAAATTGCATACTTGTTCTGACAAGAACCTAAATGTTTCTGCTTGACATTAAATCCAATATATCTAGGTTTTAAAAACATCTGTATCTCTCGTTTTTATAATGAAAGTTATCACGTTATAACAGCTCTGTATTTCAGTAACTCTGCACCGTTGTTAATGTCTCAAAACTAATCTGAGGATTAAAATTACTTAATAATATACCAATATAATTAAGAATAGGACTATATAGGAATATATATATTTTTAAAAAGTCTATTATTATATTTGTTCTTTTTTTAATGAGATCTTCCTATATCAGTGTTTGTCCATCCAAAGCGAGTCGTTTTCAATACAGAATGAATAACTGGGATATTTCACACAAATTCTCACATATACAGTGTTACACACACACACACACACACACACACACACACACAACATAAACAACTCATTAAAAGTCTAAATGGAGTTACAGAGAAGTCTAACTTTGTTAAACTGTGATCAGCTCAGAAATTGTCAGCACTTTTGCAGCAAACTTGTATCAGCTGTGGCGTGCTTTTCACTTCTCCTCTGAGCTAAATTGATCCATTAGTGTAACCAATAGCTCGGAGAATGCAGTCATTCATTGCTCTAAGCTGCGATTCTGTTTCAAGGACCAAAAAAGGAAGAAAATAAACATCCGTCCACACTCTAAGGACCACGCTAACTCAATCTGGCATCTTGTATTTTCTCTTGCATATAGGTGTTGAAACTGCTGCACCTAATTCTGTCAAGCGCGTCTGAGCAAAGCTGAAGGTACATTTACCTTCAGCTGGACCCTGTGAGCCAGAAAAGACTTTTATCTGCACATGCATTGTAGTAGTTTATTATCCAGCATAATGCATGACTGGAGAAGAGCTGGAGTGCAGCATGCGAGAAGATGCCTTCGCTGCATATTTTATTCTGATCTTTAACTGATTCACCAGCAAAGATAAAGGAAATAAAATGTGCACAAAGGTATGAAAACAGTCATAAACAGGAAATTTTTGTATCAATTCACAGGAATGTTCTTTGGTTCCACTTAGACAAAACAAAAAATAATCGTGTTACGTTGTAACGCGAGACTTTTCCCGTTTTTACAACGTTTTAACCCGATAAGGTCCCATCGTTTAGCAGCTCTCTGCTTCTGTACAACGTCAAATGTTTATCGTTTTCTGCTGCTTGTGTTTTTATTGGCGGCTGGCTTTCTCCTACGGCTCATCCCCACCCAGGTGATGTTGTGTGAGGGAGGGGTGTGTGCAGGAACGCTTGCGTCTTCCCGTCCTCACGCTGGATCCCAGCAGTCAGACTGGTGGAGGCTTTTCCAGGGGGATGTAAAAGTGTTTCTATAGCAAGGGGGCGGAAACACCCAGGTTTTCCTTGTAGTCCTGCTTCAAAACACCCAAATCGATTAAAATGGATCTAACAGCTGATCGGGTTCTGAACAATGAATTGGGAACTTGTGTCAGGTGTGTTGGAGGAGGGAAACATCCTGGACTGCAGCCCTCATAGGACCAAATCCCGTCCTCCTGATGCTCCTGATACTCCTGATACTCCTGGCACTCCCCCATCCAAAGCTGCAGCTTTATGTGGGTGGTGACAGCAGCAGATGTGCAGTTGCCACTGGCAACCGAGTCCCACCCCAAATGCTCATCACAATATTCGACAATGATATTTCATTATTTCAAAAACTGCTGAAGTTCATTCATGTGGCCTGTGGAGGCGTACTTACATACACATGATCTGGAAGATTATATTCTGCTTTTTGCATTGAGATGAAAATCACAGAAATTGCCATACGAAATCAAAGCAGCTGATAATCCAAAAAGTTACGTTTGGAAGCATTTTGGTTCAGCAGTCTCACGACTGCGCTGACTGATAAACTTAGTTAATCCTAAATCATTACTGTGAGAAATGTTTCCATGTTTAGAGGATGGATAACTTGTAAAAAATCCATAAATAACTTAAATTCATTCATGTTTCTCTTTGCAATAATAAAACTAAAACCTGTTGCCAGTCTCAGAATGAAGCATGTCACTGGGGTAAGACCAAACGCAGCTCTTCAGATACCTTTCAGTTTCATAACACTGTCACACAAAGCGCCTCTGTCACCCACTTCCACAACACTTATAATTATTACCGCCAACCTCTCTCACATGTCTTTTCTTTCCAACCCACTCCGGCAGACATTCTAAGCATTCCTACAATATCTGCATTGATCTGTGCGCCTTCGCTCACCATCTGTTTGATGCAGTAAACATGTTCACAACAGAATTATTTGTCCCAACGTAGGATTGTACTCGCGATGCTGCTTTGAAGCACTGCTTATATCTAAAGCTAACTGATTACAGAAACCAAAGCCTGCAGATTAGCTTGTGTTTTTCTTCTCATTCACTAGACAACATTCAAGAAATCTGCTTTATTGATATTTTTAAAGTCATATTCATGTAAAGGGTTAAAAAAGAAAAAACCTTTGTTTATAGTGAGCACCAGCGGGGTAAAAGTCTCTACAAATTATTTTAATTAAATTTATTTGACAGTCCAGCACACAAAATAAAACAAAGAGGGTAGATATTTTGTGCATGAATTAATAAAGACATTTAATAATAGCTAGAGATCTTATTTCCTTTAATGTCACACTACCGTCCTGCCGATCCCGCAGACGGAAACATTAAATCACCAAGTCAGGAACTGGACTGTACAGAAATGTACCATGCTATGAAGAAAACAGCATATTATCTACCAGGGGGGTTAATATGTACCACTGGAGAGCGGTTTGCATCCCGATAGGGCTGTAAGAAAATACAGATATATCGTTATATCGCAATATTTTTTAAGAGACAATATATCGATATGCAAAATAACTGTATCGAATTTTATGAGCATATTTTTTACTTTGTTCAGCTTGTTCACAGTGTTTTCAAAATAAATTGTTTTTCTTTCTATTTTAGAAAAATAGACACCCCCCCCCCCCTCCACACACACACACACACACACATTCGTTCTTATTCAGTAAGTTGAGCATTTACTAAGCTGCAATTTATCGCCTTGTTTATAGCATCACAACATTTCGCTATATATTGTATCGCTACCCCCGTATGGTGATACACATCGTATCGCCAAATTCTTAATGATACCCACCCCTACATCCCGCATCACGCTGCTGCTGATGTCACATATGATGCCATAAGGTCAACAGCTGCCAACATGAAGCCTGTTGCAATAAAATATGTGGTGAAAGGAAAAGCAAGCTGCTCATTGGAATCAGTAATATGGACACTTCCGCAGCTCATTTTGATACTTGCTCTCATGTAGCCAAAACCGTGCTGACATACGTACACATACTAAGATATGTATACTTTTTATTGTATTTGGCAAATAGCCTCCATGTTCCTGACACTCAGAATAAATTGTAACTTTTGCTTGCTTATGTCTTCTCGTTGCTACTGCTCGTAAATGAATTCCCATTTAAGGAGAAATACATTTGTGTGAAATGAACCGAACTGATCCCTACACATCCCGTACCTGTCAAACAAAAATGTATTATTAGTTAGACGCCTCTTCCGGAAACTCATCTTCTACATGTGTGGTTACAGAAACACATGCTAACCGATCACACAGAGCCTTAGATTTAAAATGAATTCACTCTTACTGCATGCTGTCCTCTGAGCTGAGGAAGGACATCAACCTCCCTTTATCTCTCTCTCTCACACACACACACACACACACACACACTCGTCTATGAAGGGACCAAAGCTCTGTAATGTCAATATTAAAAAAGTAGGAATGATATATGATGAATAAAGTCTGATATGAGGTGTGGGAGGTGAAGCAAACAGAAGTACACAAGCAGCTTCTATAAATAGCTCAACATTATTTTACTTTATATCAGCTGTGCTTGAATGATTCACTTCAAAATACAAAAATCTCTTTTATATTTATTTTTATGACACTGGGGCATTAAATTATTTGTTCACATTTTATAATTAAATCCATATGGGAACGCATGGCATGTTTGTATATCTGTTAAACATCAGTCTTTCACTGTAAATATGGGAAATAAAACAATTTGTGAGTAATTGTGTCTATTATTCTTCTGAACATTTGCAGGGGATCCTCAGAGACACGTTTCAATAAACAATGTTAGGGAAGATTTTAATATAGATCCTTAAAGCACAAAACTCACGAATAAAGAGCTGCGATACGGCGTTGATCCCAACTCATGTCAGGTTACACATCTCACATTCACTCAGGCAAATGAAAATAATGCAGCCACCATTAGTTTGCAGTTAATTTCACTCCAAATGAGGTGTTAGAGATTTGTGTTGACCTTGCACAAAGCATTCTTCTCATGTTTTCTTTTGGGGGATAGGAAGAGGGTGTATATTGGATGAGGTAATAATGCTTTCATAAAAGGAAAGTTCTTTAGCTTGTTTCATCAAAGAGGATTAAAAAACAAATAGTATTTTCCTGGGTTTCACAGAATATTTGAAAGTAAATAGGTCTGAATAGCTTCTCCACGTTCAGACTGTGTGAAAGTCTGTCTCAGAAATTCATCACATACTGAACTGCTGTAAAATCTGACTAACAGCAGGTAAAGGAGCTGAATCGTTCAAAGAGTCAAAGTTCCCGTCACTAAACCAAAGAGTCTGAAAGCAACCTCCTTTTTAGCTGCTATCTGCTCTGATTTGATCATTGCCGAGTAGTTTCTCACATCACCATTGACTGACCCACAAAAGGTTCAGCGAAATCATTTCTGCCATTAATGCATCTATAGCTCTTCACCTTGTTTAGCAGCTGTTCTCAAACTGGGGTTCAGGACCCTCATTCGGGTCACAAGATAATTTCAGGTTGTCAGAAAATAAAAAAAAAATAAATAAAATATTGATTAATTTGCACGTTTGTCAAATTATAAGACAAATCTGTGAAATCAGCACCTCAATATCGTTCTTTTTGTTTGTACACGTGTGATATTAAAGATTCGGATTCTATCATCTCTGCAAAAGCAGCAGATTCTGGGCATCTAAGCACCTTCTCCTCTAAAATCAACTTTATCTTATTAATTAAGATTCTGACAGTTTGTCAGCCTCCCATTTAGAGGTGAAAGAAGACCATCTGATACATCACACAATCTCTCTGTTGCATACGGATGGGGGGGCTCAACGTGTGTTATTTTCAGACTTGTAGCTTAAAAACTTCTGCATGGGACTCAGGTGGGAAGCAGAAATGTCCCGATAAACTTAAATGGGTCAGTGGAGCGTGTTGTCCAAACCCGTTTCATCCCAGTGAACCTGCTGTTACATACATGGCGCGTCGGTTACCGTGGATTCGTTTCCATATTTGTATCATGTGGTGTGAAGGAACAATGGAAATGATGCTCCTTAAAACCACCTGAAAAGTGCTTTTTAAGTTCAAAACGATATTATCATCAATGAGTTGGTTCATTTTTTCTTTTTCTACTTGTTACTGGTGAAGACCTGGACGACTGTGCTGCCCTGATGGCGAGTCTTCGCCTTGACATAATGGTGTTTTCACAAAACTGCTATGAGAAGTCAAACCATTTCAGACAAGCCTTTTTTTTTATCCAGATTGCTTTTAAACCCTAACAACTTATGAAAACCAGCTTTTTTCTGCAACATCACAATTACTGTGGCAAGTTTTCGTCATCCGTTTGCTCAAAATCATTTTCCTGATCCCAGATCTTATCAATAAGCTGCTTCAATAATCTGTAGAGCAGAATAAATCACCTGTACAACTTAAAGCAAGTACAAGATGCAGGATGATGTGCTCCAAGTTTCATTTTTCACTCGACACCGAACTGATCCCAAGAGAATAAAACTCCATTTAGATGACTTAGTGGTAGAGTCAAACAGAGTCTACGGCCTTGGGTCATATGTTGACATGGGAAATGTGAATTGTGTCACACACACACAGACACACACCATTAGATGCACACAGCAGACAAGATAAAGAAAAAGAGACCTTGGTTTTCATTCTTGACCAGATTTGTTTAGCGACAGATGTTAAAATTTGGGCTTTTTGAGAATTTAATTCAGTTTAAACAAAATTAACTTTAAAAGCAGAGACATTGTGAAAACACTGATGTTGCACCAAAGATAAATTAAGTTTTTTCCTCATGCTATTCAAAAACAAACCCTGCTTGTTCCTTTCAACAACAAAAGCCGGATTTTCTTCCTACATATACCTCTGTTGTTGACAGAGACAGGACCTTCAGTTTTCACTTATTTGCTGAGGAAAGCACTTCTTTCCAAAACAGAGAGCAAAGCACAGCACAAAGCTGACTTTGAAGCGACTCTCAAAGTTCTCTTACTCCCATAACTTCACATCAAACTTCTTTTAAATCATCCTTTCATTCATTCATTTATTTTTATGTGAGCTTGGGGGAGTTTTGCATCAATTCATGAGGTGCAGGACTGTAAAATATTCTGTGCTTCAGCAACCAGAGAGCAGACGACATGGAAGGGATTGGCACTGTTAGCTAGCAATGTCAAATTAGCATGCAAAGATGTTGCTCCAGTTGCTTGTTTGTGACATTAACTGCAGAACTTTGTGTTTTCAAGTCAGTCGCCTTAAACACCTGAAAAAAAGTTGATATGTAGATATGTTGCTAGTCATTTTTACAAAAAAAAGTCGCCAGATTTAGTGAGAAAGTTGCCAAGTTGGCAACATGGTCACCTTCTCGCTGTTCGTCTTTTTCTCGTTTTTTTTTTTTTTTTGGTGCATACTGCCACTTGCTGCCTTCACCACCACAGGAAGTAAACACAACTGCTTTAATTTCGTTATTTATTTTTAACACATTAAATGTTTTTTTATTAACGCGTTCATTAGACAGCACTAGTTTGAATATATTTTGCTTATTACAAAACCTACACGTATAATAAACTTCCATTTTGCCACTTTTGCATCCAGTTTGACACATTTTCATGTTGACATGCACATTTGGGAATGTCACGCCAGACAAGCCTGCGTTCAGTTCTCCACTGTGGTCTTTCTTGTATCAAGTAGCTGCAGCTATTTAGGAATTTGCAGCGTTTACTTGCTTATTTCAGCCACTATGGCATCAGTCTTCCAGCCAGACTTTCATTTTGCTATATTCACACCCGTCCTGACATTTTGTGTGATTTCAGCAGAAAAAATGAACTTTCACTGCATCATGTTTTACTTGGCTGAACCATACCTATTGTATTCCATTAAAGCTGATGTATCCATTTCCCAGCTCAGCCCCCAGTGAGTTGCACAGGGGTGTTATTGTAGCCGATGTGGTGAAACACATGGCTGACTCCTCATTACATTAGAGACATATTTGTGTAGTGAGTGTTGGGATGACTCTACAGGTCTGTATTCTGAGTGACAGCACAGAGGTACGTACATTATATGCTAATGTGACATTATCCATAGCGTGCTCTCTTTTAGAGAAAAAAACATTCACTCTCTCTCACACACACACCCAGAGAGAGGTGGAGAGGTGATGAAACTGTTACTGATTAATTTTTCTGTCCGCCTCTACCACTGACATTCTGTCAGGCAAAAACACATATTTTTGTTCTGTGTAATTACTTAATCAGTCATTTTCTACTCTAAAACCCCCAAACTGTCCGTATCTCATACCCTCTCATGTTGTCCTTAAAAATCATAAACAGCTTTTTGGTTTTTACGTGACTGTTAGACATAAAAATAACAATAATAATACAAAATCAGTGTTTAATATCATAACGGCTGATTTAACATTTTAAGGATCGATCCATTAAAAAAGTCATAAAAGTCTATTTTTTTAATCTGAGGTCTTTATTTTTTCTGGTGTCGAGTCGCGGGGGCAGCAGCCTAAGGATGGAAGCCCATACGTCCCTCCCCAGTCACAGTCCGCCAGCTCATTTGGAGGGATCCCGAGGCGTTCCCAGGCCAGCCGGGAGAGATAATCTCCCCACCATGTCCTGGTTCTCCTCCTGCAGGGACGTGTCCAGAACACCTCACCAGGGAGTCGTCCAGCAGGCATCCTAACCAGATGCCTGAGCCTCCTCATCTGGCTCCTCTCCATGTGGAGGCGCAGTGGCTATACTCCGAGTCCCTTCTGGATGACCGAGCTTCTTACTCTAAGCGACAGCCCGACCACCCTGCGGAGGAAACCCATTTCGGCTGCCTGTATTAGCGATCTAGTTCTTTCGCTTTACCAACAACTCCTGACCATAGGTGAGCATAGGAGCAAAGATCGACCGGTAAATCAAGAACTTCTCCTTCAGGCTCGGCTCCTTCTTCACAACAGACCGGCGCAGAGTCCGCATTACTTCAGACTCACTGATTTGCCCGCCAATCTCACGCTCCATCCTTCCTTTGCTCATGAACAAGACCCCGAGATACTTGAAGTCCTCCACATTGGGCAGGAGCTCGTTCCCGACCCGGAGAGGACACTCCACCCTTTTCCACCCGAGGACCATGGTTTCAGATTTTGCTGATTCTCATCCCAGCCGCTTCACACTCAGCTGCGAATCGCTCAAGTGAGAGTTTGAGATCACGACCAGATAAAGCCAACAGAACCACATCATCCGCAAAAAGCAGAGACCCGATTCTGACGTCACCAAACCGGATCCCCTCAAACAGTTCAGCTGCACCAAGAAATCCTGTCCATGTAGGTAATGAACAGTATTGGTGATAAAGGGCAGCCTTGGTGAAGTCCAACTCTCCCTGTAAACAAATCCGACTTACTGCCAATGCGGACCAAGTTCTGACACCGGCGTACAAAATATGTGAATTACTTTTAATTTTATTTACTGTTTACTTCCATGTCATATGTCAATGTAATAATAGAGCAGTCTTCTGGTTTCTGGTTTCTAGGAGACAGAAAACATGCATCAGATTGTGTTTAGCTGGATTTTTAGTGAAGTTTTTTACTATAACGTGATGCCAAACGTCTCAGAAACAATGTATCACATATGACACAAAGGGCTGTATTATGTTAAACCAGGACGTAGTAAGATAACACTTTATTCATCCTATACAGTGCATGAATCACCAAGTTTTACTTCCCAATGAGTTATTTTTGCCCTTCACTAAATAAATCTCGTTTAGAGCCAAAAATCTTTCAGGACTTTTGTTTTAAGGAAAAGACATTTCGTTAAAGACAACAATATTTTTTATACACATTTAACTTTTTTTTTAAATTTATTTCTACTTTTAGGTTAAAAATAAGATTAGATGGGTACATTAATTTCTTTAGGATGTAGGAAATGAAAATAAAACATAAAAATGTCATAATTTTTTGTATAATTATGTTGAGGAAATTTTTCGCAATTTTTCTATGACAGAAACCACATTAAACCCCCTATTTTTTATATTTAAAACATTAGTACTGTAGGTTCTTTTTCATTTTTAGCCGGTGTATTTCGGGGGCCCGGTGCAGGGTCCAAAGGAGCTGCAGGAAGCAGAATCCTGCTATAGACAATTAAATTTAATGCTACAGCAGAAAAGAAGAAAAATTGTAATATTGTGTTATTCATTAACAGCAATTATACAACAAAGCTAAAAAGTACATCTATACAAGAAGGCATTGGTTTCATGATGTCATAGATATCAGTCACAAGATAATTTTTATGACCTGAATAATAAAACAGTTGCAACTCTCCCGTTTATCTGATTCTGTAGGAAACAGAAACAAAATGAGACACGTTTGCATGTTTCAGTATAACAAAGACAAATTCAGCTACCTGTCCGACCTCTGACCTCTGCCGCTTCAGCAACTTGTTCTCCAAGATACAATTAACTGTTTGATGTGCCATGGATGCCCCACCTCTCGCCTGATGACTGCTGGGATGGGCTCCAGCTTCCCGCGACCATGAATTAGATGAAGCAGCTAAGTAAAACAGATGGATGGATCTGATATGGATGTTACAATGTTGCAGAAAGAAAACAACATGAAAGAAACGTGTGATTTGGGATTTAGGGAGGTTGTTTGCTTTGATATTTAATTGATGTTTTCTTAATTTTTTTCTATCTAATTTAAAACCCACTGCTCAACTAAATCTACATTTAAAAAGTGCAAAGAAAGAAATAAATATGTTGTAAAATTTATCTGTGTAGAGCTGAGCGGCAGCTCTGGTGGACATGACGGGATCACACGCAGACAAGGTGACAGCGGGAATCCGGGACGCATTTAGACGACATTTGGACAATACAGACTATTTAATCAATAAATAAACAACTAGCACTTTAATTTTTCAACACGTAAACAATAAGATGAGAAAACATGATGAAAAAAGAACTGGACTCATCATCTCTGAGACAACCTGACTGCTCTTTATTTTCTGAAAACCTGAACAGAGTTTAAAACATTTTAATTCGTGATCTCATCCAGAGACTTTGTGGAGGATAATCGTGTATTTAATCACCTCTGTGTGCACTTCATCTGCAGCTTCCTTCCACCAGTAACTCATTTCCCAGCTAAACTCTTATCACATATTCTCCAAACACAGATGTGATCATCATCATGGTTTCCTCTTTTCCCTCCATTTTCATTCTTTCCCTTCCTTCGCCCCCCTCTTAAATAACAGCTGCACATATTTCTGCACCCCTTGTTTGTTTTTGTTATGTGTGTCCTCTTGTTTGTGTTTTGTCAGATTTTCTCTTCTGTTCATGTTATCACAATGATGCCAAAACTACTCTCCCATTTCCCCAAAATAACCCCAACAGAGGCCAGATTACCATCAAAGCCTCAACATTTTCCCCAAATCAGTTCGAGCTCAACAAATTCATTCAATATATTCCAGGTCCTACTTTCAAGGTAAAACTAATCTTTGTGCAGTAGCTTTACAGACGCCATTGATTTCTATAGAATTCCTTCCTGCCGTGTGTGTGTGAGAGAGACACACACTTGTTTTGACTGCTGTGCTGCATTTCCAGTGAGAAGGCTGCTCAGTATTCATGTCTTTTTTTCATATATTATGTTTTTCTTTTTCCCTCGGCCATCCCAGAGTCAATTCCACTCTTAGATCTTGTCTTTCACAGAGCTGTGAGCACATGTGCAGCGCCGTTGCTCTAAATGGAGTGCCTGTCGCAGGTAGTGACACCTTGGCAAAGCATTTGTGTAAAGGACACATGTCTGAACGCGTCCGACCGAGACATTCTGGTGGACGATTTAGCATGTTTGGCAAATTGGCGAGAATTCACTGAATTAACTTCTGCTCATTATACCAGCAAATCATTTCAACTGCATTTCCTCCCACATTAGCGTAATAGCAATCCCAATGGAGCCCATTGTATTAGAAAGACATTAATATAATATTATATTATCAGTGTACTAAAGCATAGCCCTCCTATTGCTTATTCTTATACTAATTTTTTATTATTTCATCTTTATGACCATATTTAAACATGGAAAAATGAATTGGACCTTCGGAAACCACATGTACCGCTTTGGTAAGAGCGATGGAGCAGGGGTTACAATGCTTCCTTTGTGTTCTGCAGCAGAGGCGTCTGACTCATGGCTCAATCGTGTTGTGATGCTGATATAAAGCAAAACAAAGTGCTCTCATTGTGTGGCCAGAGGCAGAGCCAACACAACCTCTGTCGAGGGGGAGGCCACAATGCCTCCGAGAGAACAGAAGCACAACAATGTGAGAGCTGATAAAAAACAGAAAACCAAACGAATCCGTGATATGTTTCTCTATTTTCCCCAAGATTCTAGCTTTTGGAAATATTCACAGTCTGTTAGCATCATATGAGCTATCGAGAGGCAGCGCTGAATTTTCCCCACCTGAGATCACCGCATATCCAAAAAAAATAAAAAATCAGGCTTTTATGTGGAAGTGAAATATAAATGTAACAACATGCACTGACTTTAAACTCTTGCTGGTGATGGGTGCAGAGCCTAAACATCAGCTCGCATACAGGAAATCATTTCTGTTATCTCGCAACCATAATATAAAGCAGAAAATCCTTACATTCACAACCAAAACAAGAGAAAAAAAAACTCAATTTGCAAAAGTGCTGGAATTCATTAAGTGAAATCCATTTGATGGGAAATAATGAGCAGAGCACATGGCAAGCCATCCGTCTGTCCCCGAGCTGTGGAGGGTTATCACGAGCTTGAATCAGTGGTTTGGTAATGACCAAATACTTGGGAGATTTGTCTCCCCATGCCCTCACAAGACAAACTCTAATCCTTCATTAATTGCATTGATTGGTAGCTTATATTCAATTTGAACTTGATTATGCTGCATGACACGGTGCAGTGATGGGGACAGTAAAATAACAAATGCAGGGACTTCACCTCAGAGCCTCTGGGTATTGACTGAGAGATGACTTCGGAGATGTGGCTGAGCCTCATGCACTCAGTGGCTGCCAATTACAGGAAAGTAGGTAGAAGAGGCTTCAAATAAAGATGTTCAGTTTGGAATATTGCATCAATAATTATTTAAAAAACAAACAAACATAAAAACGCCCCTTTTCTGAAAAATGTACTTTTTTGGGTTCAATTCGCTTTCACATTGCACGTTACTAAAGCAGTCGCAGCATGTGCTCGCTAGGAGTGTTATACCCCAAAATGACCACTGTGCAACTCTTTGATTGGCCAGACCCAAAAGAACTCACTCACTTTAAATAATGGATTAACAATTAATTCATGCAGTTTCAACACTTCAGTGTTCAAACTACACAAGTCCATTATCTGAAACTAAAATGATAGATTGAGGTGCGTTTGGGGGAAACAACTCACACCTGCCTTTCGCTATGCTATGAAATTATCTGCAGTACACTCAGCAACTGTTGAGGAAATACTACACTTTAGTTTAACCTTCAATCTCCTTGTATTTATAACCTTCCAAATAATATCCTGCAAGTGTGTGATGCCTCATATGAATTTATAAATAGCAGCACATGAAAGCCAGGTGGTTATTTTGCACCTTTTTCCTCTTCAGTCTTTACAAAAACACAACAAAACAGCAGATTTGCTGCATAATTTTCATCCATCCATGACTTCAACTGCAAAAAACTGCACCTTTTGAAACAAATTGAGAAAAAAAAAATCTGTCTACAACTTTCTGCCATTTGATTTGCAGCCAGTATGTTTAAGTGAGAAAAACAAAAACTTCATCAGTATGAAGGTTGAGTACTGTACCAGAGCACGGTGAGATGCTGAATGTGACACCCCAAGGCAGTCCACTTTCAATCAGCTTGAGCAATTTGTTTCACTTACCTAGAGAGAGGGCAAGAAAAGAGAAAGAACAAACAATTATATCATGCATTCAGAGAGTATTCCGCATTAGCTAAAGGAGTGCATTCATTGACGGGCATGCTTGGTTCTGCTCTGCCTCTGGCTGGCCAAAGGGGATGCACGATTTGATTAAAGCGAAATATCACTCAGAATGTGGTTGGATGTGACACACAGCTATTTGAATCGGAATAAATGAATCTTCAGCTCTCTGCGTGGCAGTTCAGCTGCTTGGAAATACAACATGATACACAGACGTATTCTTCTACACCTCTGTCAAGGTCAGGAATTCATTTATTTGTGATAAAACTACATCTAGACACATCAGAGAATTAAATCTATGACTGTCATATTAACAGGATGATAGCAGATAGTCTAAAGCAGGAAGAAGCAAAGCAACAGGAAACATTGGAAATGTTTATTATCATGCAGGCTGTAAAGCTCCTAGAGATGGCAGGGAGGGAATACGGCTCTTATAATCCATTGCTCCTACATTATGTTCAGACATAACCCGCTCTGCTGAAACAACACTTCACTGAAGCACCTGAGCTAAGCTGGATTTAAACGGCATAAGGTCAGTTTTGGCTACAGACTCAGCTGAAGCTTAAACCATGCAGTTACTGCCATTTCAAATCGATGCACAGCATATGTATCTCTTTATTTGCGTCCATAAACACGTCCTGAAAAAGGAAATGCCTGTCAGAAACACGTCACTGAATGGCTGGGTTTAGGGCCAGGGTCGTCCAAATTCAGCTCTTCGGGGTATGGGAATAGAGGATGAACATAAGATAGCCCCCACCCCCATTTAATTTTCCCACAGACTGAACAATAAGCACGTAATTACTCCTTTTGGCTACAGGAGGCCGTCAAATACAATGAGCATATGTCACTGAGCAGTGCCAACGCTCCGTCTGATTGTGAGCAGTGCATGCGCGCACACACACATACCTCACTTCTGCTGTCTTTCATTTGAAATGGACATCATGTTTCTGTCATTATTTTATCACATTTTTCTGTTTGAGTAGCTTAGCCAAGGGTGCACACTTGGTGGCTCTCACATAGTTTAGGCATACATTGCACACAAACATTAAACACACACTCACCGGTAGATGAGGGGTATGGCATGCAGACCGCATTCTCGTGATTTGGCAAAACTGAGCAGAAGGTTTTGGTGTTCTTAAGTAGGAAATACCTGTCATGTGATGTTGGTCAAGGTGTTCTGTGTTGCCATTAATTAGGGGAATTAAATTAAAGCAAATGGGTATTTCTTTATTGAAAGTGACTTAAATTATGTAGAAGTTAATTATAGAACTTCAACTTTACAAAGATGTTTTTTTTGTTGGGGATTTTCATTTGTTTTTGTATATTTCTTTGTTTTTCACACCTAATTGGATAATGAGCCTTGTGGGAGGGGCTTATAGTATAAAATAAGGGATTCCCTCGGTGATGGGGAAGTGCTGGGTTGGAAACCAAGGAGGTAACAAACATGAAACAGCTTTCGCTTGCCTGAAGTTTTCTTGATCACAAAGATGGAGATGGAAAGAACCCCATGACAGTCCTCCTTACTCGGCGCGCCACAATAAAAGTTCATTGCTTTGTCAGCTGCTGAAAACAGCAGCTGCCTTTGCTTCCTGCCCCCTCATATCTTTTCGTAACTGCCAACCACAACAAAAACCTGCAAACACACGCTGATGCCTTATCCACACGCAGCCAGTATCTCACAAAATGAAGATATTTTTCCGCCTTTCATCCACACAACCACACTTTTTTACACAAACAAAAACGCTTCTTTGAAGAAGAATTTCCAAACTTCCATCGATACATCAGCATGTGGACATATTTAACCGGGGTTTTCGGTCTGGAAACCTCTCTGTCTGTGACGAAAAATACCATGACTTCACATGCGCGACCGTTGTTTTCAACATCACTGTCCTCAAAACTCTGTTAGCTTCATAAATTGTCCAGAAGTATAGTGTTTGTTTATTTTTACAAGTAGGCCTACAAATGCTACTGCACATAGATGTCGTCTGTCCTCCCGGACGAATGGTGGGACAATTTGTCCTCACATAGAAGGAAAATCTACGATTATGCAATAACTGGTCAATGTTGGAAAAAAGTTGCCTGCGTGCTGTACTATTAAGCTGACGATGTTAGATATGCTTATGAATGCTCAACAGTGCAGTTATGCGGACAAATTGATGGATTTCTTATTAAAAAGGAGGTGGTGTGAATGCGGTTTTTTTGTTACTAGCTGGAGTGATAAGATACTTTTTTACAAAAAACGTTGTTTCAGGACATGCATCTGGCATTGGAAGGAAAAAAGGGCTCGAAGGGGTCCAGCTGCAACTTATTTTAATGAAATGAATGAAATTAAATTAAATAAATGAAAATGAAATTAAATGAAAAATACTTTATTAATCCCAGAGGGAAATTCAAATTCTGTAGTCATTTGGTCCAACTGGTTGGAGTTTGTCAGGCACTGCAAGAAGGCAGGATTCCTTCCACATCACTGGTATTCTTTTCTAACTCAGACTGGTGTTGAACTGGTGCTGGAGAATCGGACATAGTTGTCTTGA
>JBAMHX010000017.1:19750437-19763519 GCA_037177515.1 Pseudomugil tenellus | reverse complement strand
AAAGCAGAGACAACATAAAACAGAAAATAAAGGTGATCAGAGGATCAACATGGCAAAAAGGAAACAACTGGGAAGAGATGGGAGCAAGGTGGGAGTAATGAACTGGACTGAAGACACCAGAACCAGAGAGGAAGAGAAACAGGGACCATCAAAGAAAAAGCACCAGAAGAAGAAGTAAAACATGTAGTTTTATTCCTGCACATCTGGTGTTTTTCTATATTTGTGAACAGCTTTAAAGTCAGTGGGCAGCAACACATACAGTAAGACGTCCCCATTTCTGTACGTAAGGGGGACGTAAATTGGCCGCATAAAAATGAACTGCACTGAAATCAGCGTAACATGGAAATTCATGCACACGCATCTGTTTCAGTCTGTTTGAATACAGACCTGAATTCTCCATCTGTGCAGGGCATCGCTCTCCAATTTACGGTAGAAAACTATGTAACTGTCTGTAGCTGGTCCGTAGTGGTAACCCGTCAGTGCGACTAAAAACTGTTTTGTCTGATTCTGCACACAGATCCATCTCCTCACTTGCTTATTTTCTGTGTTACAGCAGTTTAAGCTAAATTAAGCGTTCAGTGATATGCAGTTAATTAACTCTTCCCATAATCCCCTGCAGGCTTTTAGTTTGGCCAAGTCATTTCTATTCTTAACTGATTGGTCTAATACAGAAGTTTTGAAGGCAGCCCTTCATTAAACTTAAGCTTATTAAACGGTGAGTGAAAGAAGTAAACAGCTTGGTGGAGAAAAACAAATGAAAATGATTATCCCAGATCTGGTTTGACGTTACTGCTTCACATCAGAAAGCCCTGCTTCTACCGCTAAGCTCATAAAAGACCACCCTGTTACTTTTGGAAAGCAAAAGACTAATAAATTACATTTATATTGGCATTTAAGGTTGCCACAGCAGGTGCATTGAGGCATCAACACCAAAGGACGCGTCATGCATTATACAGGCCTATTTGGAATAAAGCATATTTCAGAGATCGTCCTGACTGTTGAGAAGTATTTAGATTTCCTTATTTCTGATGTTTTTATTGAAAATATAAACAACTAAAGCTGTCAAATGTAATAACTCTGTTTATTTGTTTGGGACCTCCATTGTCTATATGTCACTTTTGGGATCTGCAGTGTCTCTATACCAGATCAGAGTACAATAATCCATCCTCTAAAGCTTTATCTGCACCAACAACCCGCTGCAACCAGAAGAAAGAACATCATCTCCTTTGTCTCTTTGTTGATTTTATTTACCTTGTAAAGCTCGCTTTACTGTGTTATAGCCCTCGCGTTTCCCAGCCGACAGCAGGTTTACTTCTGGTTCTTAGAGGTTTTAAAACAAAATGATAGTGAGAACCAGTTAACACACCAGTTAGTTGTGGTTAAGTAAAATCAGAAGAGGATTGTGTCATTAAACAATAACTAAAACTTTGACCCAGCAAAAGAAGAAACTGGCCAGTACGACCAGCTCTCACATCTGTATTTGTTCTCTACTATAAACCATTTGAGGTACGTGGCCATGGTCCTGGTCCTGGTCCTGGTTCTGGTCCTGGTCATGGTTATGATGGAGGAAGGACTGCTTTTCTCTTCACTGTCTCTCCATGCATGTTCAGGTTGAGTGACTGAAACGTGCAATGTGATCTGTTGCTTTTCTTAGCGAGATATTTTGGTAATCATGTTGTGGTTTACATGTTTTTTAAATCGATATTATACTACAATGAATTGTACTGAATGTGTCAGTAAAAGTTTCTGAATTAAATAAATAACATTTAAAAATCATTTAATAATTGTAAAATTACAAAATACTAATAAAGTTGAATTGAATTACATTGAGTTGAAAGGAAATTGATTGAAATGAAGTGACCTGTGAACTTCCTTTATAGTATTAAAGATAGAAGAGGATACAGGGCGAGAGAAAACGATGGAGATTTAAACCGTTTCTTCCAAATGTTGTGATGGGTAATTTTAGCTCGCTAGCTAACAAAACTGACGAGCTCCAGGTGCTAACTGAACATATCCCAGACCACAATAAACAACTCAGTAAAAAAAACTAAAGGGAGGTGGAGTTGTAGTACTGGTTATCCAGCGTTGGTATCATCCTGGACATGTTACTGCTAAAGAGAAGATCTGCACAAGAGACATTGAACGGAAGCTGTAATGATCTACATGCTAGCTGAAATGAGCTACATGCTAGCTGAAATGAGCTGAAAAAACACCACCACTGTCACCCTGCAGCTCAGTCACCTGAAAACAACCTCATCTCCCTCCACATCTCCTGGTGTCAAGTCCAGACGGTGTCAGCCCCAGAGTTCCCTGCTCAAGATAACTATGTCCGATTCTCCAGCACCAGTTCAACACCAGTCTGAGTCAGAAAAGATTACCAGTGACGTGGAAAACATCCTGTCTTGTTCCAGTGCCTGAAAAACTCCAACCAGCTGAACCAAATGACTACAGAATTAATAAAGGGATTAATAAAGTATTTTTCATTCCATTTCATCTTTATTCATTCATTAGAGTTGATTGATTAATTAATGAATGAATAAAAAAATAAGAACTCTGTTCATGAGTAAACTAAGAATTAAAAAAGTTGATGGATAAATTTTTGTTGATCCGTTTCGTCTCTGAATGATCTATTTCTGCTGATTTTACATCTAAGGCTATTCACTGTTTAGTCATGATAATGTCATATGATAATGTTTTGGTTCTTTTTCAGATGTGAAACATCTGGATTATTCTTGAAGACTAAAAGCAACAATTTCTGTGTCCTTATGCTCACAAGCTTCATGCAGCAGCAGCAGCATTATTGTCTTGTAATCCAAAGAAAACACATTTTCTCACACTGAGTGGAGAGAAAATAACACCATGTAATCAAATTCATCATAACATCCCAGTTATTTATGCTCTGAAGGTTATAAACAGGATTGAGAAGGGATAAAATGAACCCTTGTAAAGTCATGTTTCAGCCAGTGTTGGCGTGTGATCAGCCTTCCCTACATTACTGAAGCAGGATCTTTATCTTTCCTAAAATTACATGGTTGACTGGAGTAAATAGACCAAAAATAAAACTTATTAAAGCTTCATTTTGTTCCTGCAATTATAAAAGAACAATGATGTTTTTCATCTCCTGCTTAATGCTTTTCCACAGACACAAAACATAAAAAAGAAACATGTTTTAATAAAAATCTATTATAAAAGACATTGATATACATGAAAATATTTTGCATGTCAGTTTATCGTAATATCCACCAGAAAAAGAAAAACCCTGAGGTGAAGCCTTTTCCGCAGGGATATTAGCAGCTTGTTCTTGTACGTCTTGTCATGTTTAGTTTGACTGTACGCTCTTATTTTGTAGATTTTTTCTTTGCAGATGATGTTCTGCTCTCTTTCAGCTGATTTTCACCTAAAGCACCTTATCAGTTCATTGTTAGTATTTACTGGTTTAAGTTTGTCCTTTTCCAGATCGTTTGTCATGTTTCCATGTACCAAGTCCATCAATCCGAGTTCTCCCAAGTCCCGTTTTGTTATTTTGCTACATTTTGACAAAACCTGGGATTCCTTCTCCTACCTGCCTCATCTTCCTGCATTTAGCACTACACTGAAAAATTCCATCAGAATCCCGACAATTACATGCCATTATTTCTTTTTGTGCAAAATCTGGAACATCTGAGTGACTCTGGTTGGCTCGTGTGTGTTTAGTTCGTCAGTTCAGGTTGCAAACGGCTGGAGAGTCACATAATTTTAATTTTTTCCAAGTCAGACACGATCCGCCAAACTTGTTTCCATTAAAACATTAGTCTCGCTGGACACTTTGATATATTGCACATTGACTCTAAAAATGCCAGATTTTCTTCTAAATCAAATTACTTATTGCAATGCTTTGCATAATTATAATACCAGAATAGCAGTTAATGGTCATTTATTAGTACAACATCCTAGAACCAGTTTAATGAAGAAACTGTTATGTACAGAGCCATAGCTCTATGAAGTAACACTCCCATTGAAATTCACCTGCTTAGTATAAGTTATCATACAAAAATAACTTAAATAATCACATTTTAAAAGTAAGATGACCATTTCTGGTAGATTATGTATGTTTACTATGTATAAACAGTTTTTGTAAATGCATGTATGTATATGTATAATGTATTTTTATATTTGTACTGTTATGAAATGTCTTTTTAATGAACCCCAGGAAGACTAGCTAATAGCATTTGTATTTTAGCTAATGGGGATCCTAATAAATAAAATAAAAATTAAGTGGAAAATTAAGTGGCTCACACCAGTCTAAAAGTTAAACACAGGTAGATCAGCACCTTTCCAATCACAAAAAGCCACAGCGCAGCTTTACAGCGTTACCTTTTTGTCAACTATTTGTATAACATATGACTTTGAAAGGCCCATTTACGCCCCCTTATGTACTGGCTACAACCATTTCATTTAGCAGTTTCTACACCATCCATGTACTGTTCTTCCCCCACGTCACAACTCAACAACGCCTCCACAGTTTTCAGTAGCATTGCTGTGTTTTTTGCGTAAAGTGGTAGATACTTAAGCACCTTGAAAACTGACTAATCTACGTGCTGAAGTGACGCATGAGATGGACGAAACAATTTGTCTACTGCATCAAGCATAAGTCTGCTTTAACACAATGTAATTTATTTTAGTTTTTTCAAAATTACATTACATTACATTACAGTCATTTAGCAGACGCTTTTCTCCAAAGCGACTTACATCAGTCTCACAACATTGGAGAACATTGGAGCTGGAAGGTCTTACTGTCTTTTTCTCTCAATCCAACACAAGTTAACAGGAAACCTTGAAGGTGACACTCCCCAAAGCCTTTTTATTTAGAACCATATGAGGTAATCCGTCGTGTCAGCATATCAAATCTATACCTCCGGAAGGAAAGGAAATGGTGCTGCTGTGGCTCCATACCTACAGGTGTAATGGTGTTGACCAATCAACACTTCTTGGAGCCATAGCTGTATGACACCTTGCGTGCCAAAGGCCTCATGTATGTTCTTTTTTACAGGTTATTCTTTCTGTCACATACTTTTCATTCTTACAGAGCAGAGACAGTGACTTTAAAATGAATGAGCTTCCTCTGCAGGCAGAATACATCAACACTTTAATCCAATTTTCTGAATTCCTTCAGGAGCCCGGATATCATTGCAAAGAAGAACTGTGAAGCAAAAATATAAGAGTAAAATATTTTCTGCAAAAATAAGAAAAGTGAACTGAAAACTCAGTTATTGCTCAGAATGCAACTGTTTTTTTTAAATACAGCTATAAAATATGAGAGTCAGCAGGGAATGAGGAGCTCGATCTATATTAGCTAGGAGCTTGTGGAAAAACAACTTGACATTTATGTATCCAAATTAGCCGACTCCTCAGCTCTGTTTGGCACATTAATATTCATGCATTTCATAAAGAGCCTAATTTCTTCTAATTCATCATTTCTGTGGTACAACACAGTCTGGACTACATTCAGACGCACAGAAAACTGACAAACAAAAGGAAACTGATACATTAAATGTTATGCTGCACATAATTTGATCAATTTCATGTCACATAACACAAAAGGTCCTTTTTGAATAAAAAATTGAAGCAAACAAAGAGAAAACACTCAACATGTCACTAAACCTATTCATTTTAGATGAAACAATAAGGAATGGTCTTATTTCAGTTGTTTTTAAATAATAATGCATTTTCATGCAATTCTGAAAGAGGAGAAGCTGGTTCTGATGAGAACTAGCAGAAGAGATCATATTTATCCGGTTCTAGCATCTCTTCATTGGCTCCTTGTTAAATGACCAAGTTCCATTATATATCAGAGTTCCATATATTCCAAACAGAGCACTTCACTCTCAGACTGCTTGTGGTTCCCAGAGTCTATAAGAAAACTCTGATGTGGAACCAGCTCCCAATGTAGGTACTGCGAGACAGAAACACTCTCTACCTTTAAAATCAAACTTAAAACTTTCCTTTTTTTAAAAAAAAAAAAAATCTTATAGTTAGGGAATGTCTAGCGCTGCATTAGTTATGCAACCACGGGGACATCCCATGATGCACTTACTTTTACTTTCTCTGCTACTTTTCCTACATGTATAAATATATAACAGTATTGACTTCATTAACATGTTTCTCCTTTATCTGCAGGTTTTCCTGGATAGCAGCTGCAGTGTGTATTAATCTGTCTTTCCTGTCCTCTCTGACTCCAGCCAGTTGAGGCAGATGATTCCCTCCCTGAGCCGGGTTCTGCTGGAGGTTTTGCCTTCCTGTTAAAAGGGAGTTTTCCTTCCAACTGTCACCTCATGCAGCTCAGGATGGGAGATCGGATCCAAGTCCAGTTTCTGGGTTCCCTTAGCGATGCTATTTATTATGAACTGGGTTAAAATGAATGTTTTTGTAATGACATTATTGTGAAGTGGCGCTATACAAATAAATCTGAAGTGAGTTGTGTGCATTTGAACTAGATTTCACAGTTGCACTGAGGCTTTAGGACCAAATATGCACAGTTTAGGTTGGTTCAGTTGTTCATCATTTGGACGTTTTGTCTACAAACAAAGCCACTGTGAAGTCTAAAGGGGGTTTTCCATTATCACTAGTTCGCCATACTCCACCGGCCGAATGCTTTTCCATTGCAAATCCAGTGTAAGTCCAGACGCTTTATTGTGGGGGGGGAGGGGGGGGGGGTAGGGTTCTGGCTAACCCTAGGGTTAGGGGGAACATTTTTCCCAAAAAATTACAGATGTCCTCTGATAGCAACACCACTAAACAAAACAATACGTTCTCCGAGATTTATTGTAGGCTATTGTTTAATTTGTGCAATAAACAATTTTAAAAAAATAAAATGAATTCACGGAGACACCACAGAAGAAGACAGAGACAATATGGAAGGCGTTGAAGCAGCCGTTTACCTGCTGCTCAGGTTATGGTTTATAATGTATAATAAAATCATGGCGCAAGTCGGACAAGAGAAGACGACCTGGAGAGGCAGTAACCATTACTGTGTACATCGCTGTGTAGTGACATCATTCGCTGCAAGCAAATCAGCCTGCAGACCTCGCGCTACCCGCACTACCCGACAGGCCTGGCCCGACTATGAAGTAGGTCCAAAAAGTGTACCAGTAAGGCCCGACAAATCATAACGGAAACACCCTGAATCCGGGTGGACTGGTGTAAGGCTGGGTGGACTGGGGCTGTGTGGACGCCTTAGAGCAGTTCTTCTAAAACAGTTAAAATCTTTGCAAATCTTATCATTTCCAATTCTGTGTTTCAACCGAGATGCATCTGTTTTCATGACCACATGATACAATCACCCAAGTCACTCTTAAGGCTCATTTATGCTACATATACATAGGGAAGGCAAGGCAAATTCAACCAAGTGCTTTACAGAGCATTACAATAATATACCGTAGAAAGAAAGGTACATCCATTTAAAATGCCATTGCCATTATTCTTTCCCTTCCATGATGGTTGTTTGTTGGTGCATCCACCAGAAGGTCGCATACAGCTCAGATGATTGTAAACATGGCAACAAGCATTAAACAGTGTGTATTTAAACACATTGCTTCTTCTCCTGTGTTACTTCGGAAGGATACATTTCAAAGCGGCTCCTGTGATTTCACATTAGTACTATTCATTTTTTCAGGATGCACATCCTAAAGTACCCAGAAATGACCAAACTCTTGATTTACATTTTGTTTAGAACATGGGTCTTTAGAAGATGCATGCTGACCTCATTCTTCTTCTTCAGTTACATTGATCACGTTTAACCTGATCTGTATGTATTTCTTCATGTGTTTTCCACAATGAGTGCGTTTCCATAAATCTAAAACAGAGTCATGAGCCAATAAAAGTCCATGCATTATCCGCTGCAATGTGAAAACAGTAAAGACTTGTATGCTGGCAATGGTTCTGTCTCTGTGTAGATGTGGCCTTAATCAAACCTCTAAATTTCGCAGGATTAATGTTTTCTTTCATTCTCAGGAATAAGAATTAGGAATAATTAGGAGTGGGAATCAATAAGTTTATCTTCTGCCCATTCCATTTCAAGCAAATATATGTATATTATATTAATTGTATACTGGTGTATAAGTATAAATATGTGTGTGTGTGTATATATGGGTATATGTATGCACGTATGTGTACATTTGTGTACATGTATGCATATGTGTAACAACTGCACATGATATACAAAAAGGGCATGCCATGTTACTCAAGTATTTGATTGTTTCTTTTCTTTCTTTTTGTATTGTATACTTTGTTGTGAATAGTGTACACTAATGTACAAAAGGTAGAACAAAATATTGTTTTTTTTCTTACTTTACTTCCTTGAAATAAGTCAATCAAACATCCAGCTCCTCTACCTGAACAATGGGGCCAATGGGGGCAATGTAAGCGCCGCCCTCAGATTACAAAAAAAAAAAAACAAAAAACAAAAAAACACCTATTCTTTTCACACAACTTAAAACATGTAGGATGGCACCAATGGTTGGAAGCAGGAGACAGTAAGGCTCAGTCGCTTCTCTTCTCAGCCATCTTCCTCGTTTCTGCAGAGGATAAGGTTACTCTTGTGTTTGGGGCACCTAGATCTCATTAGCGTTCAACACCCTGGCTAAAGGGCTCCATTTTCTCTTCCCTTTGATCCTTAAAATGTTTGAACAGGTGGAGGGGAAAAGCCAAGTGGAAGCAGGATGGAGCTCAAGGGGTTTATGTTTTAAACCATAATGTGTGAATCTGTTGCGCTGTTTGAAGGTTTTCAACAGGGTTGGGGGATCAACATCCCTTTAAGAGTCAGCGTAGACCTTCAGCTGAGCAACACATTTACAGCTGATTGACTCTTCACTTTGGTCGAGTCCCACATCATTAAAACTGATAGTGAGTGACCATCACAGCTGGCCGAAGGAAAGCAATCAGACATAACCTTTACAGCATCACATGCTGTGAACTGTGCTTCAAAGACAGAAATAGGAGAACAATTTGTTATCAAGCGCCAGGCATTGAAAGTAAAAAAAAACACTGGTGACAATATTCACATGATGAATTCCATCCTCTTCCTCACCAGCTTCGTGTCATCACTTCTCTTCTTTTATATGAAATGCAAATATAAATATGAAAAGATGAAAGAACAGAGAAGGTTTCTCCCCTCATTCATGTAAGTGTGACCATCGCTCATCTCCTGCAAGACGACACCCACCCTGATGTTATCTTCATGTGTCCACATCTGGACTTAATATAACTGAGTAATGTTAGATTTAACAAGCATATTCTCAGACTTTCCCCCCAACCAGGTTTGCACATGTTTGTCTGATAGTAACTTCAGATCTGTTATTTTTCTTGTCTAACTTAGTTCCTTTTTATTTTTGGGAATGATTTGGAGGGAATATTTAAGAGGATTCTTTACAACAGCAACATAGAGAAATGGTGTAGCTCTATTCTTATGCAACATTGCTGACACGGTATTGTGAATACAGGAGAGAAAGGCTGCTTGGCAGAGCTCTGTGCTCTCTGGTTGCTTTTCTAGTTTAATGAATGAAAAAAAGAATCATTATGCAGGTTTAAGAATCTTTTGTTTTAGGAACAGACCTGCTTTAATGTCATGTTTGTGTGTTTTTTTCTAAAGAAACCCTGCACATAAAAGAATTTTCTAAAACAAAAAGCCCGTCCTGAAATGACCCTTACGTCCTGTTGATGCATCCTTTTACAGTTACCAAACTATTCTCCTTAAAACTCCAATTATGCAACTATGAAAAACTCTCAGCATTCCTGAGAACCCCTGGCTGGGAAACTTCCATTTTCCATTTCCATTTATTTTCCATTTGCAACACAAGCACACACAGACGGAAGGACGGAGAGTAAATAGGATGCATTTTTTACTTTGGGTTAAAGTCTAAAACGTAACATTTAGGGATTACCTGTTGGATTAAAGTTAACATTCTGTGTGAAGAGCTGACATGGATGTGTTTTAAAAGAAAAGCTGCTTTTTGTTTTATATAAAGTTATTAGTTATTACCTGATCTGTTTAAAATATTTATTTTCTGTAAAGTTTGACTTGTTTCTTCAGCTGCACCTTTACCTCCATGACAGTTTCAGACCTCTGGTCATTATATAACCTTCTAGCTCACAGTTTTGTTTGTTTATTGTGGATATTTTCATGTTCTACCAAACTTTTTTCTGCTCTGGCAGTTCTTAGAATTGAATCTTTTTAAACTTTTTGATTTTCTAACCTGCAGAACTTTTATTTTGTAGCTCTTCAGGCTCGTTAATTATCTCTTTGCCTCCTGGGTGTATGTTCAGATTGTGGTCTTTAACTACCGATAAAACAGACCATGTCTGAGGCTGAAACTTTTTTAAACTTTCAGATAAAATGTCACATGAAGGGCTTGTTGGCTGATATTAGTCCACCTTCTGCACATTTGGGTTTAATAAATGAAAGACAGTCACCGGTCTGTGGTGACTGATCTCAGCCATGAAGAGGGGCAACAACTCAATTCCCCGTTTTAAGGCACAAACATCACATCAGGAATGTGACCTTCAAGATGGTGAGATTATGCTTAATATTTCAAAAACCTCTTCAATTATTCATGAAACTTTGCTCACATACATCCTTACCAGGTCTTTTTCCTGCTAGGTATCTAGGCTCACTGGAAGCCTTTATAAACTTGTTGTATTATTCATCAAAGGATGTCCCCATCCACATCGTAACGCTGCTCGACACATCCCCAATGCAATTACATGACAAATATCTTAATATGTACTTTGCATAGCTTGGACTGCATGCTCAGACACGAACTCCCACACACACAAACAAAACGGTATATTATGCACGTCTGTTGCGCCCCTTCTCTGAGAGACTTAAGGGAAATGCGAGGCTATTATGATTTGACAACCCTTGTGAAAGTGTGAGAACGTGGCAACGCAAAGAAAGCCATGCATGCACGTACGTCTTCATCCTGAATACACAAGAGCTTCGCTGCCACTCAGTCGTGTCAAAGATGCCAACGCTTTGGTTTCCTCCTCTGCTTTTCATTTACAGCTTACTTTGCGCAGTTGGAAATTTATTGTCCTTTTTTAGCAGACAGAACGTTACAGACAAGTAATATCCTTTTAAATGTCACCGTATTTGATAGTAAGCCGTCACTGATGTGATTTTACATTGTGTCTTCAAGAGCTCGTCTTTCATCCAAACAATGTTTCCATTGAAGTTATGTATTGTTGTATTGTACAAGGGGATTTTTACTATATATATATATATATATATATATATATATATATATATATATACATACAATATGTATACAATATATTATACAATATTATTATGTATATTACTTTTAAATCAGTTAGTAAGCAATATCTTCATTCACTGGGGTGTGGTGAAGGTGACCATTTTTTAATTAATTTGATTTTTTTCTCCCCTCATGTATTTGTTTTTCTGGTTTTCTGAATGTACCATACCATTTTTATTTCTGCACTATGTTAGAAACAAACTGCTGACCAAACTGCTGTACAATAATATCTAAAAAATAAAATAAAACATATCATCATAAATAAAAATACAGCTAAAAACACATATACTAATGACAACTCATTCCTGCATAAAAGCCAAAAAAAGCGAGGGAGGTTCCTTATCTGACTTGCAGAGCGAAAACATTCCAGATCTTTGGAGCTCTGAGAGAAAGCTCGGTCTCCTCTCAGTTTGTATCGTGTCTTCTGGACAGTTAAAAGCATCCGGTCAGCTGATCCGTATGGACGTTGTGGGGTGTTTGGGTTCAGCATCTGGCAGGGGCAAGGTTATTAAGAGATTTAAAAACAAACAAAAGGATCTTAAAATTGATCCTGAAATGAATGAGAAGCCGATGAAGAGTAGCTAAACCTGGAGATATGTGCTCTTGTTTTCTAGTGCCAGAATGGAGACAATACGATTGTTGTAAATTAACTCCTGTGTCTTTAACTATTCACACCCCTTAAACTTTCTCACACACCTTACAAGGACACTTATTACATCCCAAAACCCGCAGTGGTTTCATCACGACCGCCGCCAGATATCCGTCGTGTGAACACGGTAACTCGAACAATTTTCACAGCTGGATTTTACTGTATCGAATTTCAGAATTATTGGATTTATGGTTTTCCCACCAGGTGGCGCTTTATGCACGGAAACAATATTTTTGGCTATATCTCTGGAACTATTTGTCTCATTGACCTCAAATCGAGTGCAAATAAAAGGTCATGACTTCAGGACGCATCCAGTCCTGATGTCATACTGGGCTGGTTCAAAGTTTCCACACCAGGTGGAGCTTTGTGGCTGAACATGTGCAGCTTTATATTATTGTATTGTGTTAATTCGAGGATTGGGGAATAGGAGGATTGGGGGCCGTCGCTTCTGACAGCATAGGTCTTGTTTTGTCTTATTTGAGAAATGATGTGATTGACCAACAACGTAGAACATAATTGTGAAGTGAAACATAAATGATGGATGGTTCTAAAGATTTTAAACGAATCTAAATCTGAAAATGTGCTGTGCATTTGTATTCAGCTCTTTGTATTCCAATACTCCTGAATACAATGTCGTGCACTCCACACATCTGGCCTTTATGGAAGAATAGAGAGAAAGAAGACATTATTGAAAAAAGGCAGAAGTCCAGTTTGCAGTTTGCCATAAGCCTTGTAAGTGACACAGCAAACATGTGAAAAAAGGTGCTTTTTGGGCTCAATGCAAAATGCTGTGTTGTGGAAAACTAACCCTGCTCACCACCCTGAACACACCATCCCCACTGCCTAACATGGTGGCAACAGCATTATGCTGTGGGGAGGCTTTTCTTCAGCAGGGACAGGAAATCTGGTCAGAGCTGATGGGAAGATGGATGGAGCTAAATACAGGGCAATCCTGGAGGATTGGTAAAACCAGTCTCCACCCTCTCCTACAAGTTTCTCATATGTTACAATGTGCAGCATTCATTTATAATGACACGCATGAACATAGATTCAGATTAGCTTGACGTCCGCCAGACAGTTCAACAGTTTATTCTCAACCTTAAGGTTCTAACAAACAAGCTCCACTTTTGTTTTGCAAAATT
>JBAMHX010000017.1:19646115-19713309 GCA_037177515.1 Pseudomugil tenellus | reverse complement strand
TATGTATATATACACTGCTATACACTATATGTATATATACACTGCTACTTGGACAGTGTCCCACTGCTTTTTGTCCATTTCAAACGGATCAGGCAACAAAACACCATGCACACGGAATTTCTGATCGTATCTTTCACCATCCCTCTCCGGTAATGCTCAAGATGCTTCTCTTTTGCTTTTAAGCGACTGGATTTTATCTTCTTTGCAAGTTCCATCATGTAAACAGTACGAGGTACGCAGATTACCCTGTTATCTTCTGCCAACAGCTAGTGCGCATGACCGGGATTAACCAAATGTAAAAAATCAATGTGTTTATACACAGGGAGGCAGGGGGGCAGTCCTGCATATGCATCTTCTAGATTTTTCTAAATGAGCAACTGATTCTCTCGCTGGTCTCCTCCAGTGTCTCGATGCTACTTCGCAGGGGAAAACACCTTCCGCTTTGGTGCTTTTTGTTCTTCACTGCTGGCTGTAGATTTAACATGGCCGACTGAGATGGAGCACTTTACCTGTCCTATGTATAAACTGATCTACAATTCTTTGCTATAAGAATGTGTCAGATTATTTAGCGAGGACAGAAGACACCAATGACGATACTCGTGTAAATGCAAAGATGGATTTTGGCGACTACACAGAAAAAATTCCCTTTAAAGAGCCTCATCCATCTTTGGTGCCAGTTGGGTCCAAGTGCATAGTAAGCACAACTGCTGCAGGATTACCGCTGTATCTATTTTCTATGTAGAGTATTTGTTGATTTTTTTCCTATCACAGTTCCCATCTGCAGGTAATGAAAGAGCAATTTCATAAAAGGTTGGAATGAAAATACAGTCATGCAATATCCAAATTGGTATTTGGCTTTTCAAACTTTAATAATTCTAAAAGGCAAACATTGAATTATTAGACTAACTTTGTCTGGTCATATGTTGTTACCATAGCAACGTTCAAACTAAAATTTAATTCACAAAAAATGGATCTGTTGATTTGATTTATACAATATAAAATGGAGCATGCCATTCATGTAAAATAGTTGATTAAATCTATAACAGTCTTTATTTATCTGTCTGTCTGCTGATGGAATCCAACAACAATGCTTATTTAGCCAACAAGAGGTCTGGCCAGGATGGGAAAATGCAACTCTAAACAACTCCGTCTAATTTTGTACCCTTGATTAGATGTGCGTAAAATTTGGTTTTTATAATGTTGATAGATTTGCATTAAGTATGGGAAGTAGAGTTATCCAGGTAAACATGAAATACGTCATGGTTGAAGACCAATGCTAGAAGCAATAATGGACCAGAGCGGGGGTGGGTGGGGGGGTTTCAAGACCAGTCCTCGACATAACACAACACGATTGATAATGTTCCAGGACTCTGCAGAGCTAAGTTGCATACACATGAGCAAATCCAGGCAGGATACGCAGCAGGATGGTAGATCTGAAAGACCAAACGTCTGCGATGGACTGGCGGTCTGTCCAAGTTGGAACCCGCCTATAAACCAGTGACTGCTGGGATTGGCTCCACCTACCCGCAACCCTTCACTGGAATAAGTGGTGTAGATAATGGATGGATGAAAAACCAAACTTTGGGCACCTCTGGACTATATTAACTTCTTATATCATAAAAACAACAAAGATACATCTAATGGGCATTTTATCAGGTGCTTCCTGCTAATAGCACACTTTTTTTTCACTACTTCCCAAATGGATTTATGTAGTTCCAGCAGATTCTGATCCTACCATCTGCACGTGGGGCTCTAATGGAGACTCATCAGACCAGTTTGTCCAGTTCTGGTGAGTCTGTGTCAATTGAAGCCTCAGTTTCCTGTTCTTAGCTGCAGGAAGTGGAACCCGGTGTGTCTTCTGCTGCTGGAGAACATCTGCTTCCAGGTTGGACGTGTTTTCTGTTCAAAGATGATTTTCTGCATATCTGGTTGGAACCAGAGATAGATTGTCTTCCTGTTGCCTATCTATCATCTCCAACCAGTCTGCCCAGTCTCCTCTGAGAAAAACAAGAAGTATTGTTCCACACAACTGCTGCTCACTGGATATTTTCTCCTTTTCAGACCATTCTCTGTAAACTCTAGATGGTTGTGTGTGAAAATCCCAGTAGATCAGCAGTTTGTGAAACAATCAGACCAACAGCACGCCATGTCCAAAGCTACTTTAATCCCCTTTCTCCCGCAGTCTGATGCGCGGATTGAACTTTAGCAACATGTATCGACTATGTCTACAAGACTGAATGCACTGAGCTGCTGCCATGTGATTGTCTGATTAACAATCAAATTAAATTAAATCAAATCAAATTAAACTGTCTGGTGGATTAACTAAGTCAATCAAACATTTAATCATGTGAGCATCAGAAAAAAGAGGAAATAAATGTGGACATGGTGTGAAGTGGTTACAGTGCGGGTCACGGACAAATGTTGCACCTATTGTCTCATTCTCTGGCTAATTTTACTGGATCACCATCAATGATTATTGTGGAGGAGATTCCCCTAATCTGCCCTCCTTTCATCTACCACTTCAGCCTCTCTTCCTTCTTCCTCATGTGTATTTAAACTTGGCTTGGAGATAAATGCCCCCCCTCCCTCCCCCTTCTTCTTTTTCTAGGACATTTCATGTTGTTGGTTTGCTAACCTAAATCCCATATACACAAAAATAATAAAGAAATGGTTGGATTTTGTGTAAAACATTTGCACATTAATGAACTAATATTTTAGGTTTAAAGCATTAAAAAGGTGAATTTAAGACAGTTTGTGCCTTTTTAAATAAAAACAGTCAGGTTTGAAAAGGTTAGTATAAAAATAGGAAAAGGTTAGAATAGAAAGAGGACTTTGTAGAGGCAGAGTCTCTCAGGTATAAGAAAAGGTTCAGAAATGTGCAAATTGCAAAGCAGCTTGATAAAAGCTTTTCTGCATCACACAAAATGTTATAAGTGATTTTTTATTTATTTATCCACGTTGCAAACTGTCATCTAAAGATTCAGATTCTCTGGATTCTACATTTTTGGATACAAAACAACCGGAAATCTAAATATGGTCATTCTCACTGACTTCAAACAGGCGAGGTTCGGTTCTGGGAATCATAGTTTGGACTCAGTTTGTTCATCTTGCATCGTTAAAAGCTGATCCAGAAAGAGTTCTCTCTTTCCCGATGCATTCAGCACAAACTCATTTTCTTACCACATTGATTGAAATTCACCTCGTCTTTTCTTGGGAAAAGCACTGATCCAGATTGAAAGCGGTGAATCTACACCTGGATAGTTTTAAAACAACATATATTCTGATGTAAATGAGATGTTTTCCAGGGAAGGTCTTGCATATTTCAGCGATATTTCAAACCAAACCCCATTTGTTCAGTAAACCCTGATTTCTGTTGCATTCACACAATTATTCCACAGTTCTAACTGGTGGATTCCCCACATGGCCTCTGGTTTGAAAAGCCTTGCATAAAGCATGGTTTCACGGGAGAGCTCCTGGTTCTGGTTCTGGCCTGCATGCAGTCCAGAGGCCTGTACAACCACACTGCTAACTTCACTGTATATATAAATATTCACCGGAGCTTCCTTCCGATAATGATGGTTCACGTCTTATGGCATGGGTGCCCAGCTCCAGTCCCTGCTCCAACACACTTGAGTCAAATCAGCCAGTCATTGTGCTGAACCTAATTGGCTGCTGAATCCAGGCGCATTGAATCAGGGATATATTGAATACCTGCAGGACTGTGGCCCTCGAGGACCACCTTTGGACACCTCTGTCTTATGGGGTAAATCACCATGGTAACTTACACTGCAAAGCCAACCTGCCCAGAGAAGGTTATGTTCTGCATTATATGGAGTATAAAACACCCAGTCTGGACCAATCAGTTCATTTGGAAAACGTTCAGCACAATTTGACAAGATTGAGGCGTGGATCCTGGGAGGATCATAGCTCCTAAGAGCTAAATCCCTGTCTCTATAGGCTTTAAAGTATGTTTTTGTTCTTGAACAAGTCCATTTAGGTTCACAAGGTTTGAATCTGAAACTAGAAAAGCATTCAGAACACATTCTGCCTCTATTTATTGTATAAAAAGGAAATCTACAATAACTTGAAATAACAATGCAGACTTTTTTAAAAATCTTTCAGATCTTTTCAAAATGATTATTTATAAAATAATAATAAAAGCGGGAATAGGCTATAAATGTGTCAGGGTGGGCCTGGCTCTGGGCCAGTCAGAGAAGTGGGTGGGCCAAAGCACACCCTGGCCCACATATGGCTCGGCCCCTGGTCTGAAACATCTGGGCCATAACAGAGTGAAGTCAGTTTATCTTCTCCGATTCATTAATTTGGTCACAAATTTACACATTTTTCTTTCAACGTTTCTTCCTGAGTGTTGATGCAACAGTCTGGAGTTTAATTCTTCCTTTTTCTCCAATAACACCAGTCTGGTTTGTCTAATTACAGACATGGAGAAACCCAGCAGAACCAGCAAACGGATGCATTGAGAGTAAGTCCAACCCTTGAGACATCCAGAGTTTATTCATTTCGCTATGTGGTCCTGCTGAATTTGATCCAGGACTCTAGAAGAGCTTGAATCCTCCACCAGACCAGAAAGGGATGATATTCCTCTGCTGTTCTCCAAACTTCCCAGATGTTCATCAAGTATTGTAAATAAAGAAGACGATAAATAATGGTGAAACTAGACCTGTCCCAACGTTTCTAAGGCCTTTTGCTGCCATCATCAGAGATCTACTGGTAAAATGCGTCATGTTTAGCATTTCTTACATCCTTTTCTTCCATTTTCCCTTTTTGAAGTGGGATCTGTTTGGGGCAGAAATTTCTCTGGAAACATCTGAGCTCATCTCATGTTTTGGGATAATGCTGTTCAATCGCTCCCAAACGAAGGCGATTATGCTTTTGTAATGTCTGCAATTAACAGCATCTATTTTCTTTTTGTTTGTTTCTTTCCTTCATTACTCATTTTAATTTTTCTCTCCATGGCAGACTCGCTTATTGTGCAATCGTCAGGTGGCCCAAATGGAAGGTTTAAGGCGGTGATTGATGCCACTCCTCATCACGAGCTGACTGAAGGAGGAGAAAATGAGCACAATTTAACCAATTTCGTTTTCCTCTGTTATTAAACCAAGCGATGATGACCATGTTTTGCTATTCTGATCAAAATAGCGCCAAAAAAATGTCCCTGGAAATGAGAGAGAATCACTTCGAGGAGACGGAAGATAATAATTTTGAATGCCTTGCAAAGAAAAGTACGTGATAATACTCAGAAATGTGCAGCCCAAAATTTTTTTTTTATTAAATGCTACAATAAATAATAAACCAGGATTTAATGCTATATCATAGTATTTTAAACTTTTTCAGGGCTTTATCAAATACATCAGGTAAGAGAATCGCAAATGCATCTTTTTCAGCCTCTGTGAAGACTGAGTGAAAATGGGATAAAAGAGAGATGGTGAAGCAGATGACAGGGATGAAAGAAGGCGGATATCTTGTTCTTAGTTTTACAGGAAACGTGTTTGGAGCCGTTTGCATGTTTGAAACCTGCCAGCAGGCAGCATGAAGCCCAACAAATTAAAGTCACCTCGAGACGTTACATCCCATCATGTCAGTGAGCCAGCCAAGATTTTTTAAGATTAAACTTTTAACATGAAAGATGGAAACTTTGTTACCACAAAACGGAAAAGAAGCTCAAAGAAAGACGCATCTGAACTGGGGTTATGAATCCTCTCAGCCAGTACTACCAGGTCGAATGAAGCATCTCCATCTGTATACAGAGTTCTGAACTGGTGCAATTTCCCCAAACCACATCGTTACTGGGGATGTATAACGGCACGCTTGAATCACTGTACTTTGGTTTTAAGATCACGGTTCGGTTCCATTTCAGTCATGTTGGTGTGAACAGGAAGATGTTTAATAGTGTTTAGTGTGAAACTGAAAACTAAAAAGAGAATCGCTTGTAGTAAATTATCCAATAAAAGATTCTTAAATAAATATCACAAACTAAGACATGCTCCATTTTAAATGAAAGATAACTGCACACAAAGGAAGATAAACTGCTTGCAAACCCCAAACAGCCACCACATCATGTCATCGGTGGTTTTCTCTGCTGCATGTGGTGCCGGGTTGCCGTCTTTCTCTGGCTCAGCATTGTAGGTGATGCTGAACCGCTTAGTGGTGGTGACGGGCCTGCCATGTCCTTACGCCGCAGAACTCATTATCAAGGTATGCAGTGAGCTTTTCTGGTTTTGATGCAGCTTCGGTAGAGAACCGAAGAGTTCAGTCAGTGATGTCCAAAACGTTTTACACCACAGCGGACCATCTTCCAGTTGCAGCTGGAGATGAATCCCGCCTCAGCATCCTGTTAAGGATGTTTTCTCCTCATTTGGTCCATTTGGTCCTGTTGTGGCAGGAGGAAATGGTCATCTGTCTGAGTCTTCCTCATTTGTTTGGTGGAGGACAGCCAAAGCTTATTCTGCTTTAATTTTTCTGCTTTCTGCTCGTTATGTTGTTGTCAGCAAAGTAAAGCAAAACATTATATTTTCAGGAAATCATCTAAATGGAATAACAAACAAGTGATTTGATTTTAGGAAAGATATGGATCATGGCTTGAATCCACAAATTCATTTTCTTTTTTTTTTTTTTAACGGTGAAGAGATTGGGACAGTTTTGCCTTGAGAGCTTTTAACTTAAATATAACGATGATGATTGCCAAAAAAAAATAAAATAAAAAAACAAAAGCTTGCCAGGCTTGGACGTCTGCCCTCTGAGTGCTTCTAGTTATAATATAATGTTGTCAAAAATACTTAGCGATGTTATAATGAAAATATTAAACTGGCATCAGACTTAAATGAAACCTTTTTTCATCTATGTAGGAAATATGTTGAGTTTGGAATGAGATAAAATGACTGTTTAATTGATGAAACTACTATAATGTGTGTTTACTAAGGACATAAAACTAAAACAACTCTGTTGAAAATCCAAAATATATGAATGGTTTTTCACTAAAGACAAGGCAGCCATGTTGGATAATGCCCCTCCTGTGTCACTCTGCAGAAACTATAACTAAATGACTCTAATCTGCTCTAAAATCACCGCTCAGCTTTCCCTGGATAAATAACAGCTAAAAAGAAATTGCTGCATGCATTTATTTCCTGCTTTCTCTGGGACTGGATGTAATGGGAAACAATAAAGATCTCATTCATTCATTTAACACCGTTGGGAAGCACTGACCTCGTTCGCCTGCGCCGAAGCACTCGGATCGTGTGGACCCAATACAACAATGCAGATTTGGCTTAATGACTTTGTCTTCGCCCCCAACAATATTCCAGATATGCTCCGGTTTTTAAAGACTTATTGATTATCTATTTAGGATTTCACATCCTCAACAAAATGAAAGGCGGTTTGAAGAGAAGCGTTTCGATGAAAGCTGTTCTGGCTTGTTTGTACAGCATGATGAAACTCACACTTGTTAATGAGTTGGAGTCGCTCGTCCTGAAAGCCTCTAATTGAACAACTGCATGTAATGGCTCTACATGTTGTGGCAGAGAATATGGATAAAATTATCACCACGCAGGATTTCTTCACAATGGGATCTGCACGGTCTCCCTGCATCATAATTTGATGACAAAGGTTTCTTTAACGGTAAAGGAATACAAACTCAATTTTACTTTACCTGCAGCGCTCTTTTAGAAAGAGAGCAGCTGTCAGTGACGAGATGAAAGTTGAAGGATTTTATTTACAAATGCTTCCAAATCTTCTTATTTTTCCCCACAACCTCGTCATTGTTGCTTTGTACTGCCAAAAGCAGTTTTAATTATCACAAACACCAGTTTCATGAGTCTTATTCTAACATATTCTTTGAAATGTTTGATTAACTTGCTTGTGTCCAAATGCAGGATTAAGTATTCACCTATCTGCTTGTACGAGTGTTGCCGTCGCTGCACCAAGCTCACTCCCTTTGATCATGCAGTAAGGACTTCCAAATTCCCATTGTTTGCTGGCAGCATATCAAAGCTTTCATATGATGATGCAAATGTGTTTTTAAGGGCAGTCACTGTGGAATACAGGAATAACTCAGACATACATCCACACAGGAAGAGACAACTAAATTCCTTTTGTGAATCAATAGGGGGGAAAGTAGAGCATCGTCAGTCTCTTTGCCATGAAGAGAACTTACAGTATTACAGTCGTTCACTTATGAGATTGCAGGACGTCCAAGTGACTAAATGAAGCTGTTGTGGAAAAATGAAGTCCACCCTCACTCATCCTACTGACTTAAGAGGTTAAGTAGCAGCAGGAGCTGCTAATCCGATGCATTTGATTAATCGGTTATCATTACAGTGAGAGCCTCTTAAGCAGAGCGGCTTTCAATGCTACTGTAAAGCAAATGTCAAGAGGAAAGACATCTGCAGTGATTTTAGAAAAGCATCTGTCTGATAAGCTAATTAATCTGGGAGGGGTTACGAGGGCATTTCCTGTTCATCATTTTGAAGAAAGAATATTACTGGGGGTGGGACTATTATATGGGATTATAAAAATGATCTAATTAATACTACTTAATGTAATTCATTAATCATCCCATATTGTTATTTATTTTTTTATACGTGTGAGACATTCGACAACATTGTTTTAAAATGTTTTACCTAAAATTTTATTTCAGCCAATCCAAAACAGGCTTTTTCTGTGTCTGAACCTCCAAATGTCCATGGCCACGCCACCTCCCTCTCAGGGACCGGATGCAGCGTTCAATGGCTGCTTGGTGTTTTCAGAGAGCAGGCTCCGCTGGACGGCGGTTGGGTCAATCACAGTATCCTCTACCGGGGGGAGGGGTTATTTTTCTTCTTGAAGTCATACAGGGAACGATGACTTGAACACACATTCGCTAAAAAGTTGAAAGAACTTTTTTTTTCATTTCTGGGCCTCATACACGGCATATGAGGACACATATTACTGTTAGAAAACCTTCAGAAGGTAAATTTAGCAGAAAATTAAATCTTTCACATCAATTAGTCAGAATTTCATCATACAACGAGCAAGATTGTATTAATTTAAATTGATTTCAGTGGATGCAGACAATGACGTAAGCACAAACTCCAGCAACGTTTCACATAAAAGGAGTAGAAAAGGAAAATGTCTCTGGTCAAAACCAAACAGACTTAAAGTTAAAGAGTCACCTTTAAAACTTAAAAACTACAGCTGTTGTCCAACAGAGACTCATGTTATCGAACGATTTATTAATAGGCCTTAAATGTCCCATAATTTGCTATTCTACAGTTATTTATCAGACCCTTTTGGTCAAATGGTATATTTGCAGTTTCACAGTCTATTCTATAAACATCTATGATAATATTATGCATTTTGCAACATGCACCGTACTATAGTTTTAACATATCACTCATTTGCTGCTTCAAGGTCTCTACCCAACACTGTGAAAGGATTCCTCCCGCTCGCTCTCTGCTGCTCTCACTCATCTGCACAGAGCAGCCAAAGATGTGCTGTACGTTGACAGCGCTGCAGCAGCCACATGCACACTTCCTGGAGGAGATAGTGCACTAAAGTTTTCAGGAAGGGGAGAGGGGAGTCTCCACATTGGAGCGGTAGAGTCAGCTGTTTGCTCTGCTCAAGCTACACTTCTCTTTTCTTAAGTGATAAACCTACAAAAACGTATGGATGAAAAATAAAACTAGTTCCGGGATCATTTTCAGGAACAATTAATATTAATAGAAGGTTGAAAGCTCATAAAAGACCATTTTGTATAATATGGGACCGTTTTAGTTTCAGTCTAGTCATGGAGCTCTGACTGCAGCTGGGTGCTGTGTGAGGGCAGTGTGAGGGCCTGTAGCAGTACACTCAGCTGAGGAGAGCAAACCATACATCAGTCACCAAAAGTCTCCAGTAACACCAGAAAAAGTCACCAGACTTCGTTGTTTTAAAAAGAGTACTGAGATGAATTTGAAAACTCACTAAATTTAGCCCCAAAATAGCCGCGCAATCAGTTTGGCTCCATGTGTACCCGTACAATTAGTGTACCAGAACATTATTTGGAAATGCAGGCTGTCTTCAGTCAGCAGGATTGGATGTCTTAGCAAGTTTAAGCCAAGTTCAAACTGTAAAACATTCAGATAAACTTAAAAAAACAAAAACCAAGAGCTACATGTGGGACTCGCCATGCCTCGGCCAGCATGTTAGAGGTAAAGACAGAACAAAAGAAAAAGTCTGAGCAGGTTTGGATAAAGAGGAAGACTTTCTTATCTGAAAGGAACATGGAAGCACAACTTAAAAACAAAAAGTACAAGACTTCTTGAACGATGTCCAGAAGTCCGGTGACATTTTAACCAAAGTGGAGACATTTAATCAGAATGCAGGAAAACCCAAACGAACCAAATCCGCAGAAGCTCTTGGACTTGTTCTGAAGCCACAGGAGCGGTGCAGCTTTCAGTCTCTGAGTGGAATGTGGACTTTTTCCTGTACTGAAGCATTTTAGAGTCAGATGTGAGTCGTTGGTAGAAACTGGCTCATGCAAGAGGGTGATTACTCTAATGAGGATACGCATAAATAAATTGTTATGTGACACAATTCACAAACTATGAACTTTTTTTGTTGATCAGGTGCAGCATAAAAAACTGAATAGTAATAATAAAGTAAAAAGTAAAAATATAGTTTCTAATTGATAAACAAGTAAATGTATGTATGTGGTATATCTAACAGTGCAAATAGATGAGGTTAGTGACATGACTTGTTTAATTGACCGGTGTTATAAAGTGTTCATAAGTCTAAAGAAAGAGGGGAAGAAACTGTTTTTTTCTGGTCCGAATGTAGAGCAGAGTGACAAAATTCTCCATTAGTTTAAAAGAGCTTTTACAAGCTAATGAAACTTTATTATGTCCGTGTACATACAACTTTAGCACTTCTATCACATGACACGAGACGCACCAACAAAGATCTACTGAATTCCAAAACAGCTCACTTAAAACACGACAGTCAACATCACACAAGACAGGAAGACTTCCTGCTTATTCCTGTTGTTTTGCAGTTCACACTCAGACATTTTGCAAAAAGGCTGAATCTACCTATAAGAGGCCTGGATTACGGAAAAGCCTTCTCGTCAGCTGGCCGGTGGTCAAATACAACTTTGCATGAAGAGACATGGGACTGTTAGGTTCCAAACATCTTTATCAACCATGGATTGTCAACAACCTTTCCAAGAGTAACTGCAGGCTTTTATTCCCTCCTGCTGCCATTAATTAGTGAGAACAGTGAGGCAGGATTATAATACAAAACATCTACAATATTGACACATAACTTCAAACCAAAACCAAGAATATTTACATAAATACAAAAATATTTTTACTAACTTATACTATAGTTTACACAAGCCTTTAATCTTATTCCCCCCCCCCCCCCTCCTCATTAACATGGTTTACTCCACATGCTCATAAGCAGGTGATTCTGCTTTCCTTGTTTGCTTCCCTACCCTGCCCAGAAGACCCAAGGTAGGAATTACCATTACTTGCTAAACATTTAACTTTACATATTTGAAAAGTGAACAAAATAAATGCATCAAAATGTCTATACAAAGAATAATTCAAATTCTCTTAACAGAGGAAAGATGGCCAACCCCCCTTCGCAAACAATCAATACTTAAATCAATGTGCTTTCTGCTTTCAATGATTTATTTAATATTAGTTTTCTTGATTGTTAGTGATGGAGACACCGATCTGCACCACACTCCTATCATATTTGATGTTGGAGTTACCAGCAGACCGAGCTGGCGCCATGTTCTCTCTCATCTCGCCTCCTGGCTCTCCATCAGTCTGCTATTTGATTGGTTGTGTACTAATAAAAACTGGAAACCACTACATGCATTCATAGGACATTGTTAGCCCGCACATCAGATGGTGCTCAATCTCATTTGGCATGATGTGCAGCACCTTAATCTCCTTCTTAACACCCTTGCAGTGTGATGGCAGCCCCTCCCGCCTCCGCCGCCGTCACCACTTTAAACCTAGATAAGTGTATCAGTGCTGCCAGGAGGATGAATCTCCAGCCTGCCAAGAACACAAGCTTGCCTTTCTCATCAATCAATTTGACAAGGCCAGCCACAGAGCAGAGCCTCCTGGCAACCTACCCCTCCCTTCACCCTCCTCCCAGACACCCCCCTCACCTCATTGCCCCCTTCTCCTCTGTCTGGACTGTTTTTGAAAATACAGCACTGTACTATAGCTGAACAAATGTGCTGAAGGAGAAGAAGAAGCACAGAGGTTAAATGGAAAATAGACAGTGAAGTTTGTGAGTGAGGGGTCTGCAGTGCCGTTTCAGCGTTGATGACCCCCCCACAGCAATGGGCGAGAAAAGAAGGTTAAAAACAGGGCAAACCGTGAGAAACCCAAAACCCTGTTAGCGCTGCATGCAGGAGACGGATGAGTCCTAAGCTTTGCGATGCACGCTGCTGCAGGAAGCTGCTGCAACATGTCAGGATGACAGCGGGGGTGTACGTGGTGACAGAGAGGCAGGCAACCCAAACTGAGAGTGATAACAAGACATGTTGACGAGATCGGCACACAGGCAGGCGGCCTCTATCTGATCTTCTGCTTCAACCCTTTGTGGAGGAGCGAAGATTTGTTGTGGACGGGTGCTAGCATGCTATCGCCGATCCTGTGATATTCTCCCAACAAGACACATCACAGATGTGTGCTCCTATGGATAGATATGAATCCAGGGTGAAACTGCTATCAGGCTGCATTTGATCTGGGGTATTTATTTTGACAGCAGCAGGAATACAGCCTGTAAAACTCTAGAGATCCATGAGATGAGAGTGCAATGATCTGTGGAGACTGTACACGCAGGTGAGGGATACTGAGCTGCACAGGGACGAATGCTGTCTTACAATGACACCTAAATGAGAGATGTGTTTGGAATAGGCATGTTCAGACTAAAGGCTCGCCTCTGTTATATGCGATGTCGTCACAGTCAAAGAAAATAAGTGAAAAATAGACTGCAAAAAACAAATATGGCATCTACTAGGAGCAAACAATCAAATTCTTCTTTCAGGCTCAGCAAAGATGGATTACATAAGCTGAAACTGTGACAGAAGCCCGAAACAAGCATGAAAAACCAAACATAAATAGAAGATAGCATATTTTCACATCTGCCAGGCAGCCGAGCTAATAAAATAATCCCTACACATTCAAACAGGCACTACCCTGCCAATCACACTTACAGCCAGCTGACACTACAATGCACAGCTAATAATCCTCTGCTAATGTGTTTGTGTATTAATCATTTGCATTCATTCCCAGGGACTGCAAAGCAATCTGTATCGGAGTCACCGTCTTAACCTCAAACACCGCAGATGTGCGGCCGCACCGCTGGAATGACACACACACAGGGGGATAAGGTGTGAGTCGTAATGTACAAATATTGCTTCATGAAGATTAGTGTTTACTTTCATCACATCGATGTCAAACTTTGCTTTAATTCACGACTATGTGCCAAGAACAGGAATTTTGCTTGGTCAATACGGAAGAGATAAGAAACCCCGTAGTAATATTTGCATTTTCTGGGAAGCTGAAAGCCGGGGAAGAAAAACTCATTTTCACTTGATAGCTCCAGAACAAATGGAGTAAAATATTCATAGCAGGATGGTGAGAGAGGGAGAAAGATAACTTTGCACAAGCATTTAGTAGAGTTCAAACTGGGATACTGCCTAGAGTGAAGCAAAGATTGATTTAGAAGTCCGGAGTCTTAAAACTGCAGATGTCTTGCTGTGTTTCTCTCTGGATGGAGCTGTTGTCCTCACAATTAATGGGAGCTGTAACAATCTGAAGCTGACACTAGATTAATCCTACAAGCATTCCTCATATTTCCTGAGTAAGTAGTTTGAATGACAGAGAAATTAATTCCTGATGGTCAAAAATCTGACAGAAATAATTTAAAATCCAAGACTCCATATTATTCTGCAGGCCAGTATAAAAACATCAAATAGCTGAAAATGTGTACGAGGTATCTTTTTTTTAAGTACACAGTTTTGTTTAAAAAGATTAAAAATAAAGAAAACTGTTCAGAAGTAGTTCCAGGTTCACACGAAACTTAACGTTAACATCAGTCAGCACCTCATTGCTGATCAAAGGTTTGCAGAATAGTTTTGACAACACTGACAACCATGTTCGGTTTGACTTTTTAACCAATCAGATTTATACATGACAGGTTGCTGTGGATACGTCCAGTCTCCAACTGGACCAGGACCACCTTAGCACAGCTGATCCTGACACCAAACACCAATGTTTTAAGGCCTCTACACACCAACCACGCTTGCGCAGCGGTAGCACGTACACAATGAATGGGTTTGCTGCCCACCGCCGCCGTTTGCCGCGTTTGGTGTGCAGAGGCCTTTCCTCTTCTACTTGTCTCTTTCTCCAACAGATTCACATCAAGCCGTTCAGTCTATCAGAGCTTCTTAAGAAGCAAAATGTCCGCAATAAATTTCTAGTTGAAGTGACAAAAAAAACCTGCACATCTAGATTATGATGGATTGGACCTTTAATTTAGCTCTCAGATGGCAGAGAGGCGTTTATTCCATACTGGTAGCTGAATTTAGGACTCTTCAGTTTAATAACACACCTGTTGAAACTTTCCAGCAGCTGTGAGTAGAAGGTAATCTGTTAACATTTTCTGCTAAGTTCTCACCAAAATTGAGCACATTTGTAGGGAAGAAGCACTTTCACATTTTTTTTAAATCAAATACAAGTACTTACATTTAAGTACATGTAGATACTGAGTACCAATAAAGTGATTTTTTCATGCATTATGTTTGTTCATGTGGCAAAGCGCAAACATGCCCAAAATCAGCTTCTCTGACAGACATAATGCCAGATTCAGATTGCAAAATACCCCCAGTAGTCCCAGTAATAACATGCTTCTGGGAAACAAAGTGAAAACGTAGTTTAACGGTTGGAAATATCTGAATCTTCATAAAAGGGAGAATGAAGTGTCTTTTGGTGGATGTACTCGCTGTGAAAAGGCACCATTCATCCATTTTCTGCAGCTTATCAGAGTCTGTAGCATCAGCAGGGAAGCATGGACTTCCGTCTCCCCGATGCCAGCTCGTCAGGTCAAAAACACCGTTCCCAGGTCATCTCAGACATATCCTGGGTCTCCCCTGGTGTCTCCTCTCGTAGGGATGTGCTCCAAGCACCTCACCACGGAGATGTCCAGGAGGCATCCTAACCAGATGCGCGAGCCTCCTCATGTGGCTCCGCACGATGTGGAAGAGCAGCGGCTCTCTGACCTCTGACCTCTGACCTCTTCCCGGATGACCGGGCTTCTCATCCCATCTCAGAGGAAGAGAAACGTTACAAATAAGGAGGATAAAGTGGTTTATGGAGGATTCGCTTCACTTCTGTGTCGATGAGCAGATATTCCCAAAAGCTGCTTTTCTTTGAGTGTTAATACCAAATGTGGGATTTTTACTTTGACATGTGTACAAATTTTGTGTTATTGCATTAAAAATAAATAAAAGTTTTAAAAATGAATTCATTTCACTGATTAATCTTTCCATTACCATGTTTATCTTGGCCATATTGCTAATGGGTTCTTTCAAAATTGAACACTTTCATGAATATGAGTTTGAGAAGAACACTTGGGGCTGCAACGGTTAGTCGACATAATTAACAATGTTTATTATTCACATATGTTGATGCCAATTTCTATAGTCGACACGTCATATGCTTGTACATATACCGCAATTTAATTATGACCAGTGTTATTTGGGCGGACACTAGGTGGAGGTAACATACTCTGTTAGTTGCCAACCGCTATTAAACTCGAAAGAAGAAGAAGTAGAAGATGCAATCCAACAAAAAAGGAGACACAAACGGAAATGACGGAAAGTCAGACTGAAGCGGAGAAAAGAATACGATCAAAACATTCAAAGGTGTCTGACAAGTCGACGAAATAATCGCTGGGTTATTGAGTCCCAAAATAATCATTAGTCTCAGCCCTGTAGTACACTAATAAGCAGTACTAGTGTTAGTACACCTTTACTTAGAAACTACAAGCACAAACACATATGTAAAGTTCCTGGCAAATGAAAGAGATGCATTGGATGGAGGTGGATCAGACGGTTTATATGTGACGTTGCTGCGTACAGTTGGGAGAAAGAAGCAAACATAAATCTTCTTAAAAGTCCATTTGAACTGCAATAATCACAAGTAGAGAATGTGTGAAATCTGTTCATTGATTTTACAGTATGTATTCTAAGGAGAAAATTATCTGCCAAATGACTGTAGAATAGAATAATTCTGGCTATATTTCCATCTTTTCTAAGCATTTCAAACGATAGCAACTCTTCAGATCTGCCGCTATACACAGAAATTGTTGCATATGAAAGAACTTTTTTTTCCTCTTTCCCCTGAGGGCATAAAATTTTAGATAATACTCCAAGGCATGATGATACTTTTCCCAAATCGCTGGTAAACGGACTCACAGGAGAAGAGATTCTTCTGCCATGTCTTCTTTGCATATTCAAGGTCTGAATGAGTTTAAATAAACCTTCCAAAACAAAGTTTCAACACCTTCTTTTCTGCAGGTGTAGAGACACCTTCTGAGCTCTGCTCACCTTAATCTTTAAGCACTAAGAGTATTAACATAATTACATTGAAAGACACTAAGCACGATTAAAAAAAAAGAAGGTTGCATGGCCTTTTGACAAAGTGAAAGGCCTTTTTTTATTACAGCAAAATAAGAGAAATATTGCATTATAAGGAATAACTTGCTACCTTCAAAAGAGTTAAACGTACTTTACCTTTTTCTTTAGGAACTTCATTAAATATTAAAAATGAAAAGGGATTTTGTGTGCACTAGTAAAATATACCCCAGATCTCTGGATAGTGTTTGAGCAGAGAAAGCAGAAGGGAAATCTGATGTGTCTGAGAAAGTTGGATAAATTACGCTGCATTGTGTTGAACCAATACGATGGTGGAGCCTGGAACCCAACCACGTGGGTTTGTCGACTCTTTGGTGTTGTTAGGTTCTGATGCACCTGTTCTGTTGTTTGCCTGATCGGTTGTCCTAAATACTAAAATATTTTCTCTTGTACTACGCTCTATATGTGTAATATTTGAAGTTTCCCCTGTTACTTGGAAATATGCTCAAAATATTTTGAAGTCACGTCACTGTTACAAAATAGTGATAGCCCTATTTACAGACATTTTATACAATTTAATAGTTTAATAATGATGATTTTTTTTTTTTTATCAGCAAGAGAATAATTGCATCCACCGCCATCGTGGATGTCGCAAACATGGCGTAATGGCTTAGGTTGACAGCATATAATCACCCTAATGTGATATTGACCCTATTGTCCCAATTGTCCTTTTTTGCCACACTTATGGCCTACGCCCTCCAACACTTAACGCGCACTTTCACCAAGTGTATATTTCGGGGAAGGCCGTGGGGTGTGGTGTGGGTATTGGGACAGGGCAGCTGTCTTTCGTGTTCCAGACCTTTGTTCCTCTGCTCAGGCTGTGGGTTGATCTTAGTGCCTGCGCCTGAGAGTGGTTGAGTAGTTAAGTTGTTGTTTGGGCCTGGTGGGAACGATGGTCCTCATTTTCGATGGTTTCTCTGCGAGTTTTACGGGTTGTGTTTGCGTTGGGGTAGCGTGGTAGAGGTGATGGTACAGCTTCGACGGCCCTGTATAGGGTTGGCATGGGTCTTGTTTGGCTGGCTCAACGTTGGTCTCTTCACCTTCGGTTTCACTGGGTCGTAACATTTGTGATGACTTCAGGAACTACCAGCAGCCATGCTTTTGTGTCTGTTAAGTGCTCAAACACCAACACAACAAACTCATTATGATAATTCACTCCTTGCAGCTTTCCCATGGCAGCGTCCTCAGAAGGAGGTGGAAAGAATGAGAGTCATGAAGGATGACCTTCACATGGAATGCAAACAAAAACTAAATGTTCAAATGCTGATTTGCATGGAGACAATAAGCCACGTTAGTTTGTTCACTCCTGCTTAGGATTCAGCGTCATTGTTTATATATGAATGGGAAAAAATAATCTGGTGTTTAAACATTAAGATCAACCTGTTGTTGCGGACAGGATGTCAGATGTGCACTTCTCATGATACTACTCCTTAACCGCTGCCACATCCCCAAGTTTATGGCCTGAGGACGTGTGTACACAAGGACTCTGCATCCTTTTTGTTTAGTTTTGTGCACGACTTTGCTTTTTGAGTTATTTGAGAAAGGAAGCCCTCAGTTAGGTTAAATGTATTTTGATTGGTACGGAGAACCTTGGTGTATATTGTTGTAGTGGATTTTGGTTTGTAGTTGATTACTGAGTGTATTTTGAGGTCTTTTGTATGTATTTGTATATTAGTAATGGTAACTTTAATTGTTAAACATAACCTTGTTGAGGTCTTTTTCTGTTAATTTCGTATATATTTTTATTACTGGATAAGATGTACAGCTTAACTTTGGACACATTTTGCTATTTTTGTGAAAACCTGGCCATTTTATTTAATATATTATTGTTATATCTTTGAGTTAATCCAGTTTGTTTTGCTATTGACACTTTTAGCTCATTGACCCAATAGAGGTCGTAACAACCACATAAGATGTCTTAAAAATACAAAAACCGCCGGATAGTTGAGAAGTAGATGCCCTCACCTATACAAATGTCACTACCCCCCCCCCACTAGGACCATCCAGTCAGACAAGATTTATAACACATTCGTAACGTGAACATCCAGTACCGCAACTCCTGAAGCATAAACAAATGTACTTTAACCCGGAGGACAGAAGGTCCCATGTTCAGTCCTTGAGATCCATTTTCCTGCAATTTTTATGTTTTTAAAGTACAGAAAAAGAAATAAATAAATTGGAACCTTTCTCCTAGCGTTTGATGTAAATGAACTATATGAAACTGGAGAAAAAAGGGGGGTTCACACCAAGATAAACGAGGGGAATTAAAAAAAAACCGTTTCTTTAGTAACGAGTAAAAACATAAATATCTTTTCCGACTGACGGCTGAACGTTGATTCTTTTTGTCCCGTGCTTCCGATGCGCGGCCGCATCAGTCTCCACCAGAAGAAAGGATCAGACTACAACCTGCCTGCAATCCCTCAGAAGGACAAGCAAAACCTGCAGGGTCCTGTTATTGTAACAAAGGAGCAGATGTGATAACTGATGAGTCAGCTCAGAGGATCTGAAACATGAGTGTGTGATGGCGATACAAGGTGCTGGTCATCTGAAATAACTGGACAGTAATATGTTGGTAACAGAGACAAAAGTTTTAATCCTTAACTCATTCAGTTGTCTCACCACTGAATCCAGAAAGAAAAGATCATTTACAACATTTACTCAGGGAAATTAATTCTACGTTAGGAGCCACTTGGGTCCAGGGAATGCAGAAATGAGAACAGGAAGCCAATGAAGTGTCTTTTTGATTCAGAGCCATATTTTTCTTTGCTCTAATTGGCTCATAATCACCATCATAAGCAGTGGAAGAAACAGTGAACTGCACCATTAAAATGAACTTTTTCTATACATGGCATCTCAGCAATCAAGCAGGTGTTAACTTCAGCCTGGTGAGGGTTTGGATAGATGCTGCAAAGAATTAGTTTATTTTAATTTAAGCTTTTTATCACAAACATTGACTTAACTGATCCAGAATTGAGTCAGACAGTTAAAAATATGGTGGAAATGACACAAAAAAGTAGATATAATGAAAATGTGGCTTTATTTTACTTTTAAATACCAAAGTCCTGTCCAGGGTGTCCCCTGCCTCTCGCCCGATGACTGCTGGGGTAGGCTACAGCTAACTGCGACCCTGAATTGGATGAAACGGTTAATAGGATGGATGGACTCTTCTCTCGTCTCTGCTTCAGTTCTTTCTTACTTTAAAAAGAAATGTGTCTGGATGAGGAGCTGAACATCGAGAGAGAAACCCGGTTGCCTTTATTAAAGCTTGTAAGCCTGTTACACACTCCGCAACAAGCAAGACCTGTTTTTTATTTTGTTCTCTCAGCCTCGAGAACAAAATGAAATCATTTTCTCATTCGACACATTTACACTTCTCATGGAGATTTTCCAGCCATTCTTTCTCAAACCAGAAGACGTGTAAATGGGACAGCGTATGGTCCATTCCTCGCTTTTTCAGAGGTTGCCACTGCTGTTTCACATGCATTTTGACGTCGCGTTTTTCCATCTGCACAACAGGCGATTTTTTCCTACATTTTGGACAGAAAGATGGAAATTTCTACTCTGTACTCTTTGCATCACATTTTGCCTCCTCTGTGCTTGAGACCTACGCCCTCAGGCTATCCCTCATATGTCCAGCTGTGAGAGCGCTTCTCCACCAGAAAACCTCCCACTGTGAGAACAACAACTACTAGAAAAGACTGGAACACACCGTCTTCTCACCAACACTTCTGGTGTTTATGTGTTAAAAAAAGACAGCTGATAGCAAGACATATGGATCAAAGCAGACTGGAGCCTGTTAGTCACTACGTAATGTAACTGGAAACCAGTCAATACCCAATTATTTAGTAATAGCCATTATTCAGCTTCTTTCTAAATACAGTTCTACTAAAATCTAAACATTTCAAGCAACGCTGCAGCCCACCGAGAGGTGAAGGGAAGCCAGAAGGTCTGCAGTCTTCAGCCCTTTTCTCTTATCGCTTTGCACCTTCATCGTTATTTTGCACAGCAGGGCTCTTAATACTTAACAGTGATGTACTGGGAAGACTACAGGGAACACTGTAGTGTTGAGGAAGAGAGTACACACACACACACACACTCTTCTGCAACAGGACACTGCATTTGTCAGGAACTCATCTCATCCAGCATCAAACCCGAATGCTTCACCTTCACTTTCATTCTAAAAGGTAAACAGCGTTATACTCGTTAGTTACTGCTTCGAATCGCAACAAACCTTCAAACCTGAGCCATACCGCCTCGCTCAGAAAGCAAAAGAGGTGGACCTGGCTCGCTGAGCTATACTGTAAATCACTGGTGCACAGATCTGGCATCCTGCAACTTTAGGCTACGTTAATTCGGAAATGGTCTGAAGCAGAAACGCAAAAGTAACCTTTCGTTCTCACTTTATTTCCACGTTTGCATGACTGTTGTTGTTGGGGAATCCTGCATGCACACGAAGACGCAAAAGTGCACAAACCTTCCAATTTCTTGGGATTATGATGTCATCTTTATGTGATCACAACACACTTTCGCATTGTCAACCGTTTAGACGGCGATTTTTGCGTTTTCTACCCTCCAAAACGGCGTTGCAGTCTAAACGATATGGACATCTGATAAAATGTTTTGCGTTTTTTCCCTGGTTGCTGTTGTGTAAATGGAGATGCATCTGTTCCCCTAAACGCCTGAACCAAGGCAATGAATGAAATAACAGGTTTGGCCGATAATTTATGCAGTTATGTTAGTTAGTTAGTTAATTAGTTTATTTTGAACAGTAACACACACATATTCAGGAAAAAACAAACAAACAAAACAAAAAAAAAAAAAAAAACAACAAATCAAACACAAAACAAATCAAAACACCAATTTTATGATTCCGCCTCTGTTCAAAAAGGAGTGGGAAGAAGACCATGCTATGTCATGTAATATATGAACTTTCACATGATTGGATCTTTATATCGCATCTCTGGGCATGTGTGTGTCAAACTTAAAGATTTTTGTGTCTTTCATGGCTCAGATAAGTTAAAGATTTTTTTAGATATGAAACAGGTCAACACATAAAAACTGTCAGATTGTTATTAATTTTATTAAGAAAATCAGCTGACTGAGAAAAATGTGGAGATGATGAACAGTATGCCAGTTTGGTTTTAATAAAGCAAAATGGCAATTACAGTGCTGAGCTATGTCTCCTCATTTAAACCAAAGCTTGTCTGTCCATAAATTCAGGCTAATTTAACATTAGGACACTCGTGCACCACTGCCAGACTAGTTGTGTGCTGTGCCAAGATGGATGGCATTAAAGCATCAATGAGAAGACAGGTTTATATTTCTCTCCTAAAAGAACGCATTATAAAAAGCCAGAGTCTGCTCTCAGTCGGGATGTTCCAGCAGCATAAAGGCAAAAGCAAAGACAAGTTTATTATTATAGAGCTGAAATTAAATAACTGGAAAATTAGATTCACTTGAAGCTTTCGCATCACGTCAGTGTTTCTTCTCCTCTTCCTTTCTTTTTACCTTTCTTTGCCGCCACAGAGATCTTCAAGATCCAAGAGTTCAAGCCACCTTCATTATGCTCATAAAATTATACAGCACTGTTTGATTTGAGCAGAACATCATCCACATGCCTCTCTGGAGGTCCGGGCCCTGGATAAACACAGGCTGATTATTTAGATAATGAAGAGCTTTGTACACGTCTCACTGGAAAGTGGATCTTTGAAGATTTAATAGAATATAGAACGAATGGCAAAACCATCGAGAGTCCAGACAATGAGCGATGAGAGACAAGAGGCTTCACACATGACGACTCCTAAAGGCCCAAAAGAAACATTTAAAAATGAGTCCAACACAGTAAGACAATGATTTACTTGTTTTTCATTTACGCGCATAAAGCCAATCGATTGAGCTCCTGATAGTGATCATAGTTTACAAGCTGATGAAATCTATAAAACACACACACACACACACACTCGGCAGCCACACGCAGCATTTCCTGTGGTTAATTTACTTTAATCTCTTTCATCTTTTATTTAACATTTGTGCCAAAGTCCGGCCATTTCACACAGTGTGTCTTAGTTCTTCATGGATAAATAAACTTCCCTCCATCAAACTTCCTAACTATTTGATATTAAAATGATGTGTTAATAAATATAAAGTGACATATTAATCATCATAATATGTTGCAGTTATTTGTCAGTTTCCCACTAAATCTAGTTTATTTTTTGCATTTTTAGGACCAATATTAACTTATTTGTGCTTATAGCTCTTATAATTTATAGTATGTGTACATTTTATGGGGTCTTGCAGGGACTTGTGCTATGGTGCTAAATAATGAGCTAAGTGAGGAAACATGAGGTCCAACCTGAGTGAATGCTGGATTACTTCATACGGGGGTGTATGTAGGTTGTGTCTACACAAACATGGCAGCATTGTTTCCTGCAGAGGTGTCAAACATGCCCCGGGGGCCTAAATCAGCCCATCAGAGGGTCCAATCTGGCCTGCACGTTAAATGTGGTGAAGAGAAAATAAAATGGTTATATATATTTTATATGTTTGTATTTTATATATTTATATTTTTTATGAATTACTATATAATTCATACATGTTAAGTTTAATTTTTATGTTTAAACAGAAAACATTTCCAAAGCTGGAGGAATAACTTCGATATTTTATACCTTTCTTACTGAATAAATGCGACTTTCGTGTGTATTATAATGCTGGTAATAAATGGTGTAAAAGTTGTGGTTTCTGTGGATTATTGTACATCACCAGATGGTGCTTTAATGATGTCGTATTGATACTGACATTATAAATAGTGACATTATTCTTGCTTTGGCTGCACAGCTGAGTTGACTACAGAGCTGATAACCAGCACCGCGGTGCCATTTATACTGTTAGTCATGCTAGGTTAGCGATGCTTCTGTATATTAGACCTCCCTCTTACTATAGGCCCCCTGCTGAGTGAGCGCCTGACACGCTGACCTACAATCTCGCCACACATTTTTCCTTTTGCCTGTTTCTCTGTTGGTTAATCTGTGTTACAGTTTCTTCCATCAACACCAGCCTGAAGTTGGTTTAAAGCTGCAACTAATCTGTCAGTCTGGGTGGCTGTAATTTAACCCAAGCAGCCTACCCCCCCTCCCCTCCTCAGTGGGGCTCATATAGGTAACTATTTGTTAGTGTCTGCAGATCTGTCAGATCTTTCTCTAACTCTGTCCTCGCCTGCCGTCCTGCTGATGCCAACTCATCTTCTGTCCATTTTTCTCGTGGTTACTGTATCGCAGCTTTGAGCTTTTGTTCTGCAGCCCTTCCTCTAGTGACTAGGAACTGGACCAGACCTAATTTTCTCAAACACTCAGTTATTTTCTTCTGTAAAGGACCAGAAGCTGTTGCTTTTGTATCATAGTATGGGAAGGAGGTTAAACTATTTTCATATTCCCATCTTTGACTTAGCAAAACCAACAATCCTAATCCTGTTTTCAAAGTTGTGGGTTTTGGAGACTTGCCTTTAATTATTGTTAAAACCCATAATGAATATTAACTTATTGATTTAAAACCTTTTAGTGCCATAAAAGATGGTTTACATTTATTTTTAATGCAGACAATTCATCAACTCTCATTGTATTATTTTGGCATGCAGAGGCCGGAACCCATTCATACCTAATCTATTCTGTGAGAAAGGTACATAAAACCATCAGAAAGCTGATCAACTGGCTAATTTACAGTGTTAACTCAAGCTAAAACTCTGTCTTTGGATTGTACAAGAACATTTAAGTACCAGTAAATATTTCAAACAGCCATCAGAATACCATGCAACCCAAAAATGAAAGGTCTCATTAGGCCTCAACCACTGTTCCATTTTACTCTCCTGCAAAGAAATTTTATTTTTGATCTTTCAAAAAACAGCTGAACTGAAATTATTTCCAATATGGCTGCAGTTTGGTCCAACACGGCAATCAGAGAGCTGTTATCTTTTCAAGCCGCTGACAAGATAATGGGACCGCAAGTGTCTAATGAGTCATACCTCCCTTCCACAACTACCTCACATGTTGGATCTTAATATCACACATATGCTGTACCCTTTTGTCTGACCACCCTTACATGTCTGAACTGAAACAAGGGGATCATAAAGGTCAGACTCATCTAGGTGACACAAAGCTGGAAGTTTATCTTCTCAAGGTCATTAGTGGCATATATTCCATGTCTGAAAGGGATTTTTAAAACATTACATGAACCGAGATGTTCTGTCTTTGCAAACACATAGCGCCATTGAATCTACTGATTTATGTGAAAGATTTAATTGTTTATTTTGCCTTTAGCCAAGGAGTTATTCTTTGACTGCGTAGGAAAGAAATCATGAGTAAGCAAAGATGGTAAAAACAAAAGCAGGACAAAACTGTTGTAACAAGAATCTAATAAGACTGAACACTATGTTTGCTTCTGCAGCACAAAAGCCTCAGCGCACCGCTCTGTGTCGCGGTTGCAAAGAACTGCACTAAGCAGTTATCTCATTTCCTTTCATAAAACATCCATCATTGTTTCAAATGCTAAAAACAGATAAAAGGAAACATATGAGAGAATTTGAACAACTCTTATCATGGTCGCCCAAACACTCAGGAATCTGCCCCACAAAAAAACAAAAACAAAAAGGTTGATTAATGCTCAGACAGGTATGCAGGTAAATAGTTTGGTGCATTCCTGTGTTGGTAATCCATCTACCAGGCAATCTATGCATAAAACCCAGCGATACCAGCAGAAATTATGGGGCCAGTGTTGTACAGTTTACACAACCAGAAAAGATAAAGAGGTAGAAGAAGAGAAAAACGCGGAAACCACCAAATAGAAAACCGCCAGAAGAAGACGAGCACAGCAAAATGCTTTGTGATTTTATTTTTATTTCCTCTGGTGTTTTTTTTATGGTTGTGAACAACTTCATAGCATCACTGCTACACAGTAGTGAACTCTGAACTCAGCGCTGCCCACTAGTGGATGAGTCGACTAACCACAACCACAACCAAAGCTTAAAACTAACATCTCATTTACGCACCCAAAGGGGCATAAATGGGGATAATCTGGATGAGAGAAGTGAAAAGAGTCCACCACCACTTTGTTTGCTTCATGTCAAATGCTAAAATATAATAATCTAAGCACCTGAGAAGCTCCTGTCCAAACACATTACAAAATTTCACATCAGATTTTGTTTTCAAACCATCTATTAATTCATTACATCTGTTCATTTTTTTCTTTTTCCCTTTCAGAGGTAACAAGTAATGAATATGAGACCTATGCTGTCTGAAGCATTGACTGTATATATTTACTGGACAGAGCATACTTCACGTGACCCATAGGTGTCTGAAGAGCGAAAATGAAGCCAATAGGCGGGTCCTACCATCACCATCTTGCTGTTTCGTCATTATCAGAAAATCCCATAATGGATGAAAAGGTAGAGCTGAGAGGCTCCGTCACGGTGGCGCCAGCAGGAAGTACGCAGCTGTAACCAGTGATAGCGCTCTAACACACATCAATCAAAAGGACACGCCTCTAAATTTACGATTAAAATAACATCGAAACCGAACCGTCAGAAAAAAATTCCCAGAGTTTACATCACGGAAAATTGGACCTATTAAAAACCGAAAAATGTTTTTGGAGCCAATCTGTAAACATGTTTATTTCAGCTGTGAAATCCGACATTTTAACATGGGAGTCTATGGGCATTGCTCTCTATTGCAGCCTCTAGTGGTGGAGGGAGGAACTGTAATTAATCCGGTTTCCGCTTTAGCGTCAACATCAGCAGCCAGAGATTGCTGCGTGGTTGGAAATGACGGCTAGGGGTGTATCCCTGAACTCCCTTATTCTTCCAATTCCTCAATCCTCGAAGACACAATACAATAATTAGATGAACATGTTAAGTCCCAAAGCTCCACCTGGTGTTCGGTATGACATCAGGACAGTATACATCCTGAGGTCATGACCTTTTATTTGCACTTGATTTGAGGTCAATGAGACAAATATGATTTTTTGTGAATAAAGCGCCACCTGGTGGGGAAACCATAAATTCAATAATCGTGAAATTCGATGCAGATTGTCCCCTTGGGGACCTAAACACGTACACAGAGTATCAAATTCAGATTGTGAAAACTGTTTGAGTTATCAGGCTCACACGAAGGATAGCCGCCAGAGTTGTGATGAAACCATTCAACCTCCGACACTGCGTTCGGGGATATAAAAACCTTTGCAATTAAGCAAAGAAACTAGTTCACGTAGAATCACCACAGCATGGCAGCATAAGCAAATGTCTGGAATTGGGTGAAAGATGTATTTGTTATCTAAAAAGAGAAAAACATTGTGGACATACAGAGAAAAACAGTAAAATCGCCTCTTCAATAACCTCCAGGAATAACTAAGATATTAAAGCAGCCAAATATGATTCACAGAATTATATTTCACTAAATCTGAATAGAGTCTTCTGTGAAACTTCATTTTCAACCACTGAAATGACATCTTCCTATTAAATGCAAATGAATAGTGGTAATGGAGGCCTGGCTATTAGACGTGTGGCTGCAATGCCACGGTGCATATAACATGCCTCATCACTTCTTTGAAATAAAATACAATGACTGATGAAGTGTACCAGAGCAAAAAAGCACTAGAACTGCAACACGAAATAGTAAAAGACACACATCCACACTGAAGAATGCCACCTATTCATTTATCTTATGAGAACAGGGTAGGGACACGTTGATCGATTGTTCAATCTAAGCAATATACATTGTTAAAGAAGACTGATGGTCTCGGCTGAAGGAGGTCAGTTTGTCTTCCCTACGGCTCAAAAACATGTTGTTTTGCATGATGGTTACGTTATACGGGCCAGTGTCAGCACGCCGTGGATGCCGCTTCAGCTGCACCATGTAATCAAACATGGCAATGTTTGGGGGAGGAAGGGGTATTTTTTTTAGTTTCTCATTTTCTTTTTGGTTTAGTGGCCATGCGAGTGCGTTCATGTCTGTCTGCAGGGTGATGGAGAGGTGTAGCTGAGTAAGATACACATCCGATGAGGAGTTTAGGACAGTAAATATGCAACTGATGATAATTACATCTGAAATTTTCCTCCAGCAACAAACACCAGGGCATCCAGACAGATAGCTTATACTGATTTCTTATCCTCACTAAAAAACAACAGATTCATGTTTTAGACAGAAAGAAATCTCAAACTGCTTTTTCAATCAGATGCACGCCGTTGTTCCATCCAATCACTGCATGGTTCCTTTGTTTTACCATAAAGTTTCTATGTAACCTTGCTAAATACAATACGATAAGTAGATTATTATAAGCTTGGAATCACATGGATCCAAGGTGACTGAGGTGGGAGAATTCATTTGGATTTAATTTGCAATTCTGCTGCTGGATCAATGGCAGGAGCAGCTGAAGCATGCAGTTAGGTCCAGACATATCTGGACAGTTTAACACAGTGTTCATTATTTGGGCTCCGAATGTCATCACAGGGGACTTTAATTCTAATGAAAGTGCAGAAGTTCAAGTTAAATTCAAAGGAATGAACAGAAATATGCTGGAAAGTATTTTGGAATGCAACCTTGTTCATGTAAATCTTCTCATGTAAATCATCTTTGTAAAAGGGCTGAAAAGCAAATTTAGCAATGAACATTACTGTGAATAAAATGTTTATTTTCAGTATGTTGTTGAGAATCTGTTTGCAGGCAACAACTGGCTGAAGTCTGGAACTCATGAACATCTCCAAACACTACGTTTCCAGCTTTGTTGGTCTTTGTTTGTGGGTCTCTTTGCTAACCACAACAGCTGAATGTTACTGATAATCGTAGATATCAGTAATATCAAACATGACTGGCTCAACACATTTTCTGTTTCGGTGGTAAAATATAAAGACAAACTGTTCAAAATGCTTTATTAATTTTATGAGACCAATTCAAATTGACAACCTGTATATTGAATATAAAATATAATTATTACAGAACAAGATTTACAATATATCATAATTTGATACATATCATTGATATCATATAAATCAAATATTGATATTATTACAGTTGCAAGCAGTCTTCTACTGAAGCTACATAAACTCCTTTACTTTGAGAATGAAAATAAAATAAAAAGTATAAGTTAATTATATAAAACGGAATATATTTAATGTATATTGGGTATAATTTAGATCAATCTAAATCAAACAAAAAAACATTTATAAAAACATCACATTGATTTTTCTATTTTAATAATTTATTTTAAAAATATTGCATTGATTTTCCTTTTTTCATATTTTACTTAAATATTATATTGATTTTGTATTTTCATATTTTATGAAAAACTGGAACCTGAACTAAAAGGTTGGTCTGCAACCTGTGGAGATCCAAGTGGCCGTTTGGACCTTCCACAATGGTTCATAATAACATTGGCTTGATGAAGAGCCTTAACAAATGAAGGTTTAAGTAGTTTTTTATGGAATAATTGGACTAAATGCAATCAAAATTAATTGAATTTTTTTTTTGTGTCGTTTGATTGGAAATCATGTACTTAAAAAAAATATTTCCTGCAAATATGTACCGAGCATAAAATAATCAAGTTTTAGTTTTATGTTTTTCTTGTTTTTTGTACCTAAAATAGAAATGTTCAGGTTTTACACTAATGAAAAAAATCGTATTGTAGATATTTATTATTAATTATAAGTTTTATTAGTGAAAATGAGTTTGGATTGAAAAGGTTGCGAACTCCTGCAATGCAACCTGTCCAGCGATTCATCACCAACTGGCTACTAATCAATGCAGCTTAAACATTATATACTATCTGCACAGGTGTAAAGAACCTGGAGTTCTTCTCACCTTTTTATCGGAGTTTTCACTGCAAACTTTGTACAATCAATAGCAGGTGTCATAAAGTCCTGTCAAAGGAAGAAGAGCCAAAGTAGAATCTCAAACTTTTAATAAGTTACTGAGTAGAAGCTGAAAATTCAGAACGCTGCAGAAGCAGGTGAGTCAGCACAGTTCACAGTCCAAAAGCAAAAGGAAACAAGGAAAAGGAACTGGAAGAAAGATTTGGCAAAGCAGGAAGCGGCTTGGGCACCGAAGACACAGGAACTGCACAACACCGGAAGGACAAGTCAACGGTATAAAAGATAAAACCAGAAAATTGAGCAAAAACATTGCAGAAATTAAAAAAAGAAAGAAATCCACCCCCCTAAAAAAACTCAATACAGAGGCTGAATCTTTGTACTTCCATGCAGACTGAATCTCACCACCCTGCAGTGATATACCACTTTTATTGGTGCTATGTAATTTTCAAGGGCATCCGGTGGACTGAATAGAAGTTGAACATATTAAAAGCATGTGGGTGGAATGAAGTCTTTCTTATGAGGTCAGAGGCCAGTCGTCTTCGTTAAATGAGGAATTCTTTAAATATTTTTTGCAGACAGTTTTAAAGAAGATTCAGACTTTACAAGGAGACTCAAGTGATGTATTATACGCTCATGTGTTTATACCCACGGTTCAGTGGGTCTGAACTCAAGTGTGTGGAGGAGAGCGAAAAGAAAAAGGTCGAGGTGACGGCGCTTTGACACTGACAGTATTTTGAAAACATCTTTTGGTAGCACTGTTTCTACACAACCAGTAATGTTGGATGAATAGATCTTCAAACATTTCATGAATAAGAAGCAGCCTTGATTTTTACTATTCATTCATTCATCCAGATGAAGATTTTGTAAAGTAATATGAATAAACTGAGAAGCAGAGAATCAGGCACCCTCGGCATTTTCTTAACAGGGCTTTTGAACTGATTCTCTTTTTTTCAACCCAGCAAAGACACAATCTCCTCGCTGCAATACGGTTGTAAGGCAAAGCAGCATTTTCAAGATCCGAGTCCAAAACTTGACACGGAGCTGGAAATTACACCAGAAAGAAATGTGCACCTCACCTCCTGCCTGTTCTTTCCTCCAGACCTCATCATGACTTGCAAAGCTGAAGGAGAACGGTGTTGCAACTTCAATCTCTTTACTGCTTCCACTTGAAAAAGTTTTACTGCAAAAAAACTGCGTTTTCCTTTTGTCATTAAACTAAATTACACTTATTCAAAGCGCCTACATATGGGAAATGATAATGCCTGAAAATATTGACTTTCCATCTCTTTCACATATAAAAGTTGTTGCTTTCCTCTGAAACATGTGTTTTTGAAGGGTTTCTACACACTGCTAGTATGTATGTTTTTTCATGAGACGATAATACATGTCTCGACTCGCCTGCTCCTTTGGCACAGACAGAGTTGGTCTCCATTAGCAGAGGTACAGAGCTCCAGGGAGAGCTGACAGTTGGGGTGCCGAGTTGCTTGACAAGGTTATCAGTAGGCAGCCTGCAGGGGTTCCTGCATCCTCGTCGCTTTATTATAAATGAAAAGCAGCAGAAGAGATAAACATTTAAAAAGCACATGAAAGTTAAATGAAATCAATTAAAAAAGATTTTAAAAAAGTTTGAATAAATAAATTGTAAAACTGTTGAAAAAGAGTGAAGCGGTTATGTGTAAGTAAAAGAATTGTGGAATTTTTGTAGCTGGGTTGAGCTACTAGAGGCGAAAATCTCCATCATGATGCGGTACGATGCCTGCTTCTCTCATCATTTTTTTTTTTTCATCTCTGTTCTTTTCCAGGAACCGCTGGCCCGGTCGCTATGTCGGTTGGTGCCTTTCTGTGTTCTGCAGGAAGATTTTCTATGGAGAGAAAATTGACTCAATATGATTTGCAAGCCGTGTAAACTGATTTATATGCAACTTTGAGTGCTTGTACATGTAACATATAGTTTTTAAACCATTTTGTCCCTAACTTTGGGTGCTTATAAATGCGTGTTGAAATGTGTGCACTAGTATCTTGAACAAACGTGCACATAAAAAGGTTTACATGTGCACAAATCTTTTCAAAAAATGCTCAAACATCAATATTTTACACACAAATCTTTAACTTCAACCTCACAAATTTAATAGTTTGCTGTTCAAAAGGATTGCTGTTCAAATGTTGCTGTTACAACGGGCAGCAGCTCGATTTCCTCCTTCAACTGCCATAGTTATCACTTTTAACTTAAAAGCCGTATCATATGCTTTTTCTTCGAGAATTTTTCTAGTAAAAATGACTGAATTACAATACCGGTAGTTGTGATAGTGCTCTTGATCGACCATACAATTTCATTGGACATCTGTCTGGACTTCTCATCAATCTTATTGGTCTGCTGTTGCTAGGCAAACTTTTTTTGCAGGCACAAAAAAAAAAAAAAAAACATAAGTAAGCCGCACCGTAGTATGAGCAGCAGGGTTTGAAGTGTAGAAAAAAAGTATCGGCTTATAATCCGGAATTTACGGTAATCAAGATCTTAATTTCAGTCAAAATAATTGTGATGATAAGTTTTGCCATAATCGAGCAGCCCTACGTTGCACAGTTTGTCCTCTTATTGCAGGACCTGTCACACTTCCATCCCCTCTACCTCTACTGTCAGCGAGTGAGATACTTCAAAATGAGTTTTTTTGCTTACACCACTAAACGGGCCTAAAATGCAACGTGCAAAAATATGCAAATAGTGTTAGAAATTAAGTGAATTAAACAGTTTTAACCCTGTGGAACGGGGAAAGGCCATTTGCAGATTGTAGTAAGAGTCTCAAACATAAGACAAAGATGAGCTGAAAGTTGGAAAAGGATTTCCAAATCAGGCTGCTTTCCATGTGTAAACTAACAAACAAACAAACCAGAAACCGACTGACTGACATTTTACTGCTTTTAAAATATTGGGATTTTGAATGCAAGAGTTCAATAAACAAGCTAGTATGGTTAGTCATTGTTTTTAACCAGGTGATCGCCACATACAACAACATAATGCCACATTTTTCCACTAACCGGTGGATATTTTTTTAAGTTCCTTTTATTATATTTTTGTAGATCGCTTCATGTCTGTTCTTATAGACATGACTGCTTGTTTTTCTCACAAGATCTAGCAATGCGAAGACGCTGACCCACCCACAGGCAATGTCAGGTTTTGAATCAAATATTAACAACGTACATTAATAATCAGTCAGGACTAATAAAAGTGAAAAGCATCAGATAATGAGAATTCTTTCAGGTTAATGGATCTAAGAAAAGATGTATGTTATAGAAAAGTAAAAGGTAATTTGTATAGAATTTCTCTCTTACCCGTCCATGCTTTTATTACAAATGGATAATCTGCAGCCATAAAGGTGGTTTTCATGAACTGTCCATTTATCGCTTCCACCATTCAGCCTTTCGGCTTTGTTTTAGATTCTGTAGACAACACGCTGGGAAACACAGGCAGCACTGAGGTGTCTCAGCAATCAGTGATGAACTCTGTTTGAGCATCAAACCTTGAGAATACCCCCCCTGAGGACCAACGTGAGGAGCAGCAGCAGGGATGGAGCACAAAGTTGTTGCCCTGTCCTGGTTTTGCACTTTTAAAAATAGCAGGAAGATTCAGAAAGAGTGGAGCAGAAGGGGAGGAAGCACGTGTGGATTATTCATTGTGTCTTCAGACCAACTATGTGCAGAGCTATTTGATTATTGCTCATCTGAGCAAGATCATTTTTCATCTTTCACATGCCGATTATGATTCAATCAATCTTGACAGTGATGGGCAGGATATGTCTTTACAGAAAACAGTGAGGTGGTATTGCATCCACGCAGACATACACACCCCTGTCAGTCCATATTCAACAATGTGACACTTGAGCCTATCACACTGATGACACAACATTGATGGATAGGTAGCCTTCTGGCCTTCTGTTTGTTGTGTTGTTGTGTCTGCATTGGCTGCAGATTCTCATCTCACAGTCGCTGCTATCCCCAGCTCCCCATGCTGTTTTACTTGTGTGATGCTAGCTTTGGCATGGCAGCATTTGATAGCACAGTGCTTACTGATGCCAGGCTAATCGGCAGACTCACTGCCAGCACTCAACTTATTATTCCTGCTTTTTTTCTCAAAACAGGAATCGACTGATCTACTTGCTGAGTGATGCAAGAGCAGCCAGGAAGTGGCTCTGTGAAAAAGATACATTGGCCATAAAGATTTAAACAACTAAATAGCACATATGGGGTGAAACAAGGGCCAATTTTTCACCTTTTATTACAGGTACACACCCTCCTATGTACACCCATATATAAAAGGTTATATTAAAGTAGCTTTATGTAACTTTGTGACCTAAACATAATCATTTCTGACCTATGATGGCAGAAAGACATTTATTTTTTATGTTGCTGAAGCTAATTTGACGAGCACTATCCTAGGGTGCACAAGCTACTTTTTTATGCACTGTCACACCACAATATCAGTGCACTGGCTTTTTACGGCACAGTTGCAGATTCAGCAAGGTAACAGAAGAGGAAATGACCAAAGAAAGGAAAAGACAGAGGAAGTGTGAGATCAAGATCAAAGAAAAGTCACATCAGATTGACTTTTACTTGCTGGAGAGAGCTGAGAGTGGAACTAGGATGTAATATGGATCCCAAATTAGCCATTTCTAAAAAGCGCCTTACTCGCAAAATATGCATAAGTTCTGTGCGTTCCGAAAGAGCGGGGGTCCGATAGAGCAGGGATCAGACAGAGCAGCGGTCCGACAGAATGGCATTCCGACAGAGCAGCGGTTCGACAGAGCAGCGGTTCGACAAAGCAGCGATCAGACAGAGCAGCGGTCTGATATAGCCGCGGTCCGACATAGCAGCGATCTGAGATAAAAGCGGTCCGAGATAGCAGCGGTCCGACAGAGTGGGGGTCCGACAGAGCACCATTCCGACAGAATGGAATTCCGACAGAGCGGCGATCATACAGAGCGGCGGTCCGACAGAGCAGCGGTTCGACAAAGCAGCGATCAGACAGAGCCGCGGTCCGACATAGCAGCGATCCGATATAGCAGCGGTCCAACAGAGCGGAATTCCAACAGAGCGGCGATCCGACAGAGCAGCGGTCTGACAGAGCGGCGATCCGACAGAGCGGGGATCCGACAGAAAGGGGGTCCGACAGAAAGGGGGTCCAACAGAGCGGAATACCGACTGAGCGGAATTCCGACACAGCGGCGATCAGACAGAGCGGCGATCAGACAGAGCGGCGATCAGACAGAGCGGCGGTCAGACAGAGCGACGGTCCGACAGAGCGGCGGTCACACAGAGCGGCAGTCACACAGAGCGGCAGTCACACAGAGCGGCAGTCACACAGAGCGGCAGTCACACAGAGCGAACAGCAACACTACCAAAATGGCTGCTGTTTGTTGCAACCTGTGTGTTCAGTTTCACCTGGGTAGCAATATCACCTGTTGCATTCATCACCGCGTGACCTAATAGTAACAACATTAACCTGCAAGAGTAGCTTTTGCAACTACCTACCTTGGAAAAAAAATCTCATTTCAAACAGTCCAGTGTGTCCATAGGTACCTTTGCTACTGACTGGCATCTGCATAGGATGTTTCCTCAAATTTCTACACCTGTATGAACATGACTATTTACCCAAAGTTTTTAAAACCATTTATGTTCTGATTGGTCATTTCAAATCTGTTGGCAATAAATATATGAATCGGTGCTTTACATCAATGTTTCAGCCCATTACGACGGCTTACTGTTCAGAAATAAAGTGCTCTTGCAGATCATTGCACATTGAGAGAAGAGATTCCTCACCTTTTGTTCCCAGAATGTTTTTGGGGGGTCAGCTGCTGTAGACAGAAACCAGTCTGCCAGTAGAGTCACTACTACATTATGACTGGTTGTGGTTATTGTTGCACACTTTCGGGCAAATTATATCAGCTGTAATGTTAGTCCTGTTTTCTTCTATCCATTTTTATTCAAATGTGACCTTGACAAACAAACAATCGGGTGAGTGTCGGGCAAAGAAGTCGTCCTAAAAATCATAAATCATAGAGATTTATTATGACATTAATTCTTAATAAGTTGAAAAATGTATGTGGCATTTTGAAGGGTAAGTCTGCTTGGGGGATTGCACTACTGAAGCTGTACATTTTATGCCGTATGAAAAATCGTGCACGAGAACCTTCCAGAAAGGTTGGCCATAAATGATTTGCACTGCAGAGTAGTGCAGCTTGCAGTTATGAAGTTGCCATATTTTTTTTTCTTTCAGGAGGAAAAGCTGACTGACTTGGTTTCACAGACTCTTGTAAATCTAATATGAAACTTGTCACAGCCTGTAAATCCCACAAAGCCACAGCATTTATTGCAGTTTCATCATATGGTCCAAGCTTGTGCAAACATCACTACATACCTTCTGACTCTCAATTGCTGCTTCTGTACCTTACTCGGGTATATTATTATATTTTAGTCACCACATCCAAGTAACGTTAGAACCTGCAACCAGGAAGTGACATCAGCGTTATTATTATTATCTTTGCCGGGGTAAAAGTTGCACCCCATTACTGCACATAAGCACACCAACCCCACCAGTCCTCCTAACTTAAGTAAATGTGTAGCTGGCAGTATTTTACTTTACAGAATGGGCCAACAGGTATGAGGTAAACGCTTTGGCTTGAAGTTCAGCTAGCAGAGAAACACACTGCACCTCAATGTGTCTTTCAAATAAATGTTCTTTTACTCTGGAATTTCCAACAGAAGAATGAGATCTATGGGAAATTAACTGAAAGAAAGAGCCATCTGTGTGAAATGCAGCTGGGATATTCATTTTCTACAGCAGGCGCTGGAAACCCTGCTGGACTTTAATACATGTTGAGCAGTTTCTGTTACTCAGAACACTTTATTTGTACCACTTTAGTCCCACTAATTGGAAACCCTGAATTTTTTAAGCCTATTTTGTAAAACATGTTTTGAAATAAATTGACCTATTAAAGAAATAATACAGTTCTTTATTGTTCTTTTTTTATTATTATTTTGATCAAATGCTTGAGGATTATGACCATGGTCTCTCTCTCGTCTGTCACCATTTCCACCACTATTAAACAGAAATTTCATTTCCACAAGCTGTCTCAGTCGACAGAAATGTTCCTGATAACTGAAGACTCCTAGAATTTAATTTCTATACATCTGTCTGAGTCAACTTACGTCTAATGTTCTACATAGTTTGTGTTTACTTAAAGTTAACCAAAGTCAGCCTGATTCTGCTGCAGTTTTTTTTATTTACACTTGTCTGCTGCTCTGTACACACAGGAAGGACTGAATCTAAATGAAGTTACAAAACATTATGTTGCTTTTCATAGAAAGGCAACTGTCAAGCAGCTATTCATCCTTTTTTGAAGATAATATTTCTAATAAACTCAGAGGTTTGATGAAACTGAAAGGAACAGTGAACTACCCGTTGCAGCTTCTGTCCATTTTCATTTTCTTCCTTTGCTTTAAAAATATGTCTGAGGATATTTTTATGGTAATAATCCCATCATAAGGAGGTGAGCACTTAATTACTGCATATTTTTAGAGGGTCTCCTGGGAAACCCCATGACGGTGGCATGGCTATTTAAGACAGTTCAGTTCTGTTGCTGATAATTGTGTTGAAACACTGCTCAGTTTATAATCCCCTCATTTAAACACCAATAGGGTCTGGAATATTAAACACAGAATCAGGTTTTAACACCTGGAGCTGAGCTTCCTTTTTGATTTGGAGTTATCGGATTAACTCGACTTAATTCTTCTTTGACAAATTTTACTTGTGAAACATTTGAGGGGAAACTGAATGCTGCTGCCTCTGAAGCCGAGACTCAAACTGTATTTCATTCACTGAGTTTTCTTTCTTTCTGGCTAAGAGCAGAGAAGTAGTAAAAGAACAGATGAAGCACAGAACAAACTAGAAAATCACCATGGTTTCCCTCTAAAAAAAAAAAAAAAAAAAAAAAAGCACAGCAGACAAAAATATTGATAGCCTCCAACAAGATTAAGTACACTCATCACTAAGATGTCTGCAAGCACTGAGTCATAGCACCATTTTAAGGCGGTTGTGGGTTGGGGTGGTGGGTGGAGAGGGGTTGGGGTAAAGCACAGCACGGAGGTTTTTCAGCTAGAGGTCAATTAGGTATGCTAAATAGTCTGGGCATCAGTTCTCCCAGCTGCTGATCTGTATTCTGCGCCTTACTCCACCGCTGATCTCGAAGTCTCCCTGCATTCCTGAGTCTGACGATAACACAGAATGAGAGGGAGAGCTGAGGACGTTGGGGGGAAGAGTGCAAAGTAGGAAAGCGTTCTTTTATCCTCTGTGGCTTAATGCGGGAAAAGAGACAATGTTCTCCTCCCATGGTAGCTCCCCTCAATGAAGCGTGCATTTAGTCTGTTTTGGAGGTGTGCAGGAAATAAATCACCAGCAGCCGGAATGGGATGAAGAAAGGTCAACACCGTGTCACACAGTCAATCTGTCAGGTAAAACCAAAGCTGCTTGTTCAATCCCGCATTGGCACAACCTCTGAATTTGTACAAAGACAGAGACGATGTTGCTTCAAATGTTGGCCATGAGTCTCCATTAATCTGCTGTGGCACTTTGATAGTTTCCCTTCCTTCTGCGCGAGACGCAAAACCTTTCAACCGAGCGCTTGCCGAGAGGGGTGCACATGGCGTCTCATGTTACAAAACTGTAACTATTCAGATTAACACATATGAACTGTAATCAGACATCCGAAAATCAGTGCTTTCGATCGATTTCCCCAAGCTTAGCAAGTAGGCAAGGCAAAAATGAGCTATTACCAAGCTTTCCATATTCTATTTTTTCATATACCACTGGTGCAATATGTTCATGTTTGGGGACTCGTCTTCAATTTAGAGCAATTTAGCCAAGTGATGGGTGCAATTTGTTTCCCCCGTCAAGATGCCATTTGCATTTAAATTCATCATTACCAAACATGCTTGCAGAGATTTCCCCAGATCGTAGGTGTCAGGACACTCCAGAGACACCAATGAAAACCTGCTCGATGAGTGTTGGAGCGCAGTTCTTACTCTTTTGTAGGATGGGAAGGTAGCAGAAAGTAGTAGAAAATGAGGGCAAAAAGAAGTAGAATTAAAAGAAGGGAAACAGTAGATTTTAGCAACCCCCTCTCATGGTTTTTGGTCAGAGCCAACTAATGAATATGCACCTTGTGAAACAAACATATCTTTGAAATCATACAGCTTGCTGAATCGCTAAGAGATTTTCCCTGCGACATTTTAACACCTGCAGTACTACTTTATATTGAGTGTGCTTCTCTCAAGTGTGAAATTATCTTTCTGTAATGTGAGCAGTGAAATGAGAGATGTAATATGGGATAGCACATGGTAGTGCAACCAAGAAGCAGAGAACAAGAGTTTCTAAAGCGCACATTTAGCATGGAGATGAATGGCTATCAGCAAATAACAAAACAGTCTAGACATACATTACCATGCCTTATTGTGTGAAAGTAATAAGCCTTTACAGAATAACAGGTTCCTGAGAGTGTGATTTGGACTTCCACACTGTGAACATTAATGTTGTCCTGGATATTGAATTAGGAGCACGTGCAGCACAGTGCAGCAGAGGTGCAAGCTGGTTCCATAAGCCTTGATTCGATGGATCAAAACATCTTCTAATGCTTTGCCAAGTGCCCCGTGTGATCATTAATATTTCATGCGATCTTGCTAATTTTTTTTCTCCCTGTAATCAGAAATATGGAACAAAGAAACTTGCAAAAATGCATTTAGCATTTATTTTGAGTGGAGGAGGCTTTTCATCTCCAGTACATTCCTCTAGTATTACATTTCCGTCTTGTGTCTTCGAAGGCTAGTGGTCCCACGTATATATTTATTATTAATAATAATAATTAGTAGTGAGACTGCTCCAGTTTAGACCATCAATGACTGCTTGAGCACAGATAGCGGAAACATTTCAAGCACTGGTACTACTGGAAACTTGAATTTCTCTCCTGGGATTAATAAAGTATCTATCTTTTAGTGCTAGATTTAACAAGATTGACCACAACTTCCTACTAGGGTGTACGAACAACTGTTTAGAACTTTCTGATAATGTAATTAATTGATTTTACTCTTTTTTTTTTTTTTTTTTTTTATAAAGGCAGGGACTAATTTGTGTCAATCCGCAACTAAAAATCTGATTAAATTAAATGACCTGTGAAGTTATTCAAGGCTCCATTTTGGGGTCACTACTGTTCTACTTCTAGTCCACTCTGATCAAATGTATCCAAGATTAAACATCCAATGTGCTAAAAATTCCTTCATTCAAACGAGGCTTATGCTATCGCAAGCGATGGCTAGGGGTTTATGCCCGAAAACCCCCAATCCTCCTCAACACAATACGATAATATAGAGCAACACATGTAATAACCTGTAACTACATTAACAATCTGTCTCATATTTATTCATTGAGCTTCACTGTCTTGATGTATTTTGCGGGACATGCTCAGAAATCGAGCAGGAAATGAGACTTCAACACGTTTTGCCTCCTCAGCTCTTTTCTTGTGTTGTCTGATGACATTGAAGCTTTTGTACTTCTGATGGAGTTTGTTTATTTTTTTTTTTTTTAGAAAAGAGGGGAGAGGTAGAGGAAGGGGTCATCATTTGTTAGTTGAGGTTGTTAAAAACACTCCATCTTTTCAGGGATAGGACTTTAGATTTCAGACATCTAAAGAGGCTGAACGAATTAGCTTTCTTGCCTGTGCAGTCGAAGAGACCAGACCTCATCGGGGCTTCAAACTACAACAAAAACAACGGTGTGTACTGCTTATTTAAAATGACAACATTGTGTTTCGAGATGCTTTGAGTTCCAAATTGGATTCGGAGGCTTGCAGGATTGGGTAAGGCTGTCGGCAGATTGCACTTTCATCCATGCAGTCTGTTCTAGAGTAAGTCTCCGTTGTCAGGTTGCTGGTATGAAACCTGAAGTCCAGCACTGAAGTCAAGCTAAGATACAGACTATCAGAAAAGTTAATAGCATTATAAGACAATTTTGTTTTTAGATTTAATAGTTCTTTGGTTCTAATTGCCGCACCTATCTGTGGTAATGAAAATGCAGCTTTAGCAAATAAACAAACTAAAAGTTTGCCAATCGGTTGTGTTTTGCTAATAAGTTTAGAAGAAATTCGCCATTTTTTTCTAGGAAAATGTTCTTAAACTTCACACAGATTTACAAGAACAAACCTGTAATCATTAACTTATCTTGCTAACGACTCTCTACTAGCTCTGCTGATCCGTGTGGCGACAATACCAGTCAGGTTAATGATTATACGACTGGGCTCTAACATCTTTTTGCATGATTTTGCATATCCACATTTCTTATCTGGTTAATATTTTAGATTTGATTTCTCCCCTTGTGCCACGTCAGAGAAGAACTTTTATTTTTTAGTGTTATAAAACTGAAATACAAATACAAACATGTGCAGAGTGGAATGATCGCCGCACACCATCTTTCTAAAATAAACAATAGGATGACTTTGCATCTTTACCTCTGCTGTTGCCTTATAGACCAACCCATTGTCTCTCACTGCATTATTAATGCACCTTGTGCATACATAGACCTCTCATTAGAGCTGTCAACTTGTGTTTGGATCACCTGAGACGCATGCTAATGCCATACAAAGAGTACATCAGGTTTCAGACTGTTTATCTTCAGGGTCGGTTTCTCTGACTCATTCTTCTTACATCCTCCTTAACTCCCCTGACACGTCAGTGGAAACTCATCAAAACTCTTAATCCTGTCAGGCCACATCCATCATAGATCCCAGCTGGTTTTGCTCTGTTATGAATGTGGGGGTGGAGAAGCAACAGGTCAAGGTATCACAAAATCTTTTCTTCACCAATTTGTTCTTGTCTTTCTCATTTTGTCCATTTTATGCCCCCAACAGTCTGATTCTTCCTGAATCTGCCTGAGTGAAGATCATTGAGTTTGTGCACTCCGATGCCTTCTGTTGCGAGTCAGTGCAATGAAAAAAAAAAAAATCAAAATGAAATTTTGTGAAGCTGCAATGCATTCATTAGGAAATAAAAGTTAAAAAGCTGTAAATAAAAATAAAATATTTTGCTTTTCTACGTTTTGGGACTCATTCTTGCTCTGAGCCTGTTTACAGCTGATCTGTCAGAACCCGCTGGCATTCTGGATCTACAGAGATGGCAGCCTTTGCTATCAGATTTCAGCGCAGCATATACATAAAATTAGAGCGGGCATTATATTTTTAACACGTGACATCAAAGTCTATGAGTCAAAATGTCAACAAAAATGGGGAAAACACTCTATAAAGGAATTTAATATTAAAAACAGGCCTTGCTTCTTTATAGGGAGCCTGTCATTTATAAGCACAAGCTGAATGAGATGAATAGTCTTAGATGTATTTCAGATGCTGGTCATTTGGTGTTAACATGCACCCTGGGTGACCCATCACAGGGGGACGACATTAAATTACACATCCAAGGCAACTGTCTGGGAGCACAAACTTAACTAAGGTCCACTTTGGATGTTTACACACAGCGGGATGATACAGCAGATGTGTCATGAAGCCTCCAGTAAAAAGATGGAGAAACAATCTGTGTAATTACACTGAAGACACCTTTTCTTAAAACAGTATTTTTTCATTGAAAATAATTCTTAAAATCTACTTCCAAATAAAATTAAACCTAAAAACATCCTTCAGTAGACGACAAGGCTTTTGGTGGTTCCTACTCCTGTTTCGCTTAATCGTAACAACCAAACAGGGTGATACCATCGTCCAATACTCTGCATCACAGAAATCACTAAAATCTCATCATTCCAACATTAACTTCCACCAACATCCACTAGAGGCTTCTTTAAGCTTTCAGCTTTATACACAACTTATGTATATGCGGAAGTGTGTTGTCATACCGCGTTCATAGCTCCATGCATCTTTTACGTTGCCATGGTTGTTGAATAAGCTCATCCAATAGTGGGCAGTTCTGCAGTTTGACCCCAGCTGGTAGTAGTATTGCACTATGACGTTGTTCACAATGTTAGACGTTGACGTTTGAGGTGTCCAAAAACACCTCAAAAAGTAGAAGAATAAAAACGTTTGTAATGCTGTTCTCAATATCTTCTGGATCTTCTTTCGGGGCTTTTTTTATTTGAGGAGTTTCTGTTTGGTCTTCTTCTTGTTCCTCCTCTTTGTTTTGTTCAGTTTGCCGGTTGTGTGTCAGCTATGCATGTCAACAGATTCCACTGGTCTTGCTCTGTGCATCAAATGATGGATAGGTAAAAGGAAAATGGACTGTCTGCGTATCAGTGTTCTGTGCCCAGCATAAATGGGTCTTTAGGAAACATTGTCAGCGCCACTTTTTGGTTTGATTCTACAGATAGTACTGTTTGTGTGGAGTATTATTGTAAAGGAATTCATGTATTAGCTTAATTACCTTGCTCTTAATTAATGTCTAGCTGAAAGGTCCGACCATAAGGCTCCTAAACTGATATTCTGACCTTAGTAAACTATCTGCAAGGCCAGCGTCCTTCCATCAGGGAAATGTTTAGGCTGAGACCTTGTTCTTGTTGTCGTAGCTGAAGAACAGGCCTCAGATTAACGCACGTGTCCAAAGTCTTTAAACAAAGGTGTCACTATCAGACTAGGGCAGAATAGTTCCAGACTTCTGTGTGACGACAGATCTCTGGAGAGATTCTTCCCGGGTTATGACCTTGTAACATGTCTGTATGTCTATATGTTTTGTCCCTTCTTGTTTAATGTTAAATGTATGTTCAACTTCTTGTATTCTTCATTATTAAATTTGTATTCTTCTCAATCTATAGAAACCAGTGTTCTCGTCCTTGACAGGTTTAACGGTCATCTACACTATGATTGCTCATCATTTGCACTCGGGTTTGAACCAAACAGGAAAACTGGTCCCCTGGAAAACCCGGGGTCTCTGTAAACATGCAGGCAAACCCTGGAGAGATTTGCTTAAGGTGTAAAAGTGAGGAGGTTTGGTCTGCCCATGTAGAGTTTAGTGAAAAAGCAAATCAATCCAAAGAAAGGTGTGAAATATTTGGAAATTTTCCAACAATTCAAACAGGTCCCTTGTTGTGAAGCCTCAGTGTTAAAAAATATCCCTTCACTTAATTACCTGAAGTGTAATTTACAAAATGTTTATATAATGTTACAAATATGTACAAGAGCTCTGGGTGCTGTCTTACAGGCAGACACAAAAAACACAAAAACATGGATCCATCCTCCAGCCTACACGAGCATTGCAGCTAAACATGTCCATCCCATACTGAGCACAGTGTAGCATCTTCTGATGGAAACTTCCAGCAGGATGATGCACAATGTAACAAAGCTCACATCTCCATGACAATGAGCTCACTGTCCATCCACAGTCACCAATCTACACCCAACAGAGCAGCTTTGGGATGTGGTGGAATGCACAAAATCTCAGGAATGTTTCCAACACCATGTAGAATATCTACCAATAACTAAGATGGTTCTGATCCAACAGAGTACCAGTAAAGTGTGCCAAATGAAGTAAAGATGCCGTGGACTCATGTGGCTTGATAACAAGAGCATGTGCTGACACCAAGCTCTGCAAGTTCACAGATTACTGTTTTTTTCTGTTCCTGTTGAATATTTTCAATAGAACTGAGCTTATTGAGATGTCTGTAAATAATGATTTAGTGTCTGAATGAGGACAGTTCAATTACTGAGTGTACTCATGCAGAAAGTCCAATAGATGATCAGATCAGCTGTTAGTTTCAGAAGAAAGCAGACTGAATACATGATAAATGAGAATGATTTGGCTGATTCCGCTTGTGGCCTGTTGGTTGTTAATGTCGAAGCAAACAGAGTGTTTCTTTTGACCTCCGTAAGGATAAAGTCTGAGCATGGTTCTTTGTCACAACGGACCAACAGAAGCCTCCCATGCTTCCCAGATTGTCATTAAATTCATCTGACTTCTTGATAGTTTAATAAGAGAAGTTTGATTTTTTTGTAGCAGAAAAATTACAACTGCAGTTGTTTCAGGTCTGACAATGATTCTAAATGGTTAACCCTTAAAAGTCCTGACATCAGCTCAAATACTTCTCATGAACAGTGATGTGTGTAACTCTGGGAGGCTTATTGTGATGAATAGCTTATTCTTAAGGTCAGTGGTTCTCAGACATTTTACCCACAACACCCATGATAACGTATGGGTGTTTGCGACCCGAGTGATTAATTATGTGATATATGAGATGGGTCATCCTGCAGACATCCTCCAAACATCAGGCTGAAAAAATGTCAGAATGTCATAAATAATATGCATAAAGTGTTTTTGGTGGATTCGCTTTACCACTGTGACAAGGCACCTATATGCCCTAAATCAGCTCCTCTGCTGGAGATATTCACACTTTCAATAAATCCTGTGTACAAACTTTGTTGCTTGTGTTTATGTGTTAATGAAAATTATTCGCAAATTTCACAGATTTATTGTTTACATTGTTCAATTTTGTAAACAATCCCACATTAACACATTTATTTGATAAATGTAGGCTGTATATACTTTGTAAACCCCCTGAAATGATCTCACAGGCCCCCATACGGGTTGAACCACTGCTCCAAGCATAAGACGAAACCATCAAAATCCTCATAAATAATGAGAATAAAATGGTTTTATTGGATGTGGCCCAGCGCGGTGACAGGGGTCTGAACTGCAAATGTTTTCCAGGCATTTACATCTCCTTCAGAAGGTTAGGAGCCTCTATATGATGGACCATTATTATTTATCACATTTGCATTATGAATATAAAGACACAAATGGTCTGAAATAAATAATACTTGAATGTTGAAAACAGCTGAGATTAAACATGCATCTTCATTCTTAATAGCAAAAAGCAGCAAGACCAAAATAGCAACATGTAACTCCAAAAGACACATTTGCAGATAAAATATATAAAAAAAAATCTCTTTTTTACTCCCACAATCATGCTAGATAAATAAACCTTTAAAAAATGCAGCTTTGCTTATTGTGAGCAGCAGAAAAATGACAATAATGGTCCAAGGTAAGTGATATTCCCAGCGGGTCAAAGCATCAGACCGCCACCAAATAAACTAGAAGATATATTAGCATCAATCACCTCTTCAGTCTGAGCTAATCTGCTTCGCTGCACTCAGACAAACATTTTAAAAAGTATTTCATCTCTGCAACAAGACAGTTTTAAAGCACAGCGTGGACTCTAAGCTGCTGGTTGGGTCACATGCAAAATATTTATGTTTGGATTTTCCTCTAATCATGAAGTTTTTAAGTACAGAGTCACAGATTCGCCACCCATGTCGCCGCCCCTTCCTAACTGCCTGATCTGCTCTCGTGAGACTTGGCAATCTGCTGAAACATCCCCTGGGTGCTGCAAATGAACATGGCTGTTACCCCCAATGCAAAAACACAGAAAAGGGAAAGAAAGCCTGGGGCTGAAGAAGTGAATCACTCTTTGAATTCAGCATCTCTGAGTCTTTGTGCCGTTTTACTTTGCTCTATTTTTGGCTCCTAATTAGACTCCAGAGGTACAAAGAAATACAGGAGTTATAAAAGACGGGAAAGTGATTCTTTTACTTTGCACTTTCTCTAAACAAGAAATGAGTAAAAAAGGTTAAAAATAATCTGTGAAAATATTCTATTTAAAAATATCTTTATGTTTTCTGAATTCCTCAGAAATCAAGCCCCCCCTTTTTGTTCTTTAATGTAAAGTGAAAAAGGGAAAACTGCTGGTAACTTTATACTTAAATGAAATGTACAACTTTCATGTCATCTGTCACAAACTTTACTTCAAAACTTCAGCAGCAAATCTAAGAAAATGAAACCGACAGATGAAAGTTCACATCAAGACGAGTCAAACGTCACAAGCGCCGAGATGCAACATGAAATGTACGCGGAGCTTCATGGCGGCGAGTCAACTCCTGTCAGCACCGATGGGATCATCAAGAACATCGCCTTGTTTCTACGTTGACCTCTGCATCATCAGACGGACCCGGACGTACAACACTTCCAATTTCTCTCCGTCTCTCTCATTTCTCACCCGTTTTATTCCACCTTCTCGTCTTAAATCTGATCTCTGTCACTTTGAGATTTTCTCGCTGAAAATTAAACATTTGACAACATCTGTCTGTATGAAGTTTACATGCTGTTCCCCCCCACAGTGCAGAAACGTGTACTGAACTGGACGCATGGTGTAGCTTGTTGGTGCCCAGAGATCTACCAGCCTGCTTCCTTTCTTCATCACTCCTGAATACAAACCTCCGATGCATTACTGTAGATTTTAGATGAGCTAATCAACAGCAAACGGTCCTGGGTACATTTGCCTGTCCGTCCTGGGGGAGGATCTCTCCTTCACCTGGGGCTCCATGAGGTTTCTTTCTTTTTTTCCCTACAACCAGGTTTTTTTGGAGTTTTTCCGAAGGAGGGTCTAAGGACAGGAAGGCCGGGATCTGTTTAGTTAAGTGTAGTCACTGATTGTGTGTATTGTGAGTTATGTCTATTGTTCTCTTATTACCTGCATGTGAAGCCCTCAGACAACTTGTTGTGATACTGGGATATATAAATAAAATTGAAAAAAAAATGAATTGAATAAAATGTCTGAATTCGATCTTCTGCATGTTATGCAGCTCTGCACTAACATCCTGGTGTAGCTCTATGCTTATACAATATGCCAACCTGTTGCATCATATTCCTAAATGCTGTTTCTTTAACATTACCAGGCTGATTTGTTTCTGGGATTTAGGGGATGCTGCTGGCTCACAACATCTTTCTCTGCCCTTCAGATTTCCTTCCTTCAGACATCTAATTCTTCAATAAAGTATAAGAAATATAAAAATATAAATGCTAACTGAACTTTAAGGTGTTGAGTTGTTCCTACATTTACCCGCTTTCACTACAGGATGCAATCTCAGTAATAAGGAGATGAAAGAAGAAGAGGAATTGTTCCTCTAACAACCAAAATAGTTTGTAATTACGACGTGTTCTGTTACATTTGCCATCCGTATAAAGTTTCCTCCTGTAGAGAAAGAAACCTCATAAACATGGAGCGATTCGTTAAAGACACTAAATCCTCATCAGCATGTCTTTAACACTGCGCCGCTTCCTCTCAGACACATCTTGTGACCCATCCATCATCTCAGAGAACTTCAGGTGTGAAAGTAATCCGATGTTTTCAGCTACTTATGTTCGCTTTGATGAACAACATCAGAATTTTTACTGAACCACAGCCGGAGCTAATAAAAAAACCCATTTCACCATCAGAGTGCTGTTTATCTGCATAGCAAAGCACGACTGGAGATAATGAATTCCTAATGAATACTTCGTATGAACTTGCTCTTGCTTAGGTAATACTCAGATGTCCAACTGTCAGTGAATGCAACATAATGCACTTATATAGTGAAAAATACAAACTTTTTTTTAAAATTTTGCCTCAGATGGCTAATTTAGTGTAATAATTAGCTAATGAATGTAATTTAGACCTGGAAAAATTTAAAAGGTCTCATTTGTGCCACCCTTGCCCGGCCTCCCATCAAATATTTTCTAGACACGCCACTGCAGATCAGACATTTTACCATTTCCTTCTCTAATCAACAAAATATTTATAATTTTACAGCCTCCCTCTCATTTCAGAACCTATCCATAATGTCCTTCACCACATTCATGGCCCCTAAACGGTAAACCTGCCTATCAGCCGTTATTTAGAGAAGATCTTTCACAGAACCATCTAGGTGTGTCAGAACCAGCAGATTTTACAGATGTGGCACCAGCAAACCTCATAGCTGAAAAGTAATATGATGAAGTAAATGCAAGCAATACACGATGTAACAGAAATGGGTTACTGTTGTTTATAATTAGCTATAAACTAACTATAACTAAGCACGAGCTGAATGACAAACACGACTGAAAGCCAATCAGGCCACAGTCGGGTCACGATTTACGGATCAACAGCAGAGGGAAGACATGGAGCGCAGAGATGGAGCAACTAGTACAACAACAATGCTGCATAACTGCAGAAGAAAATGTATATATGTATTACATATTATATAAAAAACAAGTGGATAAAGTGTGGGTGGAAAATACCAACACCCCCATGAGGTTTACACTCTGTCCTGCTTTAATGCGAACAACTACTTGTTTCAGTGTACTTCTACACAAGTGATCTTATTCATGTCTTATCAGCTTTATACTCTTATTCCCGCATGTAGGTTAACCTTAAAGAAACTCGCAAGCAAGGCAACACCATAGGACATGTCTCCGTCAGGGAGACGATGACTTAGACAAAACAGATGTGTTTGAATCAGAGCGGGTTTGCATGCAGTCCTGAGGGTTATGGTGGCGTTTCTGGCTGTTTCTGGCTTCTAAGCAATAACTCAAGAATTTCAACTGAGTACATTTGTGAGTTGCGGGTGTGTTCATAGGGTTTAATCGTTGAGTAGATGACTGTTATTCCTGCCAAAGACGAGGACACTGGTTTCTTTAGATTGAGAAGAATAAACATTTAATAATGAAGAATAAAAGAAGTTGAACATACATTAAACATTAAAACATGAAGGGACAAAACATTAAGACATACAGACATGGTACGAGGTCATAACCCGGGAGAATCTCTCCGATCTGTCGTCACACAGAAGTCTGGAACTATTCTGCTTTAGTCAGATAGAGACACCTTTGTTTAATGACTTTGGTCACGTGCGTTAATCTGTTCTCATGATATGACGGCTACGCCGAGGTCTCGTCTAAACCTTTCCCTGATGGAAGGACGCCGGCCTTGCAAATGGTTTACTAAAGGTCAGAATGACATCAGTTTAGGAGCCTTATGGTCGGACCTTTCAGCTAGACATTAATTAAGAGCAAAGTAATTAAGCTGATATATGAAATTTCCCCAACATTTGCTCCCCTCTATGTGGTAACTACACATGTTGCTGCTTTATCACATCTCTGCACATAATTCACCAGAAATCACTTTCTTTTCTGAATATTCAGAGTTTCAAGTCTTACATTTAAGGATGGAGGGGGTGGATGTAAGGGTGGGTGTATAAGGGGGGGTCATGACCACTGTTAGGGTTTATAAATAGATATTGACATATTTGAAAGTTTCTGTCTTGCTCAGAACTTCTGCTTTAAAACTGTCATGACAGAGTTTCTGAGGAATAGACTGTTTGTTTGACTTCTTGTTTCGCTGAACCTTCACTGAGCTCAAGCATCCCGTGCCTTGTGACCATTTCGTGCATCCTGTTGTTAATGTATGTTGCTTGTATGCATTTCATGCTACACCCCTTGTGATGTTTGCTGTTTCCAATAAAAGCTGTTGTGTGGGGAGAGGATAGTGGGACTTGATGGCTGACATGCCGTGGTGCTGCACGCTGCATCTCTCTCCCCCATTGCAATGAGAAAGCTACTCCGAGTTCGAAGTGTTTTATTCCTTTTCATAGAGAAATTGACCCAACAACCACTATCATGTTATTTTTCAGCATGTGACTTAAACTTTGAAATCCTCATTTTTTATGTTTGTATGTTTTGATTTAATTTCCCAGCCGACCTCGCAGATATAAATTCCTTGATGCACGTGTGAAGCTACGAGGTTCTCATAAGGTGTGAATGTGAATCATCCCATCAAGCTAACGGTTCTGGCTGGTCATGTGAACAGAAAACAGATGCTTGTTTGTTTGGGATGCTTTCAGAGTGTGAATGCAACATCTGCAGACTTATGAAATTTATCTGGAAAAGAAATGGTGCACATTTGATACGCATCCTTTAGCCGGCATATGAGTCATGCCTCTAATGGAATTATCAGTTACTCGAAAGGCCCCGTGTATCCAGGTGTGTTGCATATAGGAACTGACAAGTGGAAGATAAACAACGCCACACCTGAATGGTTGTCGAAATCAGATATTTTACAAGATTCCTCCAGTGAAAAGCATCCATATGTCTCAGCTTTGTTCTTCTAAGATCCACTATATGAAATAATAATGTTCTACTATCTAAAGTTTAAATATTTCAGCTAAAGCCAATGCTGGACTTGGACTTTAGATGCCGTTTGACAGACTGACTTTCATGTTAACCCCGTTATGCCTGAATGATGAGGCCCCGCTGTTCAAACCAAACAGCTCAAATAAGCTCACAATGATAAGAGGCAGGATGCAAATGAAGCGGTGCGGAATGATGCTAATCGTTAGCAGGATATTTCTTTATCACACTTTAACATCGAAAGGCTTTTGTTACATCCTAACACACACACACAAACACACACTACTGCTTATTTGCAGAAGGCCTCTGTGGGGTTGGCGCAAAGCAGATGTGGGTAAAAAAATATGATGGGCGTGGTCTAGAATAAATCAGAAAGGATGTAAGAGACTGGACATGGCATGGTTGCTGGTATTTCAGGGATACCGCGGATCTAAAAAGCATGAAGATAATTTGACCTGCAACGTGATGGCAGCGAGTAATCAGTACAGCGGAGCAACTTTTATGTGACATCATCGGTTTTCACAGCAAATAGATGCTGGAAATGACCAGAAATGACTATTTTCAGAGCTGCAGTCAAGTCCAAACCCAATTACATTTTCATTCCCTGTGAAGAGAAACTAAATGACCCCGGGTGACGTGATCTTACTGCGTGTTACCAACATCTGCAACCAGATGCTTTATAAAAAAGTTACCTGGTACAAAGACGTTCGTTTTATCATTCTAGCTTTTTTCTGCCTAATGCTGCAAGTTAAACATGCAATAAGCAGAAATGCATCATTTCCAGGTTAAAGGAAATAAAAACGTGTCATGTGAGCATGTAGAAGTGTAACAACGTCACATCTCCAGGGGTGTGTCAACCTGCCGGTTTCTGGATGTTGGTGAAGTTGTCAGATATAAAAAGACAAAATCAGATTAATTACAATGATCCTCAGACAGTTTACAGAATAGACATAAAACAACTGCAAAGATTTGCAGATGCTCGTTTTGTTTGGGATGGTTGAGCAACATAAGCTGCTTCAACATGTTTTGCTTGATGTGTTTGAATCTTACATGAAGAGAAGGTAATGGGAGGTTTAGCAATACATTTATCTAGTATATCAGTGCATTGATCATCTGGTCAATGAGCCGATACACACACACACACATATCTATCCATCTATCCGTCTATCTGTCGGTGTGTGTATATATATATATTACTTTATTTTATTGTTTATTTATTTGAAACAGAGAAAATAACATCAGTGACTTCTATAAAAACAAACATGTAAACAGTTACTTCCAGACATGTCGCCAGTACTTCCATCTATCATCCGTACCGTTAAAAAGTTATAAATAAAATGGTCTTTTTATTAATACATTTATATTAATTTCTGATAGAATTATTCTTCTTGGGGATTTGTTTCATACCAAACTTCAGTTTCATCACAATAACTAGTAGAGATTACTTCCTACTCTGTGGTTGCTTGACATCATAACTCTATTTAAAGACAATTCCTTTATTTATTATTTATAATCACCATTTTCTACTTGTCTTAGAAAATAGACCAACATTTAATTTAATTTAAAATATTCAATTCAACACAATTCAGAAGTCAAAAAGAAAAAAAAACAGGAACAAAGAGACACAAATAAAAGTGACTTATTTGTTTTCCTGAGTTTCCAGAAAACCGGGTGACAAATTGCACGATGCTCATGCGGCTTGTACTGAATTCTCTCAACTTGTTTTGGTTTTGGCCCAAAATAATCAACACCTAAGTAGAAAAAGACATCTGGATCGATGCAATTAAGCGAGTCGGACTGCAGCAGAGTAAAATGCTGAGAGATGGTGTACAAGCCATGACTCCAACACTCCTCTGTGCTCTCTGGATGCATTTATCACGGTGACATTTTACAGCTTACGCTATTATCTGTCCTATTTCTTTTTGCTTTTAATTAATCTTTATTGAATTAACGCAGATTGGGATTTACAAAAGCTATAGAGCATAAAAAGTCCAACTACAACAAGAACCGGGTTAAAAGAAGCTGCAATAATAATGAGCAGAATAAATACTGCTCATCTAATTACTTTCTGTTGGTTTTCTCTCACATCTGCTTCTCCAGTTTTACAGAAATAATATTAATGATTAGCAAACCATGCATAACAGAGATGTTTTTTAAGCTAAAAATTATCCCCAGGCTTGTCAATGATTTTTAATTACGATTATGTGGTGTGGAGAGAAATGTTTACAATCCAAAGCTGATCTTGGTCTTGGAACTGCTTTTTCTCAAGCTTTTCATTTTTATTGTTTCTTGAACTGATGCTGCCTTCATGTGTTGTGGGAAAGATGATATTTTTCTACTTGTAAATAAGAAATGACGAGTTGTTCTGTTGTGGTCATAGTATAATAAAAAAAGCGGACAGAAACTTTATGATAAGCTGCTACGGGTAAAACGGTCCTGGATGTAAGTTTACGAGAAAAAAATAGCTTACAGATTGTTGACTAGCTGCTAGCTGTAGCTAGCATCTGCATTGCTAGCTTATAACAAGGAATAACAGCATTTTTATTTGACACGAAGGGGAAATGCATAAGTTGTTTATGCTACATAATTAAACAGTGACTTAGCACAAGTAAAAACATTTATTAGCCTGCATATTTTTTACCATCCACAATTTTTTCACTGCTCTCGGCCATTTTGAAAGGTTAAATTGGACTTCTCAGCAACTCAGCAATTTTCCAGTTCTCCAGTGGAAGTTGCAACAAAAGAGGGTGTTTATGTGCAAATTTGAACTCGGCAAGTGTTATTTTCCATAATTCCCACACCACATGAAGGCGGCGTTATTTTGATACCCGGGTTAGCTTTCTGTTTGAAGATCTAGAACAAACAACTTGTGCATTTATCCTTTTTTTTCAAATGAACATGCTTCCTAAATTAAAAAATATTGCACATTTACGGTTTAAGTTTTGACACATCTTGTTCTTGATGTAGCAGATTAATTAATTAGTCCAGGACTGTTTTACCCACGTAGCAGCTTACAGTTTATGTTCCATAAACAACTTATGCATTTCCTCTTCGTGTCAAATAAAATTGCTGTTCCTTGCTATAAGCTAGCAAAGCAGATGCTAGCTACAGCTAGCGGCTAGTCAATCTGTAAGCTATTTTTCTCTTGTAAACTGACATCCAGGACCGTTTTACCCGCAGCAGCTTATCCTGAAGTTTTTGTCCGCTTTTTTTTTTAATTTACGACCACAACAGCGCTTGAACAGAACAACTCGTCATTTCCTATTTACAAGTGGAAAATATCTTTCCCATACCTCATGATGGCAGCAAAATGTTCAGATTCTCCAGTGGAAATTATGACGAAAGAGGGTGTTCATTTGCAAATTGGACCTTTGCAAGTGGTATTTTCCATAATTTCCACAGCACATGAAGGCAGCATGAACCTCTTCATTTCCCAAACAAAGCCAAACAGAATCTTCAGCTGGAGGTTTGTACAGATTTAATAACCATACGGTGCATCAGAATCATTTCTTTTTAAATGAAAAGCCTGAAAAAGCAAACGGCAGCGACTTTCTGCTCAGACATGCGGCTGTCAGAGTTACTTCTTTAGGTTTAAGGACTTATTTTTAAAATGTAGGGCGCAGCGTTGAAATGACAGCTCTGCTTCGTGACTTTTTCCACCTCAGAAGATTCAATTAAAACTCAACTGACTTTCCTGTACAGAGAGGACTAAACATACAAACATCAGAAAATATTCAGCGTAGTTCACAGACAGAATGCAGGTTGTGATGCAAACATGAAATGAAAAAAGAATAATCACAACAACTCTTATTTTAGATGTAAAATAACTGGTTTTAATCGTTTAGTGTTAATTTTTTCATCATTTTAAACTTTGATCTAATAAAAACATTGGTCCTTACAGACAGGAGGATGTTTTAATCCTTTTTTTAAATCTTTTTTTTTATAAAAGATTAAAATGTGAAGGGCATCAACAGCTGTTTGCGAGGACATAAACGATGTCCTTTTGTCTCAACATGCATGCACTTGCAGAAAAATCATCTTTTAATGGGGAACACGGTCAGCATCTTTGTTTTTATGGATTTCATAACTATTTTGGAGGGTTTGTCCTGAATTTAGATCATGAACTAAACTGCTTCTTTCATCTGCTTCGGGTTCTTTTGTAAATATTATACGATTCAAAATTAGGTTTATTTATGATTTCAGACTCTCAGACACTATTTCATCTCCCATCTGGATATTTTCTCTTTTATTTCAGCTGTTTTTTTTAAAAACTCCAGTGAATCCTTTCCGATTCCAATTAATTCCCCATAACATAGAAACTGATCTACAAATATACAAAGAAATCGCTTCATTTCTTTTTTGTTCTTTTATTTTCCCAGTAAGAATGACTCTGCAACTGGGATGCAGTATCACATGTTAAAAGACACTAAATCTGTGTCCCAGTTCAGGGTCTGCACACTTCAGAGTGCTGATGTGTTGGATACAGATGCCAGTGGTGGACCAAGTACTGTCCCAGTTTGAAGACTCAATCGAGTACGCACTTTGTTTGAGGACGTTTATGTATATATATGCATGTATTTGTCCCCCGGAGATGATCTGGGAGGACAGTAGGATTTTGTCTCATGATCACAAATTATTTTCATTACATTCATTTGACTGATATTAGTTTTATTGAAGTTAACGTCAGCTTGACAGGATGTGCTGTCAGTCAGATGAGAAGCTCGTCTGCTTCATTTTATCCTATTTTTTCCTTTTAATTACATCTGTAAACATCTGTAATTGTCTACTTTTAAGAGTTAAAAGCTGACAAGCAGTCAAAACACAGTCTGATGCTTTAACAAGCTCCCCATGAGTTTAAATAAAGTGGAGGAGAGGAGGAAGAAAAATGTGATGTCCGTTGGATGGGGTGAAGAAAGAGGCTGGAGACAAGAATAGAGGAGGGAAGAAAAAATGTCAAAGCAAATCTTGGAATTTTAGCTTCACAGAAGATTCTTTCAAACATGATTAAAGCTGGAAAAAGATAAGGAGAATGTTTTTAGATGTTTTCATGAAGAAACAGACATAAAAACTATTTAAAGACCCTTCCAGGACTTAATTTTCTTAGTGATGTTCCTCAAATGGTTTCTGCATCCATTTTGCATCCTGTCTCTTCTCTAAGTTCTCTCCAGACATTAAGTGTCATCTTCACTCATCTTTTTCCTCTTCCTCCAACAATCACTTCTTGCTTTTCATTACTGAATCAGCCACAGCGGAAAGTCAAAATGTCCAGTGTCGTTAGTGTGTGACGTGGTGCTTAAAGCTAAACTCACCTGCAGCGCCACAAAGCATTTATGGATTTGAAACTATTCAAATTTAAAAAGAAGAAAAAACCCAAAAGTTATTTTACTGTACTGGCTTTTTTTATGCATCAGTCCTAAACAAACTATTTTTATTACTGACTGTTTAAACACTATTTTCCAACCTGACAGATAACCAGCAATCACAGGACACAACATGGAAGCCCCAAAGCTAACAATGCTGCTTTATCTACAATGTCTTCATGCCAACCAGACTTAGACAGAATGATGAAAGATGAGGCAAAGCTGCTGGACCATGCAAACACAATCTGCGAGAATACATTAAAGAAACTTATTTTCCTGAAATAGTGGGGAAAAAAAGTTTTTGTCTGGGAAACATTTATAAGTCGAACACCAGAAAGTTTTATTCTTCAATTTCGTTACTGATTCTGTAAATTCATTAATGCTAGATGTGGAAAACTTTACATTGATCATATAAAAGGAATCTCTGCACATGTTTTCACATGTTCAAACGCTTGTGCACATCTCAGAGTTGTGCATAAAACAGCTCTGTGCACTTATTGGTGGAATATCTGCAGATGCAGAAGGCGAAAATGGCTTTACCATGAGATTTGTGGAAGAATCATTAGAGGTCGTCGCTGTAATGAACTACTTAAAATTCTGTCAATATGGCTGTTAAGTCACTTTAACATATATCTGATCATTTAGATGCTTTACAGACATAATGGTGCTACTGGCTGTAATTCACCATCACACTGTGTGATATGAACAACCGTTCATAACAAACCAAACACAGAAAACGTTTGTGCTCTATTATCTTGCTTTTTTTTTTACCATATTAACACCCCGATTCTTAAAAATAAATGACAACCCATTCGTTCTGCTTTTACCTAATCAGTGTATACTGTTCGCCTCATTTACAAGTAAAATATCATCAATCTTTCCTTTCAGTTCAGAATATATGCGTTACTTTTATTCACATTGTGATTTAAAGCATTCGGCTGGACACAGAAAACATCCAAGGCAGCAGATTTAGAAATATTCATGTGAAAGAGAGAAGTAGCTTTAAGATGACGGCTCTGATGTTTTACTCTGTCTGAAATCTGACTGCTGACTCATCTGGATCTGGTCTTTTATCAGTTCTCAGTCAGAACCAGACATGCAGAAGCTGCATTCAGCTTCTTTGCTCCACATGGAACAAACTCCCAGAAAGCCTCAGATCAGCGGAAAAGTTAAAAACCCACCTGTTCTCATCTGCATTTCAGTCACTTTATCTAAAAATCTGCACTTTTCTTTGGAGCTTGGATTTTTCAAGCATCTCGTGTTTTAATGGCTGCACTTTCAAAACCACTACAAAGGTGCAAAATCTAAACATTGCAATAAAAAACAGGTAATGGAAACAACTAACATTGCTAAAAAGCGTGCTCGCATGAAACATGTTGATAACAGTAAATGGAAACATTTGTTCGCATTAACGCTTCATCAGATGTGATGTAGGAGTGATGGGACCAGTTCAATGCAAGATGGTTTCTGGATAACGTCCCTCAGCTCGAGGACACAAGCAACGGCAGTAGCGGCTCCAAAAATACTAAATGATATCCCCATCCTCCTCAAGGTGAAGTCTCGCAGGATCAACTACTGTAGAGGAATTCATGTTTTAGCTTAATTACCTTGCTTAGAAGTTATTCTATTAGAGTTATTGCTTAGAAGCCAGAACCACCCAGAAACGCCACCATAACCTTCATGACTGCATGCAAACCCGCTCTGATTCAAACACATCTGTTTTGTCTAAGTCAGTCTCCATGACGACATGTCCTATGGTGTTGCGAGCTTCTCTAAGGTTAACCTACGTGCGGAAATAAGAGTATAAAGCTAATAAGACACGAATAAGATCGCTTGTTTATGGACATATTCTTGAGTCATACCTCATTTCATTGTGTCGTTTCTCAGCTACCAGACTAAGAAGGTCTCAAAGCGGTCGTGTGAAACATTTTTCAGGTCTATCTGAAGGACTTTTAAAGTTTTTTCAGAGAAATACACGTCTTGTTTGACACTTGACTCATGAATGATTAAAGCGCAGTAAAGGCTTCTGACTAATAAACCAGCGTTGTGTTGACACAAACATACAACGTAACAAACGACACATTTTAAAGCAGATCTTTAGGCTCTTCGTTACCAGCCGTCTGAGAAATGCATCAACTGCTCCCATTTTTTCAGTTGCATCTGTGAAAAACACCAAACATAACAGTTTGACAGACAGAAAAAAGTATTTTTGTAGCATCAAAGTGATTCAGTTATTGGCTTAAAACATGTCTCAGCATGATGTGCAGTGTATCCCTTAAAAATCTGACAAAACTGTGGAGGACAAAGGAACAAGAGTAAAGACTAAATAAATAAATAAAACATATCGACATAAACATCTGAAAGCAAAAAACAGAGGAAAGACCTGACACAGCACCTGAGAGATAAATCTGGACCAGGGATCACCAACTCCAGAACCATGAGCCATCCTGTAGAATGCAGATGTTTCACTCTGCAATGCACCCGATACACCTAGAAATGTTTCTACACAAGCTTTTTAATTAACTACTCATTTGAATTTAATTTGACGGTGTTAAAGCAGGAAAACGTCTAAAACCTGCAGGACATTGGCCAAAGAGGTCTGAAGTTGGCAATCCCTGATCTGGACTCTTAAGTAATCCAATTACTGTTGAAGCTTCATCAGATTCGGTTTCAAAGGAAAAGTTCTGATCCTGAAGCCATTAAACACGGTAGACTCATACCGATGGAACATTTTCCTTCATTATATACATGAATGATTCTCTTGTTGCTCAACAGCACTTGAAAAATCACACTTAGAGAACATTTTCTTTAATACAACTAGCTATCGACACAATCTTTAACCTGCACAACTGATTCTTCATGGAAACGCAAAAGAAGCAGAAAAAAATAAGACGAGTCAACATCAGATTGACTTCTTCAGACTTTAGCAAGCTCAGAGTAAAGGTAGGATGCATAACGGATGTGCAATTAGCCATTATTAGTGGGTCCCACGTTGACGACATCTGAAAAAGTTCCAGCAGCGTTTCTTTAAGGGGAAACCAGGAGAAAAGACAGAGGTGTGTCAAATCTGGACTGAATCATCAGTAGCAACTGGACTTCAGCATTTTTCGAGCAGCAACATCCAAAGATGAGATGTAAAATCTGGGAAACTAGCCAAAAACATTCAGACAACCTTTTGTCAGATGTGTTCAGGGATAAACGTAAAAATTTCTCGGACCAAAACCTGATTTCACAGGAGAATATTTTACCATTTAATATTTTTTAAATACTTATGTTCAATATATTATTAAATAAATGACTGCACCTATTCCCCATGCACCTGCAAACAGTCAAATAAAACATGGTTCATTGCCGAATGTTTTTATCTCTGTGGTTAAATTTATCCCCATAGAAAGAATAAACCACTAATATCAGCAAAAGTTCTGTCAAAATAACCAGTATCTTCCAGTTGACAGCATCGTGATGGCAGTGGGGGCTTTAATTACCGATTTGTTCCTCTGGGACAAATTTGAAATTCATGCACATCTGCAGCAATGACCTGAGCAGATAAGTATCCATATGCTGTTTGCAATGTGACCTCAGCAAAAAGTGATGAGCGGCAAGGTTAATGGAGATGAATGCGAGCAGTGTTGTTGGCACAACAAAGGGTTAACCGAAAAATGTTAAAAAAAACTGCAGAATCAAAGAAGAAAAACTTTTGCAAAGTGTGAAGACAGGAAGGGATAAGAGATGGTAGTTACTGTTATCTCTGCACGGATTTATATTTTGTAGTATTTTATGTCGATTTACAAGCAAAATGTTCGTTTTTAAAGAAATGCAGTAAGAAATTAAAAGAGCTCAGTGTTGTTGAGACATACAAGTATTATATTCCGTCTCTTTCAGTCTGATATTTTACTTACTATGCTGTTAGCTAAAATTATTATTTTAATAAAGTGTAAAACCTAACACAGTTCACGGGTTAAATTCCTGGTTTAAAAGTAGCTGATGGACTCTTTTTGCCCTATTTCACCAAAGCATTACAGGAATTTCATCAAGACCTCAGAAAACTGAGCTTACAAAAAAAAAAAAAAAAAAAAAAATGAACAAAATGTCTCTCTGGCGGGATAAAGAAGAGTAATATCGCGGCCGGATCACTGTCCCACTTCACACTAAGCTTATCGTGTTGGGAGGAATGAACTAGTCTCTGTGGATGCCGGCAAACAGGATCCCAGGAACTCCGGGGAGCAGCACTACTTTGATTTCATGGAGAAGCAGCAAAGTTACCTTTACTGCCCTCAATTGTTTTTCACATCTACCCCGGCTAACCTTAAACTCACTGTACCGCTTGTGCAAGAGCTCTGAAGAATCTCAGACTGAGGGTCTCTGGGAGAAGCGTCAGCAGATGTAATCGAAAGTTAACACCGACATCCAGAATTTATTTCTTTTTTTTCCCCACTTCATCCAACTCCTGCCTCAGACTTATATCCACACACTCCTCGGTGTGGAGGCAGTTTCTCCAGCTCCACATGTTCTTACTCCTCAATTTTATCATCTGCTAACACATTTGCTGACTTTCACTCTATATGTAGTTGCAGATGAAGCTATTAATGCCAGCTGCTGTGGCCTCTGTGCTTAGCAAGCTGCATACGTTCTTTCTGATTATATTTGTGAGCATGATGATCACTTTTAAGGTTCTTCACTTTTAATAAAATGAAATACAATAATTAAGCTAATGTCTTCAAACGCTGCTGCTCAACTTCTGCAAGAGCTCGTTAGGAATCCATTAACCCGAGTCAGGGAACATGTAAAAGCTGGAGGTTAGTGGCCTCTGAGGACCAGAACTGCTGTAGAGAAACATCTAAACTCTGCTGTGGAGTTTTTCAGCACCTGAATGAAAGAAAAACTCTACAAACGCTTTCATTTAAACACAAATGGCTAAATTCCCAGAAAAAACAAGAGTCAGTCATGAACAACACTCCACATATGATAAACATACAGAATGTAGCTTCCTTGTACTGAGCTGAATGCAACTGGAAAGAAGGGACGATTTAATCGTACGTCTCATCTAAAAATGCTGAAGTTGTAAAAGGTCATATTCACTGAACATAACCAACCTGAAAATCTTTATCTGCACGTCTTGTGTTGAATAATCTAATGTTGAAAAGACACACGTCCATCTTTCCTTCTGTCAGTCAGCTCCACTTTAACAATCATAATTGCTGCATAAGCGTTTTAAATTTATGCTAGAAAGCAGACAAGGACAAAGTGGAAGGGCAGAGCATAGAAAATTCAACCCCGAGGCAACCTTTCTTTAGTAAAGCATATCATTCCTTTCATTATTGTCAAGGGGGACACTGGACCGCCATGCTCTTTGGCCTGAAAACCATTATTAAAACTTTCTATTATAAGGGAAAACTTTGCGTAATTCACAAACCACCACCGTCATATTCAACCATCATACATAATATTAATGTAAATAACTAAAACCAACATTTATTTTATTTAGATCTTTACTGTTCTGCAGTAATCAATAACAGACCAGAGAAAATTAAAGGCCTTCAGTAGCAGCACATCTAAATTATCAGCTAAATCCTTCATGTAACAATTTAAAACACACAAACCGTTCATTGCACTGGGAAAAAAAGACCATTGGAGACCATAAGGTGACATGACGCTCCAGTATTTGGTGGTTTAAATGGGCTCCAGCTCAGGTCAGAACCAATGGAAACATAAAACCTGGGTGTTATTGCTAAGTGTTAGTAAGAAAACAAAGTGAGAAAACAGAAACGGACACATTTGCTTTACAAAAACAGACTTCTGTTTGTCTTACGGCCCATTTATGCTTGCTTACTGGGACGTCTGTTTTAAACACTGCACTTCCAGGCATCTTTTATATTGCCATAGTTATAAGATCTGTTGATTTAGAGTTCTATTCCATGTTTATATAACGGTTGGTCGGCGTAATTAGTTTTTTTTAGCTGTTCTTAATTTGCTCTGCATCTTCTACAGCTGCTTTTTATTTTTTCTCTCTTTTATCTGATTTGTTTCTCTGGCTAACCGCTTGTAAGCTGTGATTTCCGCTGGTATGAGTCCGTTTTCTGCAGAAGTGACGGACAGCTGAGTTACGAGCATAACCAACACCTATCTGTGTTCTGCATTGAGCATAAAAGGCCTTAGATGTGTTCGCATGCTTCTAAACTTGCTCAGATTCCCTTATTTTCATGCTAAACACTATTAGCATGTTAGCATTTCAACGTAGAGTGCTATTATTATAACCTACAGCGTGTGAGATTGCTGATTTTTTTCCATCTGTAATTCTAGAGGTGGTTAAACTCAGGGGAAATAATCAATAACCTGAAAAGTTGCTGGTTCAGTGCTGTATTTGATATTTATTCATCAGTTCCAACCTGAATTTAAGCACAGCAGAGACCAATTATCAATTTTATACATTAAAATTTGATGATCTTCTGAAAATAAATGGGATTCAGTAATTTCCTCTCCATTAAATCATGTCACTAACAACCCGGGATTACACCATTCCAGCTTTGTCATAACCGATGTACTTCTGTGCAGGGGGCAGGAAAACGGCCTCTATGCTGGATGAAGTGTCATTGGGACAGAGTTTGAACAAACACCTTGTCCATCACACACATTTAATGCACCTTAAAAATATGCATAAACATACAGGCCTACAATAAAATATATAATGATATATAAATATAATATTTTATTTATTCTTATCTGTCTGTTTTTGCAAGATTAATCTGTCACGCTTCTTTTAAGCAAAGGAAGAATAAGTTATGTCCATGCTGACATAATATAGTTGCTACATTTCACATGAATACATAAATAAATTAATTTAGTTAATTTGAATGTCTTGTCTTTCCTTTTTGATGCAGATGTTCGAAAATTACAGAAGATTTCATCACTTGTTGTACAATCAGCTGTATCATGTTGGTAGAAACTGTTAATTATATGAAACCTTTAATTATCCTACATTCATCAGCTGTAATCAGAATAAATTAACATTTCAGTGTGTGTTTATTCCCTGTTTCACGGTTCAAATCACAGCTGAGAATTTCCTCCTGTGGCTGTAAAGTGTTTCCTGATAATATGATAATGCCCTAGAATAACTTCTGAAAGCGTGAACGTTGCTTCCAGTGACCACAGAAAACTCTGAATCTGCGACGAATGCGAGTGAAAACATGAATGACGTACTTCACAGTATGTGACAACATACTGAAGTGTCCTTAGGCAAGACACTCAACCTCAAGTTGCCTCCAATGTGCCTTTGGGGGTGTGTGTGTGAATGCTCTATGTTGTGTAAAGCGCTTTTAGGGGTCAACATGACAGAAAACACACTATATAAATACAAGTCTGGTTACCATTCAGTTGGTATAGTTCCTCCCCCCCCCTCGTATAAATGAAGGAAGTGGGTAAAAAAAAAAAAAAAACACATTGTTGGACACATGGATTCAGATCTTTGCAGCCTTCATTTGTGCTACATAGAGATGAAAATTTAATTGCAATTTAATTGCAGTTGTGTAAGATGCATTCTTATGCTCTCCTTGGGACATTTTAATCAGCTTATTTTTATTACATGGTGATCATTCCGGCTGTGTTGCAGCTAGAGCCATGCATTTTTTTGCACTAACTTTAACTTTTAATACAAATTCTGAATTCTTTCTTTTTCTTTTATGTCCTTTATACTCTGTTGATTAATTCAATACCATCTGGTGACCTTCATGGCCAAAAATGTGTCCACGTTCAAAACCTTTTTAATGACTCAAGTATTCATTAAAAATAATCAAAATGGAATTTAAAGTGTTAAAATACTAAAAATGTTTTTTTTTTCAGAGAACGATGGAATCTTTTCAAATGTTTCCTTAAAAAAATAAATAAATAAATTATATATATATATAAAATGTTGACCATTATTAATCAGCTTTTGTGCAAAAAAATAAGCTGCTTTTTAACAGCTGGATTCTCTCGTTGGTTAAATATTTTCTGTAAATCTTAACATTATGTCATCATACATATACATACATACATACATATATATGACAAAAAAAGACAAACATTTCAGGATTTATTGGTTAGAAGTTAGATCAGTAGTATAATGTGTCTGTATGAAGCTGGCTTCCTTATAAAATATTTTTCATCGTATATTTTGAGGAAGTGATTTTAAAAGAGAAAAAAAAATGATGACCTTTAACCTTGTATATTATAAACTTTTCCATCAGGGCAAATAAGCATTAGGAGAAAAGGTGACATCTGATCAGCTGTAAAGCAGACATCGGCGCAGAAAAGTTGAAATCATCAAATAAAATCATCAAGTAAAATAAATGTTTAGCCTTCAGGTTTTCCTACAAACTTCGATTGGAAAATGTTTGCTCCCTGCAGCGTTGCCAACCAATGCCAGTTTAGGTGAGTTTCAGCAGTCTGCCTACCATCCCAATCCAGTACCATCCGTATGTCATGTTTCCCATATGTTTCTGAAGAACAAAAATCAAGCCAATAAGCGGGTCCTACCGTCGCCATCTTGCTGTTTCGTCATTATCGGAAAATCCCAAAATGGATGAAAAAGTAGATCTGAGAGGCTCAGTCATGGTGGAGCCAGCAGTAAGTACGCAGCTGTAACCAGTGATAGCACTCTAACACACATCAATCAAAAGGACACGCCTCTAAATTTACATATATAGAATATAGAAACCGAATCGTTAGAAAAGAGTTGACATGAACGAAAATGGGACCTATTAAACCGAAAAAAGCCACTCTGTAAACATGCTTATTGCAGCTGTGAAATCGGACATTTTAACATGGGAGTCTACAGGCATTGCTCTCTATTGCAGCCAGTCATTTATTTGCAGTTCACCCCTCACCGCTAATCTTACTTCTGCATTAGCATCACCATCAGCAGCCAGAGATTGCCGCCTGGTTCAGAGCTACAGACTGAGAGAAAAGTGCACGTACACACCGAGATAGTCTGGCTGAGAAGGTCAGCAGACTCCGCAGTCCATGAAGCTACTTCGAAGTGAACATTTTACTTTCTTTTATCCATGATGTAACTCTTAAACTATCAGCAGGAAAACCAGTCACACATATCACATCTTCAGCCTGGAAAGCCCAAAATCACACGAGCATTGTGTGATTGGTGGGATATCTGCGTGAAAAACATGGAAAAGCAACCCAGAGTTTTAATAAAAAGGTGTTTAGAAAGCACTAAAATGTATATAACACAGTATTTAAGACACAAAGACAAACCCACCCCGCAGCAGTTAGTTGGTAAATAAAAAATAACCAGGTCAGCTGTACACTGTACATAAAACCACAGACAATAATAAACTAAATTAAAAAACTCAAACTAATCGAACTACTTGAAAAGGATACAAATTCCAATGTATTATTAGATTAAATCAAACATATAAGACAAAGATAACAACAAAAAAAAAAAAATCCTCAACTTGGTTTTAGCCAATGATTTAAACGGTGATGTCATACCGACCTGAAGTCAGGTGGGGGCCATCTTAAACACCTTTGGTGGTCCTAGGGCAACCAGGTGCCTTGCCCAAAGACATGATGATGGTTGAATGTGGGCAGCAGGAATAAATGAGCCATTCTACCACCTGAGCCACTGCCGCCCCCAAACCCAGGACAGTAAGTGCAGCCAGTGTCCATGGCAACAGAAAATGTAAAAGTTAAACTAGCAAATATGAAATCAGGATCAATGCAAGGAATGGGAACAAACGGGTACAATCGTCCCCACATTGTCTCTCACACCATGAAATAAGTGTCTGCATTAACTGATATAAACATTTTTAGTATGTTTAAATACTTCATAGAAACTTTTTAACCATCTTACCGTTCAACAAAAGGGTTGAAAACATGGTTCACCTTCATAAATTAAACATGTTGCACTCCATAAAGGCACCTCTTATCCCTTTAGCATTTCAGACAAATGATCTCAACGGAGGAGAAGTCAGTGTTTGGTATTAGAACACACTCACATATGGACAGCTGGGGATCAAACCACCACACTGTCAGAACAATCACATCATGAAACCAAGTTCAAACCCAAAATAACTGGTCTGGATAGAATTCATGTTATTTCTAAGCGGTCTTCATAAAAATAATGTGTACGTGATACATTTACGCTTGCCTACAGGTGTATTTGTACATATACTCGAAAGTACTTTCATGTACATTAATTTGATATCAGAAATGAAACTGTAGACTTAAACATTTCAGAGATCAGAGGGGATTTTTTTCCAAGTATGGATTTTATAAGAGAACATATTTGGGAGACATCAAAGATAACTGAGGACATTAAGAATGTACCACAGATACCTGGAATGATCAATATGAGTAGAAAGAAATACATTACAGATGTAATAAAAGTACTTCAGCTGGTACTTATTAAAACAGCAAGAAGAAACTATAAGAATGTTTCTAAATAAGCTGGATGAACCAGTGGTTTAGTTTTGGACATTTAGCACATTGGTGGACACTGACTGGGTTTGGACAGGAGTAGCCTCTGTCCTTTTCCTTAATGGCAGACTGACCTTTTGAAGAAAGACTAAAGTTTCACAAAGAAACACTAAAAGGAATTTCTAATTTCCAACAAGCACTTCGTCTTTCATCTGAGTCATATTCCCTTTGAAAGGCAAATTTCTAACAATCCGTACTTTTCATACATATCTGTTACATTCCCTTTGAAGGGATGATTTTGCCTCCAGTCTTAGCTTGGCCATGGCCATTTTATCTCACAGTTTATACGTACTGAAATCCTCTTAACACAGAATGAAGTCAGAGTGTGAATTAGGAAACTGATGCACACAGAAGGCAAAAAAAGCATCTTTCAGTAATGTATAAGGATTCACTCACAGATAGAAATAAAAACTCAGTGCCAGCATGTTCATTTGGAATCAGTTTGTTTAAAATAATGAAAAACTTTAACCTTCAATTTCATAGCAATGAATGACCCAAAGCCCTCAAGTACGCACTTCTTTTCAGTTATCTGTGGAAAACTGATTCATTTTCATAGTATGAATGTGTGTGTGTGTGTGTGTGTGTGTGTGTGTGTTTGTGTGTGTGTGTGTGTGTATCGTACACAAATACAAAAATAAAGTGGTACATGTGTACATAGAGAAACTGCCATAATAAAGTTAAAAAGAAGTTTTTAAAAAATAACAAATGCTTCAACTGGCATTAAAAGGAGTTTAAAGAAATATGTTAAATCCAACCTGTTCAAAATAATTAATAATAAAAATAATTGAATTTAGTGCGCAAACTATCATATATAT
>JBAMHX010000017.1:19619175-19641674 GCA_037177515.1 Pseudomugil tenellus | reverse complement strand
GGGCAGCTGATGTAGGCACAAGTGTTATAGAGTCAAAGTTCACACTTATTGGCATATGTAAGGAAGGACTGGCTGGAAAGACTATGAGTTCTGTTTTAGAAAGATTTAGCTGAAAGGTGGCGAGCCTTCATCCATGAAGAGATATCAGCAAGACATGCGGATATTCTCATTGAGACGGATGTTTCATCAGGTGGGAAGGAGAGGAAAAGCTGAATGTTTAAGACCAAATAATTTTAAAAAACATATAAGAGGGTACAGCAAACTCTCCTTTTACGCAAGCTTAAACGCTGCATTTCCAAACATCTAAGTAAATCACAAAATAAAAAGCATATCCATTCAATCACTTTAAAACTGTTAACTTATTTGGTTCTATTTAATTTTATTAGACCTTTTATTTAATTTAATTTTATATTACGTTGCAGTCATTTTATGTATTTTTACATATTTGTCCTGTTCTGTTGAATATATTCTACAGCACTTTGTGTACACAAAACTGCTGGAAAATGGCTTTATAAATAAATTTGATTTGATAACTGTAAAACTGTTAATTAAAAATATCTCAAAATCCGTGTCGAAATGGTCAAGAATTTTAAAACATCCCAATGATTAATTTTACTAGCAAACTAGCAAATTAAGGACAATCATTCCACTTCTGAAAGTACTAAAACCCTGAAAGTGGCATGTGAAATAGAAAAGAAGGTTAGCAGACGAGAATTTCCTAACACAGCTTGTTCAATCTGGAAGAACAAGCCTTGAAGTTAATTATTTTCAAGTGGATCATCAGGGACTTGCTCCTAAAATTCAACAACAAATCACAGAAGATGACATGACAAAGGAAAGTGGACCCAAATATTTACAGTGTGGCAGAAGATCTTCACCATTTATTAAATTTTCCCTCCGGGGATTATTATTATTATAGTACATTTAATTTAAACATGACCAAAAACGTCACTGAAATAAATGAAGCACCAAAGTAAAGAAGGAAAAACTCAGAGTGGTGAAACCATCACATGGCAACATGTTTTTAATCTGAAACTGGATAAATGCTGGTTTCTAAATCTGTGTCCAAAGGAGGCAGAGATTTTTCAAATCCTTGCATCTATGACTTACAGCAGGGAGGTGTTAAGGACATCTCCTGAATATCAACACTGTTCAACAGAGGCTCCTCGGCTCATGCTCCCTTCCTTTTTATCTACCACGCTTTCATTAATCCCACTATAATCCTCAACTAAATTTTAAAGTCTGGTGTGTTTCGCTGCTGGATTTCACTAAAGGAAGAGCATTATAGTCCTCATTGTTCCCTAAAGCTGTGCTGAAAGCGAACCGATAGGCACTTTCAGTTGGAAAACAGTTTCTGGCTCTTCCTTTTCTGAAGTTTTCTTATCCTCAGAGATGCTTCAAGGTGATTTTCTATTTAGGTCTTCTTTTGAAGAGGGTCGTGAGCAAGATTCAGTGATTCTTGTGTGTGCATAGGAAGGAGCATTTCTAAAGACTCTTTCAGGTTGCAGAAGAGTCAACTTCCACCATATGGCACCATAAATAGGTGCTTTGAGAGTTCTGAATATATACAGCAAAAAAGTATCTGGCATTATATATGAGCTCAATTTTTTTCTATCACAAACAAGTGTTTGATTACAAACTTTTTACCCATGAAGCACCTGGTCTTCACTTCCAGGCTTTGAAAATGAGAAACAGATTATAAAGCAGCTCTGCTATCCCGCTGAATTTATTAACTTTTTTTAATGATTCAGATCTGTTTGCCTGTTTACCTCCACCAAAGAGTGTTATGTTATTGCTGGCATTTATCTATCTGTGTACAACATAAGTCAAAAAGTTATGAACGAAGTCTCATGAAATTTACAGGACATAATCAGAATAGGAAGATGAACATGATTAAATTTAGAGGTGATCCGGATCACGTCTGGATTCAGGAACGTTTTGAAGAATTCTTTAACATTGCGAGATAGCCCCTCATGTCATGGCAGCTGACGCCTCCTACAGGCTGTTTCTGTCTGCTGGTTTTCACTCTGACAAAGATCATGTGTGGCTGAGCTCTGAAAGATGTATCACTCTAAAACAAGCCCAATCATATTTCTAGTCATTTGCAAGGCACACGAAAAAAGCAACGAGTGACACATATCATTGCATTTCAATCTTTTATACATGCGATGACACAAAGCCGTACAATAGAAAGTGACAGCAGGATTTGTCAGTGTGACACTGTCTCATAGGAGATGGACTTGTCTTAGAAGTGTCTTTTCAACAAGAAAAGTAAGTATTAATAATAATAAGATATGTACTGTTATGCAATGCTTGTCCTGTGTGGAATTGCAAGTGTTAACAAATTTCTATATAACTATAACGAATCCCCACATTGCTTGCCAAAACTTTACAGTATATGATCTAAATCAGGGGTTGGTAACTCACGGCTCCACAGCCACATGAGGCTCTATAGTGCCCCCCTTTTCCTGAAACCTTAAAAAAAAAAGTGTGCAAATGGAAAAACATGGGGGAGATTTAGTGGTGTTATGAGCTGCTTTTCTCCGGGCTTTTGGCCTGGATTTTTTTTACTCAAACCCCAGTAACCAAAACCAATAAAAGTCAGTGTATTGTGGGCTATTAACCAAACAATCTTAGTTGCATGCTCTGGCAAAACTGTGCTGATTGGTGGAAGTTGAATATGGAAAAAAGTTGAAGGAAGGAATGTAGGAGCAGACCACAGGATGCGATCAGGAGATCCATACTCCCTTAAACAACCATGAATCATCTCTTCATGCAGGTCAGAATATAATGATTAGGGGGGAAATGATACTCTGATCTACACCAATGTTTGGGTGAAGAACAAGTGATTGATAGAAGACACCCAAACAACAAAACATATAGAAAAGAAAGGGAAACCCAAGTCCAAAGCTAAACATGCATGACATTAACATAAAGCCACGACCGTGGCTCTGAGGTGCATTTGTTCTGCTATTAAATGTATCATAGAAGGAGCTCTACAATTTATTCTCCTCGAAGAAAGTCAGGGATGATGACAGAACCGGACGGGAGATTGGATCGAAGATTCGATGCAATCTGCTGGTTTTCCTTAGCCAGGCTATTTATTATGAATTGGCTCAAATAGATGTGTCCATAAAGAGCCCTGGGACGACATTGTTGTGAAGTGGTACTATACAAATAAAGCTGAATTGAATTAGTAACATTATGCATCAGAGGTCATTCTGTGGCCCAGCTGTGGTGTCCCACCAATCAATACATCATTTTCTGGTCAGATTAATACCTGTAATATGTGCTCCAAACCTTCCTGGTCTGCATGAACCGAATAATAAATACACATATCTGTGCATGCAGTGGTGGGATGAGAAAATTGAGTCTAGCGTCAAACTCAAAGACACACTTCGAGTTTTAATCATTATTTTGTGTTTTATCTTGAAAGATTGAATCTTTCTCTGAAATTTCTTTTCAGGTTTTGCATACCTGTAACTATACCCCCAGGATTCCTGTTCTTCTGCCCGGTTTCCTGGTCAGCATTCTGCTGTTTCTCTGATCCTGTGACTTTGCTAATGGATGGCGCCACATCAGCCTGAAGCAAAACTTTGCCTTTGCTCCATCTCTAACCTGACTCCCACTGTGTGCTGCATGCATTTAAATTTTGATTTAAATATGCATACACACTCCAATTACAGAGAACAAATATTCTATATACATCCATCTATCTAATATTCATATATTCATACACAATAAACCCAACATGGAAAGCAAGGAAACTGCTGGAAACTCCTTTTAAACATCCAACAGAAAAACAGCAGAAGGAAAAATCCACCAAAATTAGCTCCGGATCTAATAAGTACCTTCATGAAACAGTGTCAACAAAACCAAAGACTATGGTGCTTTGACGACGTAACATTTACTTAGGAAATTAATATTTAGAAAATTGACAGAAAAACTGATTAAAACTTTTCATTCAACTCTTTTTATGTTGTATCCGTTTATGTTAAACTGAAGGAAAATTATGTTTCTGTTCATTTCTGAGACAAAAGAAGAATATAATTCCAACATTTAGCCTGAATAAATGAACTTTGAAAGCAATTATTGATTAGATTGTCAGCTTCTACTTACATAACGATTTTAATCTACAACACCAGTTAAAGGTTTGGGACCCACTTTCTAACAGGAAAGTGGGTCCAAACATCTTACTGTTCGTGTAAACAACATATCTGCTTATACACAGCAAATCTACACTCATCAGCTACTCTATTAGGTCCGCCTGGTTTTTCACAAATATCTACAGTTACATGTCAGCAACTCAAAACGTTTAGTTATATGGACATTATGAAAACGACTTGCAGAAGTTCAAATTCAGCATCAGAATGAGGAAGGAGATTTAAGTGACTTTAAACGTGGCATGTTGTTGGTCTGAGTGTTTCACAAACTGCTCTACAGGGACTTTCACACACAATCATCTCTCGGGTTTACAGAGAACAGAAAATATACAGTGAGCAGTAGTTGTCTAGGACAAAATGTCTTGTAGATCTCAGAGAAGGCTGGACAGACTGGTTGGAGATGATAGAAAGGCAACAGGAAGTCAAATCAGCTCTGGTTCCAACCAGATATCCAGAATATTATCTCTGAACAGAAAACGCGTCCAACCTGGAAGCAGATGTTCTCCAACAGCAGGAGAACACACTGGTTCCACTCCTGCAGTTAACAGGAAACTGAGGCTGCAATTCACTCACCAGAACTGCTGGTGGCGGTCCCACTTTGATCCCTGTGACAAAGTGGATAAGTGCCACCAGTTGTCATTGTTGCTTATTTCCTTTAAGTTTAAGCCAATCAATGTTGCCATTGGAGTGAACCATGTATGGTGGGGATAAAGTAGTAAGGCATTACAGGGAATCCTTATTTTGTTTAGGACACGTTTTGGCCATGACATACTTGGATCGGGAAACTTTGTGAAGGGTTATTTGAGTCAAGTCAAGTAAAATTTATTTATAAAGCACATTTAAAACAACTTTCATTGACCAAAGTCCTTAAAGTTACAGGGCGAAGAGTGACTTTATAGAAACTTGCATAGTTAGGTTTTGAGATAATGCTTACCTGGCAGACAGTACATTACAGTCATTTAGCAGACGCTTTTCTCCAAAGCGACAGATGCTGAGGGGGGGTAGATGCTGAGGGTGGCCATTTTGAGATCTGGGTGGCAGATATAATTTAAGGCTGGTCTTTTATATATGCTGGAGGCCAGATTTATGTCGCAAGGTGCATGTTAGCTTAACTCAGGTATAGTTGATTTTACTTTTGTTTAGTAAAAGGTAATTTTCTTTCTGCCTGATTTCCATTTATTTCTTTTTATAACATGCACTAGTGTAAAATAAAAAGCTGTCATGTTGGAGGACCTCTGCCTACCGCCTTTCTTTAGCCACTCTGGCCACAGCCTGGGTGTTGACCATTCCTGTCCCTTTATGAGCACAGTGAAACATCTTCTGATGGATACTTCCAGCAGGATGATGCATAATGTCACAACACTCACATCATCTCCATAACGATGAGTTCACTGTCTTCCAACAGCGTCTAAAGTTACCAGATCTCAGTTTAAAACAGCAGTTTTCGGATGTGGTGGAACGTTATCATGGATGTGCAGCAATCGTGTGATGCTTCACGTCAAAATGGAGCAAAATCTCTGAGGAATGTTTTAAACATCTTGTTGAATGTGTGATAACATGAAGACAAAACGATGGTCCAACCTGACACAGCGAGGTGAACCCACTATAGCCACCGAGCTGTGAATGAATGCTAGTATGCACTGGCAACATTTATATCAGCTCTAGACCGTTTCTCCAAAAAAGCAAACACAGTGATGCTTAAAATTCCCAGAAAGGATCTAATTTTCTGAGCAGTCCAAACATCATTACATTTCATTCTGTTATAGAAACTAAACTGACCCATGTGCAGCAGTCTTGCAGCCATCGCTAGCTACTTGGCAGCCAAGCACTGTGTGATAATTTATTTAAAAGTAAACTGGCATCAAGAAATGTAGTTCAAATCAGACAACTTTTACTCTGCCTCGCATCCCAAGTCCAGACCTCAGCCTTCAAAACAGTCAAGGATTTCAATGACACATGGATGTTTTAGTTATGATGTGAATATAGTCTGATTTCTTTCTTTGGTTAACAGAAACGTATAAATAAAACCAAAGCGTTATCCTAATCTAAGAGAGTGGATTAGTAGAAGTAGTATGATTTTAAGTCTTCCTGTTCCATTTTTTGCTAAACAGCTAAAAAGAGATAATGCCAATCTGCCACCTCAAATGTCGTCTGCAGATTCAACTCTTGCCTTTCAGACAAAAGGAAATTCATAAAAAGGAAAAAAGGAAACATTTGTCCAAGCGGCATTTTGACTTACTGCATCTGCAGACATAAAACATTACAAATTATTCCCATGCAAATACAGGCCATCAAAGAACATTTTATTTAGCATTTGGAGGTTACATCTCACCAAAAATGTCCAACCAGCTGGTTTCATCCAAATGTACGATGTTCATTAAAAACCTGCTTTCAAAGGTTGAACACTGGATTTTATGATATCAGTGATCCTTGGAGGACCAGTACATCACTGGGAGTCTGTAATGCCACTGCATGAATTATTCAGTGCTTTCAGTGCATTGTTGCAATATGTATTACAGGCCATTATTAAGGATGACGGGAAAAACCAGGATAAGACTCAATGTGCACAAACCACACCGCTATCTGCTCTAATTATAATGTTTACCTTCCTCTGTCTTTTTTGGGGGGTCGGATCTCAGACAGGACTTTTCACTAGGCAGCTGATAATGTTACTTTTTGACATATTCTTTCTGTGTTATGCCGTAATTTATTCCTGCTAGTTGGAGATACATGCAGAAAAAAGAGGAAGGGAAAATATTTAGAAGTTAGTGTTGGTAACAAATCCCTACAAAGATGTAAATGCAGGACAAGCGGGTGTTTTTTTTTTTTGTTTGTTTGTTTTGTTTAGCAGAGTGCACGTCCAAAACAACTCAAAGTGCTTTACATAAAACATCAAAAGGTACAAAATAAATGCAAGAAAATGTGTATATGAAGAAAAAAACAAATGTATCAATTAAAAGTAGTACCAAGTACAAGGGGTATGAGAACTGAGTTTTAAAGCAGACTGCTTTTTCTGGTACCTTCCCAATATTAAGAGCATACAAACTAAACAGGACCTAGACGATCTGAGAAGTCCACGTGGCTCAGGTATCAACATTTCGGATATATTGTCTGGAGCAGAACCAATCAAAGCTTTGCACACCGGCTGTAACACTTTAAAATCTGTTTGGTTTTTTTTTTGAGATACTGAAAGCTAGTGCAAAGCTGTAAGAAGTGGAGCGATATATTGCCTTCACATCACGTGCTGCAGCGTTCTGGATTAGATTGTGATTTTTTAAAAAAAAGACTCTACTAGGAGTCAAGGTTCTTAAAAACTATTGGATGAACAAGATTTTTACATCATGATGAGCCGCCGGTTTCCTTGTACTAGATACAGGAATCCTTATACCCCAATAATATTATATTATTATTAAAAAAAAATTTATTGTCATTAAACGGAAATATTAAAAGGTAAAAAAAACTGCACACAAATAAATTTGGGGAGTATTGCCCGATGAGTTTTCTATTATCAGAAATTAATGGATGACACAGAGGACAATGGACACCTTGAGGGCAACTATACCATGGCAACTTATAAAAGAAAAAATATATAAATTGATAATAAGTTCAAATTTTTGCAGTAAAAAAAAAAAAAAACAAAACATTACGTTTTTCAAATGGAGCAGCTAAGTGGACTAACATCTGTCACTGTGACGCTTTACCAAAGTAACCGGCTCTGGTTACAGAACCTGCAACTGAAATAACGTATTTTAATGTATGTTCTGAGTTCCTGTTGCCACAGTTACCAAGTAGTGTTTGAGCCAGCACAAAATTAGAGAAAAAGACTATCCCTGCCTTAGGGTCAAGTCGGTAAGACTACAATCGACAAGATTTCAGAAAAAAATCTTCAGTTTTTCTTGTGGAAGTGGGAAAAAATGTGCACCTACCCATCCCATACTAACCCGGAGCTATGTGTGGAAACAGAACCAAACCAAATTTCTGTCATTAACCACACAGTATACTAAAGTTTTTTAATGAAATGTGAAGAATAAAGAGCATACTGCTCTGTCAAACCATTTACTTGCCTTAAAGTTTGAGAATATAAACAGCTGACTTTCCTATGTGCCATACTACTTTGTTTCCAGTTTGCCATAGTCAAGCTCAGACTGCCAAAGCACTGGCTGATCTTCGGTCCTTCCTATGAGTGCTGTTGGAGTACTGGCAGCACTTAATGTAATGCCCATTGAGAGAAAGCTCTCTGTGGATGACATGCATTCTACTGTGACCCAGACCACCATGGCCCCAGGGAGCAAGCAGCAATTTCCACAAGGTCAACAGTTAAAGAAATAAATAGGGCACTCGACAGAGAGCAAAAGGCAGAACGAGTGTTCAACGTTTCTGCCAGCTGTCTTCCTAAAACCATTTTCCCTCTGGCTTGACAGTCACTGGTGTGTCTATCACTGGGCTTTTTCAATTGAGAATGACAGTAGGGGGTAAAAAGGACAAGATATGACCTCTAGAGAGAATAATCTGAACCAAGCTTGTGGCATTCCAGGTTGATGTTCAGACTTTTTAAATCGCAGCGACTTTAACTCTGAGATGTGGGACACAGCTTGTCATCTGCAGTCCATTTTCTCTCAGGTCAAGCTGTTGCTCATTGTAATGCAGGGATCAGCAACTTTGCTCCTTCAGGCCTGATGTCCAACTGGTTTTAAAATTTTCCACGCTGCATTACACCTGACTCAGATTAATGGCTTGTTATCAGTCTTGTGCAGAACTTGACAGCATAGTGTTGGACAACCATTTGATCTGAATCATTACTGGTTTCACATATTCATGAGGTTACATTCCAGTATGAATTTAATATTTACCTTTGTTCTAGAAGACAAAATAAATTAAAATGCTGCAAACTGGTTTGAAAGTGAAAAGAGTCCAGGTAGAAACAGAAATAACTAGAAAAACATTTGGAGAGCGCAGACCTCCGCCAAGCACCACACTTTTCGCATACAAAAATGAAATTATTACAGACTTTTTTTCTTTGTTGTTGAAAAGACGACACTCCTGGCTACCCAAAGCTACCGGTGTTGGCGACTTCCTGCAACTTGTAAGAGTCCCATCTCATTGGCAAAGTCTGTTTCATATCAGACAGTCTTGCGTTGTCATATGCTGTTGTCACGTCCAATTGTACGGCTTTGTATCAAAGATTGTAGTGGAACGATATGTCACTCACTTTTTTGTGTTTAGGAAATTACTTGAAAAATGTTTGGGCTTATTTTATGGTGACACATCTCTCAGAGCTCAGTGATCTTTGTCAGAGTGAAAACCAGCAGACAGAAACTGCCTTTAAGCGGCGTCAGATGCAATAATATGAGTGGCTATCTCGCAATATTAAGGAATCATTCTAAACATTCCTGGATCCAGACAGTGATCCAGATAACCTCCAAAATTGAATCACTTTATCATCTTCCTGTTCTAGATATATCCTGAAAATTTCATGAGAATCCGTCCATAACATTTGGGTTATGTTGTACACAAACAGACAAAGAGATAAATGGAGGCAAAAAAAAATGTACCTCCTTGATGGAAATAGTGATGCAAGGAAAAATGTAACAGATCTCAAGTTGACATGTGAATTTGATTTTTTTTTTCCTTTAATGAAGTCAGACTAGTTTTCTTTTGCACTAAAAGCACATTTAAGGAAAACAGAGAAGAAACTTAATGGTGGCACATCCGGATCTTGGAAGATCTGACTCTAAATTGGGAGTGTGTATCAGCAATAATCTAGCGATATGATGTGAATGGGAATACAGGGGTAGCTATACGATATTTTGCGATATATTGTGAAATTGCAATTTTTTTTTACTAGAATTTGAGCAATAGATTGTCTCTTTAAAAAAATATTGCGACATAACAATATTTTCTTACAGCCCTACTCTACATGGGGGATGCCCAAGACATGCTTGCTCTATTCTACAGATTTAAGAGTCATCAATCGATAAAGAATATCACATTCTGATTCAAAACAACCACTTCAAGTAATATTAAATCCCAATACTAAAACAAGACCCCTTAAAGTCTGCACCAGAAAGAGTTCCCCCCAAAAATAGTAGCCAAACTGACTGAAAGGTTCACCCAGAGGAAACTCCGCTCCATATTCTTCTTTCAACTCTGACAGAAGTAAAGGGAACATTAAGTTTTGAGCTAAATCACTGAAGACTGGCCTTCCATTTCTTAGCTGCTTTCAGTAAACACAACCTTACCAAGGTGCTTATTGATTGTTTCAGATTGGACTAATAGTCTGTCCTCCTCTTCACTAGCACTGTCAGTGTCACAAACACTGTTATTCCTGCAGAAATAAATACAGCCTTGCATCCAGTATGAAAGCAGAGTGCAGCTCTGGTTGCATTTTCCTTTTCCATTGTGTTACAATAACATGTATTTTCATGGTCGACTCCTGGAAATTAAGTCCACCTACACATATTCAGCAAACAAACAAGCGAAGCAAGTCGGCCCATGTCATCCACTTTCTATTTTAATTTCATCAGAATTTTCATTAAGTAATCAAATTAATACATATCAAAATTGTTGCTGAACCATATATATTTTAGATTTTTGCCTTTTTATCAGAATCTTTTATATCACTTACAATCTCCCTGCAGAAATTAACCATTTTTAAAAACCTACACAGTTTCTTTACTTTCACATCTAGTAAAAAATGTGGTTAAAATCTGAAAATGCAATTAGTTATTAAAACAAAATACTTGTTTGCATAATTATGACTTAACACCACCAGTTTAATGGTGTGCTGTTTTTGTTTGTGTGTAATCTTGGTTTTGGACTGTACTGGAATATAATTTTCCACCTGGGAAGAGTAAAGTATATCTATCCATTGATCTATAGACCAATCCATGCGCCTGAGTTTCCATCAATGTGTTGGGTGGCAGGAATGTTTAGTTGTTTGCAACCCTCCAAAGACACCAGAAGAAGCAGTGCTTTGCTTCTTCCCAATATGCCTATTGGGGTGTGAGTGTGTGTGATGGATGACTGCACTATATAGTTTAAAGTGTCAGTGTGACTAGAAAAGGGCTGTATAAGTACAAGTCCATTTGCCGTCTTCCTTTTGCTCTTCTGGTTAATTTATTTAGCTCGTTATGTGTCAGCTAGACAAAACAACACTGCCCTTGTGATTTCCAGTGGTTTTGCGTTATTTTCTGCATCATATGAGAGGTCGCTAAATCCTTGGAAATGGACCAAATAACGAGTGTAACAAGCACAAGGGATAAAGAAAAATGTCCATCTGCATTTCTGTATTCTGCAAGGGCTGTTCATGTTTTATTTTGTCAGATATTTAGCAAGGTTATGCTGGGGGACACTGTGTATGTGAATGGTTTGTGATCATTTTTATTTTGAGGTTAATGTTACATAATCACAATATCGCTCATTTATTTGATGAACTTTCAGCAACACTGCAGCCGCTTGTCTCTTAGTTTGTTAGCATTAACAAGAAGAAATAAAGGCTGCCAGTTGTGTCCCGTAAAGCTGGACACCAACATAGAAGCATACAGTTTAGTGTTTTTTATTCTTCAAGACATTTCTCCTCTGCTGTTTCACCATGATGTAAACACACCACCATCAGCAAAGTGTCAACCCTTCACGGTTTGAGATCAACAACAGTAATTTTCATTAAATGTCCATGTGGTTTACATTCCCTTTTTGAACTTGTGTGAAAAGACTGCACAGGTCCTTCCAGAATTCCTAGATGTTAAGAAAGTAGACAAACTTATTTACATCCCATTCCACGTACAATTCAAAGTATTTCACATAAAAATAATTTGTTATTGCAAAAATAAATAAATAAATAAAAAGGTCAAAAAAGGACACCATTAAATTGCAAAATTGACAATAAATTCTTAATAAAACTCGAAGAAAATAACCTGAGTTCCACTTCAGCAAAGTCTAGCTGGAGTTTAACTGTTCTATTCTATTCAAGATTACCGATGCAGACCAAGTACTATCATCCATACCAGTTTCTTCATACAGAACTCTTCATACAGAAACTAATTCATTTTAGCAATGAAAGAATATTTATTGTCTAAATACTATTTTCAGAAAATTTTTAATAGTGTAATAAAGATAAGATAAATTCCTCAAAAACTTCAATTACTTTTTTCCAAAGTTGATAAAACATTCATAAAGGAAAACATAGGACAAATATAGTTTAACCTAACCATCCAGAGGACAAAAAAAGTATATTTCTGTGTCTGATTCTGTATTTCTGTGAAGGTGGAGTTTGTACAATGTTATCAGGAAAAGCATGAATAACCAGCACCGCTGGACCCACTGCTACTTTTATTGCTAATAGCATCAGCATTCGCTGCTTCCCTCCTTAGTCCTGGAGGATAATATCCATTCCAATAAACAGACAATCTCAGCTTCTCTCCACAAAAACAATTTCTCATTAGATGGGTCTTGGTCTGAACTCTGATTTGTTATGAAATCAGAGCTCAAAGCTTAAAGCTGCAGATGAAGTATCAACAAAAGCCAAGTTTCAGGATGAATTTTCCATTTCAGAGTATTGTGTCTGTTGCCTTGAATAACAATAAAACACTAAATTGTTTTGTAGCTGTTGTACCTCATGTGGCTGACTTTAATCGCTACTTTCCCTCCTGAATGAGACTGTTTCTGTGACAGAGGTGTTTACTTGAACAGAAAAACAACTGATTGTGCTTTTGATTGTTCATAGAATTAAGCTGCACATTTGTACTTGTACATTTTCAATGAATCTTAAACTAAGTCATAAGGTTTGACACTGCATCATGAATACATGCATGATTTAATACATAAATACATTCCTGCGCTGTCCCGGACGTGCCCTCCTGCCTTCGTCCTCCCTTCAGCAACTGCAGAGGTTGCATCCACCACCAGTTTCCACTGACACAAATCAATCACCTTTCCGTCAGAGGCAAATTGGTGAAAGTTCAGGCTTCAGCGAGATGTTAATGCGAACCGGATTGCCTGACTTTTAACTTTGGAGAGGACCTTTACATGCCCATCTTCATGCAAAGCCCCGACACAAGCTTTATACCAACTGCAGCCTGACGGTCATGGCTCTGAACTACAAAGAACATCTGGAGCTCCATGTGTTGCATAACACTGATGATCTTGCCTCTTATTTTGAGATGGCAAGTCAGAGATACTAAGAGCTTGTTCCCGATGTCAGAGCATCCCTCTTCCTCTGACAGTAAGCTCTCAGAACTGATGATAAAAGTTAATCAAGTTTTAGAATTATCTCTTCAGCCTGCCATATGGAGAAAAACATTTTAAAAAGGCTTATGATATGCAGCTAACAGGGTTCTTCAATCATTTACAAAGGGCCATATAAATGTCTGCAATCTCCCCACAATGTGAATAAATATGGTTCCTTTCCTTCATAAACCTATGCTTTCATTTATATTGCACAATTGCCTCCTGCACATTGTATCTTCAGGCTGTGTTTAAAAAATAATTACTCTGACACCTTTCACTTTTTATGTTTTTGCCATTTTATGACTTTATGAGTGAGTTCCTTTAGAGACAGACAGGAAGTATTAGACTGGTATAAAACACACGTAGAAGCAAAAAAAATGAAGTTTCAGACCTGTTTTCAGAGCTGTTTTGGTGGCATATTGATATAATTATACATCCTGGAGGCTGAGACACCACGCTTTTATCACGACAGTTACAGCACCACCAGTAACTCGCTGTTTTGTATGCACTCCACAATGGATTGAACAAAGAAACACATCATTAAATCATTGATAAAAGAGAGACTGTGACAGAGCAAAAGCTGAGATTCATCATCAGACTGACTTTTACTGGCTGGAGAGAGCTCAGAGAAGAGACAGGATGAAAGATGGACGCTAAATTGGCCTGAAATATATAGCTGTATGTTTTTGTTTGTTTTTTTTTTTCTTTTTTTTTGCATTTATTTGTTTACATATTTTGCACATTTATATCTGCTGATTTCATCTTCCTGCAGGGGCCATGAGATATGTTTCATGTTTATATTTAGGTTTGCTGGATGGTGTAGTGCGTGGTCAGAGGGCGGACTTTCCTTTTTGTTCGTTTTGCTTTCTCTTTTCTTTTCTGTCATCTTTCTGTCCTCTACGGTCAGGTTCAGCATTACATGTTGATTCTAACATTTATCTAAAATAAATAAAAAGAGTTCAAACTACCAAGAGGATCTTTGTATATACATACAGCTTCTTTTGACAAAGCAAATTTGCTCAGCATGACACAGAAAGCAGACCATCATTCTGCCTGCTTTAATGCTGGACAAGACAAAAAAAGAAAATAAAAAAAAATAAGATAAATAAATTAGCCTTACAAGGGAGCACCAAAATGCAAAAATCTTTCTAAGCAAAGTAGTTCTGCTTTAGATGGAGGTTTGTCAGTATGTGCTGAAAAAAATTAGATTGACTATGAAGAGTTTTATGGTAGTTTCATACAAGCTACCACTTTGTAATAAAAGCAGAGAGAATAACATTTTCAATGTTTCCTAACGATACAAGTGATACTGCTGCTATAAATTACCACTACTTGTCTAATAGCAAAAAAAGACAAGTGGATGGGCTGAAGTTAAAAAGAAGAAAACATTTTGAGCAAAATCCAACATACAAGTAATTGACAACGTTTCTGTAAGTCACAACTCCATTGTGCATGTGGGTTTTATTTTTAACTCAAATTTCCGCAGCACTCCACTTTTGACAAAAGGTTACAGCTCACTCATCCGTCCACCAGATTCTGAAAGACTGATTCAAGCATTTGTCTCAAGACGACTCGATTACCGTAATCCACTTCTCACAAGCCTTCCAAGAAAGGCTACAATTACAACTGATTCAGTCAGGTTGCAGACTGATGAAAGAAAGCTCATTAATCCAGTTTAGCAGCTCTACTCTGGCTTCCATTTCCCTTTACAACTGATTTTAAAATTTCAAATATTTTTATTTCACAAATATTAAAAGCTAAAAACTGAGAAGACAGGCTGCAGAAGTAAGGCACACTGGTCATCTGAGGAGATTCTGTTACATATTAGTTAAAACAACTAACCACAGAAAGTTGTCTGCTGAAGTGTTTGCACCTCTTTTCACTCAAATAATTTATATTAAATATTATTTATAATAGTTTATATTAAGCAAGTAGAATATAGTATATTGAATTACAGCAACTGAGTCAAAGTATGGAAATAATGGGGTAACATGGGAAGCTGATGAGCTTTTGGTACTAATGTGCTGCCGTTCGCTACAGTAATTATTTTAATTTTGAGATTTTATGCAATATGAAAAGATAAATAAAATCAAGTTAAGTAGGTTCAATCAACATGAAAAAATGACATTTTATCCTTTTAAAATCATTCAATTTTAGCTGAAATGTTTTTAATGTATAAAAGACTTGTGGACCAACTATTTGTTGTATCATGCAATACTTGAATGACCCTCAAAGCGCTTAAATTGATCCATAATTCATCAATCCTCATTCATTCTTAGTGATGTAAGCTGCATGTGTGGCCACAGCTGCCCTGAGGCACACTGACAGAAACATGGCGGCCAATGTGTGCCAACAGCCTCTCCAATCAACCACCACCATCCCGAGGTATTTAACAACCTGCTACAGGTTGTCCAATTCCACCTCGATACCCGTCAAGAGCTATGATCGTAGCCTGGAATTGTATGCATCAATCAAACTTCATGAGGCTTTCCAATGGTCTACAACATGTTAAGGTACTTGGATCTCAAACGGAGTAAAAAATTTTCTTCTGGCACCAACGGGTTGGAGACCTTATGATAATTAAATGAAAAACAGAAATTTGATATATAGTTGGCCTGTTATAAAGTAGCACCGCATGCAATGATAATCACATGTCAGCAGTTTCTGTAGGATGCATCAGCCAAGGCCGAGATTCACTCCATAAGGATGAAATGTGTTGCAACAATGCTGTGAAACTGGAGTTGTGCTACTGATGAAGGGCATCTGTTCTGCTGAGCAATAAGAAAAGGTCAACAAGGCCTCTTCATGGAAGAGCTGTTGAGATGTGTCTAATCTCCAGAGATTATCTCGGTCAAAAATCACAACTCTCAGGTCTTTATGTCCGGTCTAAGAGCGATGTCCTTGTCATGAGGGGTCCTCCATTTAAATCTAAAGAAACTCTTTAAATGTTATATTATGTAAGTGGAAGCCTGAGGTTAGTTCATCAGCTCCTGAAGCTTATTTTCAACACTTTCCCATCAAAACTAGGCAGAAGAGAGCGAGGCGGCTAAATCCTCCTACTTGATGAATGGCTTTAACTCTTGGCTGCCGGGTGCAGCAGCCTGAACATGCAAAAGGAAAATAGCAATAGTGTTGTTATGGTGCCAGGCAGCGTTGTTTGCCTGCATTAAGAACATCATCAGAGTAGTTCTTTCCCATTTCTGCTGCTTTGGGAGCATCAGTTCTGTGCACCCCATCTAGCTGTGAAATTGTTAACATGTCCATGTTGGCAGCTTAAAATTGTGTGTCTACCAGTGGGTCCACTGCGATATACTTTGAAATTAGAATTGCAAACATAGCATTGGCAGCTGGGAAATTATTCTGCTGAATATTTTTCTTTTTTTCCCTCTAGCAACAACTGTTACACAGAACGGATATATCTTCAGGCATTTTTTGCGCATTAGTGAGACCAGTTCATTTGTTTAAGTTCATTATTGATGCAAATTTAGGTAACAGCTCAATTAAAGCCCTGCAGAAGATAGTAATTTGTCCTATAATTAAACTCAAGTATGCTCTGACAGTTCTGAATCCTAGGCATGGCTGCACTAAAATAACTCTTACAGCGTTTAGTGCTTAAGTGTACATGTTTAAGCTGATCAAGATAAATAAAACGAGTGCGTTACACCCATACTGTAACAGAAAAAATGAATTTACAGCAAGTGAAAGCCAATAACTTTTTCTCAACAGAAACAATTTCTGCTGTTTCACCAGTCTAAAGTATTTGCATCTACATCACCCTCATGTTTAGCTTAAAGCTTTACTCTATCATCATCATCAATCTGTTCCCAAATCAGCCAACAAAATAATAAATTCATGCAAAAACATTTCATTGCATGTTTCCAGCTTCTCAACCAAATAATACAAATTATTTAAATACATAAAAACTTGTAAAAAAAAATAAATAAATGATTTAGACTTTTAAACAAACCACTAGCTTATATGACAAATCACAACATGCAGTAAGTTTCTGTTGAAGAAAACCAAAAAAAGACGTTAAATCGTTTTATTCTTTATGATGATGCTACGAACATACACACAAAAGATTTTTCCTGCCGCGTGTACGAAAGAACATCTGAGGAACAAGACGAGGTCACTGCATCCTAGTTAGGGTTGAGACTTAGCTTTGCATAAAAGGTTAGATTGAGGTTTGCGTCATGATTTAATTGTTTTTGGTTAAGGCTGTGGCGTGTTAGGGTTCAGAAGTCTATAGTGAATGAAACAACCTTGTAATGATCACACACTGCAAGCTGGTGTGTGTCTGTGTGTGTGTTACAGTGAAGGACCTTAACCTGCTCCTAGACTAAAAATATTACAGTTTGAGCAAATGTGTAATTAAGCACCAGTCTAACAATGATATCAACTGATTTATTTAAAATGGAAATGAGGACTGCTCAGCCCAAAGAAAGTTTTGTTTTTACTAAAACGCAAAAAAAAAAAAAAAAAAAAAAAAAAAAAAAAAAAAAAAAAAAAAAAAAAAATAGAACTGACAGTCAGCTCTTTGATCCTTCCGGCTTTAGACATAATCTAATCTAAGAATGCTATTTTAAGGGTTGTCATGGTCATAAAAAATTAAGCAAGAGTCGATATTATATAAAAAAAAAAAAAAAAAAAAAAAAAAAAAAAAAAAAAAAAACCAAAAAATCATCAAAAGGTCAATTATTTGAATTATTAATGTTTTCTATCACCACACCTACAAAAAAACAACATGTGCTCCACATGCAGGAGACACGCATGTGAAAATTTTTTTATTGAAACATTGTCATGTGAAGTGCAGTTCCTGTGAAGGACAAGGAGACTGTTTTAGATTGAGAATAATATAAATTTAATAATGAAGAATAAAAGAAGTTTAACATACATTAAACATTAAAACAGGAAGGAGACAATACAGAACGACATACGGACATGGCACAATGTTATAACCCGGGAAAAATCCCTCCAGAGATCAGTCGTCACACAGAAGTCTGGAACTATTCTGCCCTAGTCATCTAGGGGCACGTCTGTTTAAAGACTTTGGTTATGTGCGTCAAATCTGAAGCTGTTCTCATGATATGACAACAAAACCGAGGTCTCGTCTAAAAATTTCCCTGATGGAAGGACGCCGACCTTGCAGATGGTTTACTGAGGTCAAGGTAATTAAGCTAATATATGAAATTTCCCTTAACAAAAGTACATTAAACTGTAAAGAATATTGAACTTTTTCATGATTTACTGAGATCTACCTGTATACTCAATATGTGAATTACATGTAGACTGCATGTGGTTTATCTGCACGGGGAGTTCACACTCACAAGCTTTTAATTAGGATTTAAAGTGTGTGCATGTAGCGCTTTAATCTGTACAGTCACACTCTGATGCGGTTCACTTGCAGTGTGAATACAAATGGACCATCCAGTGAACCAGAGAGGAAGCTACAACATGTCACATGACCCGTTTCATCTCCCGCTGCCGACATGGAACACCCAACTAAAAACAGAACCACCTGATGTTGCCTCATCCTTTACAATGGGATAAAATCAGCCAAGCATTAACCCAGGTTCTTCTTCCTCCTGCTCCTTTCTCCTATTTCAGGAAATGGCATCCAAAGAAAGCAGTTGTAATTAGGTTGTGACATTGTTCAATGGCTTGGTCTACTTCAGTAAAGCGCTGAATGTAATTCAGTACCTAATCAGTCCTGGCTGTGCGTGATACTCTTTATTCGGCCATTGAAGACTGTAGTTTATTTTTGCAGTTTGAACTTGCAACACGGAAAATCACAAACATGTTTTTATTCATTTTTTATATTGTTGTCGAGTACTGCCTCTGACTTTCTGACAGACATTGCCCTATGCGTCCAGCTTGATGAATTCCTTTGAATTATGGAAATGTTTTACAACATTGATTACAGTTACATGATACTTTTAATTACGAATGATTAATTCCAAGTTAACTTCTTCTTGGTTTCAAGTTTACATGGGAATTTTAATTCAGAATAAAAGGTTTACATGGCATCACGTTTATTCTAATTCTCTTAATAAGTGACGTCAACACGTAGCACATTTCTTCATGTTTTTAGCATTAGCTGCTACGTAAAAAACTATGTAATATAAACGGTTTTAGCTTCAATTTTGATTACATTTTTGACGTAGTAGCTTGTCACTTCACTTTTTTGAGCAGCAGAGAAGAAAAATAGACTGGACCGAAAACGGGAGGCAAACTTTTTTTCTTCCCAACTTTATTGTATTTACAAAACAGCAAGACAGGAGGCAGAAGAATGTGCATGTGTGTCACTGCAGCGGGAAAAGGTAAGCATGTGCAGAACGACCAGATTTAACCACGAGAGGAATTCAGGTTTTAAATGAGACAGGAATTATTTAATTCCACTTTAATTTGAGAATAAACCAGACAGTTTATTGAGAATCAAGTTTAATTATGAATTATCAATTTCACTCGAAAATACGTGTTTACATGATTAATTTCAATTTGTTTGAAGCGGAATTAATGTTTATTTTTACAAGTCCCATGTAAGCATGGCCAAATTACGGCTTTTACACATCTTCTTTCGTCTGAATTTACACATCAGTATTTTTTTAATCAATGTCAAGTCAATGGGAGCGTTCACGTCTGTAAGTAAGTACGGTCCAGCAATTTTCCAAAATGGATTTTTTCTAAACGGGGGTCATTTTTTGCTACCTAAAATTTCTTTTAGAATTTTCAGAATTTACTTCTAATTTTGCATCTCTCTTAATGTGCATAGAGAATAACTTTGATATTTCACTTCCAAAACATTTGCCCTTTGTTGTCATGTATTTGCATCAGTTCTGATAAATGAAGACCTTTGCATAGATTCTCATATTTATAGTTCATTTTACTACAATCTTTTTAATTTAATGCAAAACCTAAACTGGCTGCTCATGCAATCAGATGTTTGTTCAGTTTTAATGACCAATATTTGAATAAAATAAGAATCAACAAGAATACTGTTTATCAAACTGGCCAGATGTTACCGTGAGGTGAAACTGCGTGCTATGATTTTGTCATATGTTCAGAATTTGCCTTGTAATTAGAAATAAATCCCAAATAAAAAAAGAAACCTGCAGCCAGATGTTATTGTTTACTGAGCAAGCAAAACAGCTGCTCTCTGACACTTTTCATGACAAACTCGAGCAGAATGCTGCCACCCCCTCTCGTCGGTCTTAACTGAGATCAAAGTATTGGACCTTCTTTCTCCAGTCAATGCCAAACAAAACTGAAAAGTCCCCTTAGTAAGGAAATGTTGCCCACGGGATTTCTCACACACATACATTTATAAGACCATTAACCTTGTCAAGACAGCTGAAATAGATAGTGTTAGATAAAACGAGGAGGATGCCTGAAAGGAGGGTGGCAGTAAGGAAAGACGCCCAGCAAACAAAGATTAATGTCTACTGACAGCTGGATGTTTACAAAAGGGCGAGATGACTTCGCAAAGTTTAAATGACATTCAGAAAAGTGCTCGGGTCAAATTCAGTGTTGATATGAGATGAAAAAGTTTCCATTTTTACAACCATAAGACATCCATTACTCTAACTACCAACACTTTCAGTATAATAAGACAAAAGGTGACAGGGTTTTGGTGATGCATCTTCTTCCAGCATTTTCCTCAAAACATTTTAAAAGTGAAGATGGTTTCATATCTAGTCGTGTAAATTAGACCGCACACTGTTTCCAGTCATCTACAAGTTTCCATGGTTGCTGTGTTTCCCAAAACAGCCATTATCTCATCTTGTTCCTGTGAAAGTCAATGCGTGTTATTAGTGAAGCAATCACTTTAGTGTGTCTCCATGGCTAACACACACACACACAGATAAATTCATCTACTCATTGTTCTTTTTCCCTTTTTTGATGCTAGTTCACAGCATTTGGATCCGTCTGATTATTCCCAGGATATTCTTTAAAAAACAGGAATGTTATAAAGCATATGGGGATTGATGCTTTCCTGTGTGGAGTTTGCATGTTCTCCCAGTGTGTGAGTGGGCTCTCTCCAGGTACTCCGGCTTTCTCCCACCATCAAAGATATGCATCTTAGGTGAACAGGTCTTTCTTCTAAAGGAGACTGTGTGTCTCGATGGGACTACATGTATGAAGAAAGGTTAAACGATGCCGTTGGAAAAATTACTGGATGCTGAGGCAAATAAACAGTATTTTCTGATTAAAAAGCAGATGAACGGACGCCTTTCAGAATACATGCAGCTAAAAAGGATATTTTTCAGAGTCTTGTGAATAATCAAGCTGAGAACTTTAAGGAAAGCCCATCTTGAAAGAGATTTTAAGCAACATCCTGTAATAAAACAGCGCAGATACTGCTGCTTTGTTCTTTGCTTTCCTCGGGCCTTCAACAGGGGAAAGGAGAGAACTGACAGTATCTCCATGCTACGATCTAACCACCCACCCTGCTTTGACCTTTCCATTAATAATAGGCTTTTCAGTAAGAGCTTGCACTGCACAGTGTGAAAGACTCCTCCAAATGGTGTACAGCAAAAGGCTTTAGCCACAGCTTCAGAGAAAGTAGCCAGAGATGGAAAATTAGGCTCTTCTTGCACTATTCTCTAAAGTCCTGCAATCCTCTACACAGACATGAAGGTTACGGGTGAATGAGGAGCCTTAAATGAAAAAAGGACAGGTGGAGAAGTGAAAATAAAGGTTCTGGAAATGTTAGATAAATTACATTCAGTGAAGAATACACTGGTTGCTGCAGCTCACATTTGAAAGTAATTTTAGTTTACGGAACGTCCTCATAATTTGGATTTTTTAAGTATTTTGTCCTGTTGAGGTTTTTGTAGAAGCTCTGAACTTTGGCAGATTTTTGCACTGACATGGATGGCTGGAGAGGATCTACCTCTCTGAGCTCTTCCCAGTCTTTCCAGTCGCATATTTACTCCCTCTTTCAGTCATGGGTTCCAATCCAAATGACCACTGGGTTGATATCCAGTTGCTGATGTCCTGTAAAGTGCAGTTTCTATGCATAATATTTGTCAATGTGACATCAAAATGAGTCAGAACTGGAAAGTTATGCAGTATTGCTTTGATGGCTGTTTAGTTTGAGCCTGAACACAA
>JBAMHX010000017.1:19591421-19616575 GCA_037177515.1 Pseudomugil tenellus | reverse complement strand
TATATATTTACTACTGTAAATATATATGTATGTACTGTAATATATATGTATAATGTATGTTCAGGTCGGGCATGGTGGTGGTACATTGAGATTTCATTATTTTCTAGGATGGTACACACTGTAAAAAGTTTAAGAACCACTGATCTAAAACATTTGTGTGCTGATATGACATACCTTTATGTTAAATTCTTCATAATAATTGAAGGTAGGCATTACAATGTTATGAAATAACAGTTTTGTGCAGTTCAAGCATCTACTCTTACTGGTATGTAAGTGTATGAGAGATAACTCAGTTTTCTTGGTGGAAACTGGGATTAAACCACCTGTGATGGATTTCTAAGCAAAACTTGTTTATTTTACATTAACTTTGCCATATTCATTTAATTCATACAAACACAAATCAATTGCATGTGAAAAAAATCCTCACATTTTCAAGAGCATAAGATCATGCCTATTTAAGAAATATATATCTTACCAAAAAATAAAAGGCAAATCTTTTGCATGTTCCAAAACTCAATCTTCCCCTGTTGGCCCAATATAATCTAATTATAAGCGTGACATGACATTTCAACACATGCTGTATCCCCAAAACATACCAGCAGCTACGCCAAAGTACTGTCAAAATTGAAAAATGATGGTGGTTTAAACCAGAAATGTCACAGCATGTAGAGCCATGTTTCTGTCTTCTTGCATCAGAAGCTCATTTTGTGTATAAAATGTAAATTTTCCACCTGCTCTTTCGATGATATTAATCTCCAAACACCCATGTGTGCACACTCTTTGTTCCCGTTTCCAATTATTTCACCATTGTCTTCATTGCATTACGATTTTCTTTCTCTGAGTTCCATCTAACAGGTGATTTGTCCCAAGGAAGTTTTTAAATTTTCAAGCACTGAAGCAGATTAAGCAACCAGCATGCCTACTTTCTAAAAAGAAATCAATAAAAATCTTGCTGTTAAAAAATGAAAAACTGTTAAATTAGCATTTCCTCACCATGTCCTTAAAATGTATATATTTAAGAGAATATTCAAAAGAATAATATATTTGCTTTGAAGACTCGTCATCTTTTCATGTCATTCAGGTTCAATGTTTAAATTCAAAATGGGGGAAATCATTTATCACCCTGAATCTGTAAGTGTGGTCTGTGGATGGCTCTAATAGCACACTGTCAAATCAGAGTGCCTTCCTTTACCCGGCATTTATCAAACGAATAAGCAGAGTGGCTGATGACTGGGAAATGTGCTGTAAGTGGGAGCCTCTTTTGCCTTTATTAATCCTCTGAGTGATCATTGAGCAAAATATTAAATTATGGCATGGAAGGCTGGATTGACAGGAGGTAATCATGCTGTCTGAATGATATGTAATTGTTTTCTGAATTGTAATTACAGGGTGGGAGAAAACATTGGCCGACTATAATTAGCAGTGAGGAGCAAAGTTTTTCAGTGGAAAATTGGAATTCCCAGGGGATGTGAGCCGGCAATATGAGCAGAGAGAAAGCAGAGTGTAAGAAAAGCAAACCTCCTACCTGCTACAAGCCTTCATTTTATGAGTGTTTATCCAAACATGCACATGTGGATGATAAATGTGGGCAATTCCACAGAGGCAGAGCTCTTTATGCAAGCGCTACAAGAGGACAAAAAGCTACTGGTGGTCATATTGTACCCACACCTTGAGAAAGGACATTATGATTACTTTTTTTGTGCAGGCTGTTACAGATAGCAACATTTACCAGGAGGTGTCCTTTAGGTCTCCCCTGTCATACTCAAAAGAGAGCAAACCAAGATAGCAGGCATGTTTGGGTAAAATCTGGGCTAGTTTTGGCACTAATGGTTTCATCACTGGTACGTGTGGTTCAGAAATGGGCCAGATGTCAGTTACCTCTCTGGCTGGGATTTTGGGAATCTCATGTGGGTCGCATGCGGAACTAGATCAGTTTTAGGCCTGGACATTGATTACAGCAAGTATTTCATGAACCAGAAATGGTCCGAATACAGGAAGCGTTCCTTGTTGGTTACATCTGGGGATCATGTGGTTGAGGTTTGCTAGGATTTAGTCAAAAATATAAATTAAGACTAAATTTGGGCTTTTTTCTTCTTTCAGGATATTATTTCTCAAAATTGAAAATGTAGTATTATTTATTTACATATCAGCTGTATTGAGTAGCATTAAAATGATGCTAGTGTTTTAAATCCATGAGGAAGCTTCCTGTGTTAAACAAGGAAATCATATGGTGCGGATACAAATCAGATTTTAAGGTCGTTCAGGTTAAACATCCTGCTGCATTTAATTTACAAACCTGATTTTGATCTTTTTTTTTTACCAAACATACTGCTTGACAAAAAAAACTTATCGCAGCATTTTGACTTGGAAAACTACATTTAGAATAAGTAGACATTATAACCTCCAAATGAAAACTAATTAAATCTGTTTAAATTGAGCTTTTTGTTTCCACTGTTACTTCATGCAGCTCAGAAAAGAAAAATCTGACGATTTGATACAATCTGTTGATTTTATTATATCAATGGACATTATTAGAGGAAAATACAAATGAGAAGGACAGAGCAAGAGACAAGAGTCAGCATTGGACTGACTTTTACTGGCTGGAGAGTTCTCAGAGAGGAGACAGGGCGCAAGATGGATGCAAAACTTACCCATTGTCGCTGAGAGGATGTGACCTGCGCGCTTCCAATGATCATTACTCCTAAACGGTATAACATATAATCATTTTTAAAAAACCGTGAGAAAGTGGATAAATAGATCTTTTCGCTACTTGTACAAGATACAGAACTGTAACATATTTGCAACGAGTGTCCAGTACCGTAATACCTGAAGCATTTGTGCAAATAAAAAATTCAAACAGCAGTTGTAAGGGGGGTTTACATCATTATGGGGTGTCTTACTGATGAAATCAGTTCAGCAGTTCTTATTTAAGTCCCTTTTTTTTTAGCTTTTATGGAAAAATATATGCAAAAGCTTAGTTTTAAACTTCATGTTCCTCAGATAATGCTTAATACAGCAAAAGAGAGAAAAACTAAATCTAAACCATTGGCTTGAATTAATACAGTGAAAAGGTATGGTTTATCATACAACTAACATCTTTACTGAACCCAGACTACTGTTTGATATAACAGACTTGAAGCGACCTTGAAAAAGCTTTAAACTAAGTACTATCATGGACGACCGTGGTGCGGGACCCAAGTGGAGGCTATACGGAGCAGGAGGCAGGCAGGATGGAGGTAATCATGTTTAAAAGGACAACAGGAACAAATGCAATAGAATGGTAACATGCAGAGGAAGTCAGTTTGATGTGATTCAGAAGAATTCCTCCACAAGAAAAATCATTTTAAAAATCTGTGGTGGATAAAAAAAAACTTAAACAGGAAGTTTCACCACTGAGTACATTTGTAAGTATTTGTAAGTATCTGCGAAGCCACCACATTGTCACATGACTTTAAATTCATCCTGCTCAGACTGGAAAGTCTGTTTTATATTCCCTGCAAATAAGATATGTGCCAAGTCATTTGTGCCTCTTAATGTACAATGTTTTTATCAAAACATTAACTTCTCTACTTTTATGCACGCTGTGATATTATCCACCTTTTTTTTATTCACGCCGACCGAATGTGAATCAAAAGCAAGAACTAAATAACAGCTAATACCAGGACATTAAAATATTAATGATGCTCAGTATTAGATTAAAACATTTTGGAAATGTACCATTATGAGGAATATTCTGTGACTGGGTATCAGCTGCAAAGCAGGTAACTTTCCTCTACATACCACTAAATGTGATTTAAAAGGAAATGTGGTTATATTCCTGCCTTCATTTGCACAAATGTCATTAAAAACATTTTTAAAAAAAAAAACAGCAACAAAAAAAAGCCTTTAAGAATTTGTTAATTCACAGTAAGAGAAATAAAGGCAGTTTCCTTCAGACACTTGTAAATTAAAATGTTCAAATATTACATTTTTTTCGGAGCTGAACTCTAAACAACCCCTCTAAAATCTAAAATCTGCATCTTCATTTTCAAACCGTGCATGCACAGTTTGAACTGGCTAAGGACGTCCATGTTCTCATCAATTCAGCTTTTTGGGACCTTGTACAAACCTACGATTAATGGCAAAGCCATTGCCTGCAAAGCGGAACTGAGAAGAGCATGAAAGCTTCACGACGCTCTCACTTCAAAGCCTGAAAAACACAAGTTGATAGAAGCAGCATGTGTGAAGTCTGGTAAGGGGGGAGGAAGGCTCAAAGGAATGCTGATACCCACCTTTTGGTTGGCAGCCCAAACCTGTGCCTGGTCGCTTAAGGCTATTGGGAAGAGGAGCCATGTGAAACAGCGTGGAGCATAGTAATCATAGCTCTCCTGCTTTCCCTCACCTTGCTTCATCCTATTTTCCTCCTTCACCCCACCATTCCTCACTTGGCTTTCCTTCTTCCCAACCCCCACCTGAAAATTTTACCTCTATCCATTTATCCTTCCTGGACCTCTTCAGCAGTCCTGCAACACACTCAGCTGGATTTTTTTTCTTTTTTTCCCATTAAAATCCCTTTATGTTGGGAATAAATAGGTTGAGTCTGACGTGAGAGACAAACAAACCAGCATGAAACACAGATGGGCCTCAGTGTTGTGAGAAAGAGCATGTTGGATGCACAATCCTGATTACAACACTTCCCTCTTACCCATTTTATCCAAACCCTACATCACCGGACATCTAACTGTGATTAATAAACTCTTGGGGCTATCCTTTTACATTAATACGACTGCTGTCTTCTATCAATTGCCTTGTATTTCTTTAAGGGTGGATAGAGGATGTTATATTGTAGTAATAAAGTCATCCCTTGGGCAGGGAAATCTCATCATCTATAACCCAGTTATTACTTTTCAATGTCATGCAGTGCAAATCAATAACCTTCGAGCTTCTCTGGAAATTACAAAACAAATAGCACCGCCGTGAAGAACTTTTGCTTCTGACCTTCGAGTCATTTCCATTCTTTACTTCGCAGATGGTTAGATCCATCCATGCAACAATAAATGACTTTGGAGCACAAAGTGAAGATGTGATACGTGACATTGTGTTCTACGTACTGGTGCCATCTTTGTGAGCACCTTTACTTCATGAGATGCTTTTAATCTCTCTTTCTTTCTTCAGTTCTGTACAAATAGTTTTTTCTTTACTCTGTCTGGTGACAGATGCACCGACTGCAGGTTTGCAGATCTCCTGCTTGATTTGTTGCTCTTAAGGCCAGGTCTTTAAAAAAACGTTTCCACCACTTTAACAGATTCCTGAACATACCAACAGAATCTTTGTTTTCCTCTTGGTGTAGATCAGAGGTGCCCAAGTCCATGAAATGATCATTGGGCTTGTTACCACACATCGGAAGAGCCACGTTGGAACTTGATTGCATTTAAAAGCTGCAGGATGGAGGATCTCGAGGACCAAACTTAGACAGTCCTGCTGTAGAAACAATAGTCTAAACAGTTTTTCCCCCCTTGATTGAACTAGTGTCTCTCAAGACCCATAAAGCCATTTTGAATCAAACATGCTCTTTTTTTCTCTTTGTCACCATCTCCCTTCCTTTGTTGCAACAAGCCTCTTTCTGTGCATAAACGTGGTAAGCTAGCTTTACCGGGCAACTCTGAACCTTACATTTAGTTTAATGTTCAACCCAACGGTCGCACTGCTGACTGTTATACAGACCAAGTAAAATTAGACAGTTTTATTTAATGGCCTTTAATAAAAAACTAAACGAAATCTTGTTGAACTAAATTTCTCTGTCAAAGTTCACATAAACTGAGGCCTAAAATACTAAACGCCATCATAATATCTTCATTTAGCTGCATTGGCCACTTTATTTTTCTTCCATAAAAAATGGTTACCATCAGCCTCAACCTTAGCGGACATACAGAACCCAACTATGAACCCTACTGTCCTCTACACAGACTTCGCCAGCATGCTTAGCCAGTCACCATTTACGCACCGTAAATATCCCTACAGTCACAACATGACATATGAAGAGAACAAAGATGAATAAGATGTCCCATTTTTCCTTTTCTATTATTTATTTTTAGATTCTCTGACATTTATTTTTTACCAACCGAAGTTGTCGCGCAAATTCTTGACCAGCTCTTACTGGATCCCATCCCAATGCAGGGCTCTACCTTGCATGATTTCTATATTCCTATAATAGTTTTACCATGTTTTCCCCAAATGGGGCTGGCAAACAGCTTGAAGAATTACCATCACCCTGTGTTAGTACTGCGTTGCTACCAGGTGCTAGCAAAAACAAGACAATTCTAAATCAAGTGGATTATTACAAAAGTAGTTTCTCACAATGAAATGACAATTTAAGGATTTTCAAATCCTTTCCCAACCTTAAAATGCATATCAGGAATTTATAATGCTTTACAAAAGAGAAATTCCTGCCTAAATAAATACATTTGTGTGCAATCTAAAACTTAGACCTTTTAACCTCTCTCTGGAAGATGTGGAGAATACGGAAAGTTAGCCACAAGCAGCACGGATGTTATTTCAGTTTGTCAGGTGTGAATGTCTCTTCTTCATGGCTGATCAGTTCATTATGTAAAATATTTCAATGAAGGACATGAAGTGGCATGGCTTCTGAATAACTCATTTAGAAGGTATATGAGCACCAAACCATATAACACACTGCCACATTTCAATGTGTCAAGTGTGTTTATGTGTCTAAAATGGCGAGATGCAGCCGTACAACCTGTGCTGCACATTTATTTGTGAAGTAGCTCTCTAAAATTAAATTATGGACTCAATTGAATCAAGTGCTTACTATCAGAAAGAGAAGCTGCTCATGTTCTTCAATGTGTTTGTGCAGCAAATACACAAACAGCAGTGTTAAATTTTAACAGGTGTGTAGTTGAGATAAAACTGATGAAAGACTATAGTTAGAAGCTAAAGAAGGCCGACGTCGCCCGGAGGCTGACGCCAGTCTTCTTAGCATGTTCACATGAGAAACAGGACCTATGGTTATGTGACAACCGCAGCAGGTTTCAGGAAAACTACATTTTTTCCAGCAATAAAATACCATTCATTTATTATTTTCCATTTATAGCAATACTGATATTATTTCCTCCTTAAAGGGAAAATCCTGTGATCATTACAGTCTGCATCAATATCTTCATTGTGACAGTTATTTGAAATATGACCAAAAAATAAGTTAATAATAATAATAAAAAACTTAATGAAAATTGGATGAAAATTTATCAAATTACACTACAGACTGTCATGTTTTCTTTATTATATCCGCAAAAGCAGAGTGTCGAGGACCACCACCGCCGCTGCTGCGAGCGCGATAACTCGAACAGTTTTCACAAATGGATTTTGATAATCAGCATACCTGTTTAGGTCCCCAAGAGGATGACCTGCATCGAATTTCAGAATTTTGGGATTTATGGTTTCCTCACTAGGTGGCGTTTTATACACAAAAAAAAAAAAAAAAAATCAGATTTTTACTTATATCTCTGGAACTATTTACAATTTTATTTTGATAATCAGTATATCTGTTTGTCCCCAAGAGGACGATCTGTATCGAATTTCCCAATTTCATGATTTTTGGCTTTATCTCTGGAACGATTTGTCTAACTGACCTCAAATCAAGCGTAAATAAAGGGTCATGACCTCAAGATGCATCCTGTCCTGACGTCATTCCGGGCTGGTTCAAAGTTTCCACACCAGGTGGAGCTTTGTGTCTGAACATGTGCGCATTCATATTATTGTTTTGCCTCTATTCCAGCATTGGGGAATAGTAGTTGCTTCCAACGCCATGAGTTTTTCTTTAACTATGTAAAAGTAATATAAACAATGCTAAGGAGCCTGCTTTAACGCAGTAAGGCACAGCAATGGCATCACTTACACATGTGTCAAACTCCAGTGTTAAAGGCCCCTATCCTACAGGTTTTTCTTATTTTCATGCTCCAACACACCTGAATGGCATTAATGGGTCATTTTGAAGAACATAATAAGTTGATGGATCCATCTGATTAGAACCTGATGTGTTGGGAAAGAGTAACAGCAGAAAAGCCTGTGCTCACAATTCATGACATCAGAGAATTTACACTTCATTTTACTTTTACTTGTTTACTCTAAAACTCTCAGAAGTGAAATTAAATGGCAGGTTTTGACGGAAATATATTGATTATTTACTTTACTTGTGTGTGTGTTTGACAGAAAGGAAATGTGGATGAGTTTCACGTGGCAGTGAAGGCTGCAAATTCATGAGGAGCACAAACAGATACGCTGGACTGGAAATGCTCAGCTTATTTTAATTAGGTTGATAAAACCTCTACTTCAGCTTAACAAGTTTCTCTTCCTTTTAAAAGAAGACCAAGATCTCCAAGCAAAACATGTGCTTGTTACCATCTCATGACTCATCAGCTTCAGCGCTTCCTTCCCGTCTTTTCTGCTACATATTTTCACTTTGGTCTCAGCTGATTCAGCTGCAGGTAAAAGGAGACAGCTGAGCGAGGATGGAGCGCAGATATGAGCCAGTTCTGTCCAGCAAAAGAGAGAAATGCTGAACTCACATCTGGAATCTGTAAAAAAAATACTTTAAACTTATACACAAGTGTGATTACAAACGGGCAAAACAAAAGAACTTGCACAGAAGTGAGAGAGGAGGGCCAATTTCTGTTTTCACAAGGACATCTTGATATTCAAAAACATATCAATCAGTATCCGTTTTGAGCAGTTTCAGGAGCAACAACACTATAGTTTACTTTCCCACTTAAACATCTGCATTTAGCATTGCAAAGGGATATCAAACCCAACAAATATGATGTTAGGAGTAGGATAATTAGGAGAAGTAGTGCTTTAATAACAACATGGCCTTCTGGATTACTGGTCACATGACTCCATAGTTACCAAAATTAGCACCAACGTTCCTTAATCATAAGGTTGAAATGATCTCTAAATGTATGCTTTTCCATGCAAATAAGCTTCATATTAATGCAGTGCACATGGTTGATCCTCCTGGCATGGCCCTGAGTGACCCGGTGCTTACACAGGAGAACTGGGACCCAGTAAAACACAACCCGGCTGCAGCTGAGAAAGTGTTTATTCAGTTACCTTAAATCATCCATTAAATATCTAGATGGGGCCAAGTTCTGATAAAACTGTTGTTTAAATGTCGAACGGCAGCCAAGTTTATGCAAAGTTTCCTGTATGGAACTCCTTGACACTGCAAAATTGGCTTAGACAGTAAAAGCAGGTTATCAGCTCCCAGTCAGGCTGCAGCAGAGGTACCATACTTCATTCTGGATCCAAACTCTAAAACAGGAGAGATTACAGTACTGAATACTATCAAGTAACTGGAACATTGTTAATTTGCTGAAGTTTGACACATTTCTGGTTATCGCAGAGGAGCGTCGTGTTTGGTTTGGACTAATACTGGCAGAATTCAATAAGTACTGGGCTGCATGCCTTACAGTAGGCTTGTCTTATTTAACCAATAAGCAAGTTTTATATGTGGACGTGGCAAGAACTACAGCAAGATCTGCTGCAGTGACATTTTCCAGTCTGCTCAGTGGACTCTCGGACACCACATCAGGTAGGAAGTTTACACTGCTGATGCGTTTTTTCCAGGTTTGGGGAGTTTCTGAGCATCCTCTACAGCTGGGTGTCCAAAGTTTGTCCTTGAGTTTCATGCTGGAGCACCTGAAGCAGATTAATGGGTCGACATGTTTGGGCGAATGTGCCAACAAGCCATTAAAATGGAATTAAGTGTTTCAGATCAGAGATCCATCAAACACCTGCAGGATTGCAGACCAGAGCCAGACAGGCCTGATCCACAGAAAATTAAAACCTGCAGACAAAACTAAGCAATTGTCACAGAGTCTGACTGCTGAGTTAGTCTTTTGTTAACACAACTCAGGTTGTGTTTACTGGATATACTAGATTTTATTTCTTAATCACTTTTCCGATTTAAAGCCAATAAAGCATATAAAGTATGTGTCATATTTAATACATACAGTTTGAGACAATTTTCATCACTTTATGGTAGAAACTTTATTCAAAAATCAGTTGTACACTACATGATACTGGTCTCCTGCACCTGGGTGAACACAAAAAAGTAGAAGAAAGATTACACTGCAATAACTTATACAGTAACTGACCTATCACATGGTCACAAATAGTGAAAATCCCCAAAAAAAGCAAAAAAAATTTTTTTTACAGATTACAGATGTTACATTTTTAAAAATTGGATTATTTAGCCCAGTTGTCAACTTTAAAGGGTTAAAAATAAACAAAAAGTGTAGTACAGTAAAAGTAAACAAAAGAAAAAAAACTAATACAGCATGAAAAACAAGACTTCAAACTCATATTTGTTCTGAAAATAGCCAGAGACCCAAAAGAGAACCCACCCATCCTCTGGATTTTCTTAAAGATCTCAAACCATTAACTTGATTAAATGAATGAAATGATAAAAAAAAGTACTTCTTGTGACGTGTACTCTCCAACAAGACCACAGATTATGACTAAATTATCCATCATTATGGCAAAACTAGCATTCTCAGATGTCCTTTTGCAGATACGTATCTAGATCCAGACGCTTTGGCATGTTTGCACTTCGGGGAATTCCATCCAAACATTTTACAAAGCACCAAATATCTTTATCATTAATGTCTGGACCAGAAAACAGGAAATGCTGCCTTATAAAATCACATTCATCACATCTATACGCTTGTTTTGATCCCAAACAGCAACATCACCAGCTCGGGACCAGATTCCATCACCTCCTGCATTGGTTTGATCAGAAAAGCGCGGTTGCATTGCACCGAGCCGCTTTGTACACCGACTCGCACATTTACTGTAGTTTCAACTGTTTCTGCATTTTCATTCAGACAGATTGTTGCAAAAGCTGCTGTGAAGGTGTGTTGGTTTGTGTGTTTAGTGACAGAAACGGGTACGTATGCTGTGGTTTATGTGGGCATTCAGCTGGTGTCAGTAGGAGAAAATGGTGAAATGATACTGTCATACAAATTAAATGAAAATAACACCAGACACACCACTTCAACTACTTATTTCACATCAGGACTCACCCAGATGTGAGATCTGAAAGACCTATATCCTAATATACACCCCCCTATCCCAAACACAAAGGGAAACTGTGATCCGGAACCGGAACCAGCCCGCTTTCAGGCTATTCTTGCACTTGGGTCTCATATCATGAATGACACGTAAAAGGCAACTGCGACTGATCTGGATCAGGAAATCATACAGATACAGCTGCTGTTTCTCTTTTGCTCCCGTTTGAATTACAGAAGCTATTTTCTCCATTTCCTGAATCCTATTCTATCCCTGAGGAGTGACAAATGCTGTGTCTATTAGACTTTTCTGTGCATCCTGGAGTGTATGAATAACAGAGTAAACAACCAAAGATCAGGGAGACTCCAGTAGAAGGCATCTTAAGACCCCTTTTATTCCATCTTCTCTCTCCAATAAGGATTTACACATCTCCATTTCCATTTTGTCCTGCTAATCCCTCTCTATTCCACTGTGCAGGCGGCTGCTTGCCAGCCTTTTGTGCGGGAACCGTATTTAAAGGATTTTCTATGATAATGACCAGAGATTGAGATTTTACTCTGCTTCACTCCGGTGGAACAAACCAGGTAAAGTCAACTCAGGACCCAAAACTGGCAAAATGAAGACAACACGGCTCGGTATGAACCACAAGTCATCCGCATGCACAGCCACACACACACATCCAATAAGCTTTGACTTAATTAGAAAATAGATTGAAGCAGCAGTAGTTATCTGCAGTCTAATGCAATAACTGCAAATCATAACTAACGTCATCAGAAGTGAAGAAAGCAATCTGTGAAGGCACCATCCTGTCATTGCATTTATGTTTGAATTATTAATGAAAAGAGTTAATGTTAGGGTGAAAATGTATTCATGTGCAAGGAAGCGCCTTGTCTCTAGGAAACAATACAGAAACAGTCCCTGCACAGAATCTGAGTCATGTTATGTATAAAAAGATAAGATATGGTGATTTCACATGAAATTTTAAGCAAGATGCAGCAGAATTACATAGAGATGGGTCCATGTCAAGATGCAACATGTACAGATTCAATTACAGTTTGTAAATGTTAAAGAAGAAGAAGACAAAAGGCTAAGTAAAGGGAGGAAGAGAAGAAATAGACTTAATCTCAGATTTCCTGGTGAAAAGTGCAAATGTTTTTTTCTAAATTAAATCATTGGAAAACTCTTAAATAAATTATGATAATGGTAATTAGCTATTAAATATTGATAAAAAAAAATACTAAACATGAGAAACTTCATCCAACAGTCTGTAAATTGGACAAACTGTAGAGTTAAAGGTGCATTGCGCAAAAAATAAAACAATAAGCAACGGCAACAGCCACATATATGAACATACATGTAAGAATTTATCAAATTATGATCAGTGATGACATAAACCCCCAAATACATGTGCACATCAGAATTTTAGCATGTACAGAGAAAAAGTCCAATGTCCTGTCCACTAGCTTTGTATTAAATTTCTATCATCTTCGGCTCATCTCGTCATTTTAAAAAGCTAAAATACATATTTCTTCAACAAAACATGCAAAAAATCTATGAGACGGTGTTGCATCTGTGTTGTAACGCGGACTATAATGCAGCAGCTTTTAGGAAAGAAGCGGATCCTTACATGAAGAATAAAATAAAATCAGCCTTTTGCCAACATGGACCCATTTGTCAGTCCTTGCATGACACCAGTGGTTGGGTGCAGCAGAGTGCAGAGAGAGCTTTTTATGAATTAAAAGGCCCTCTGACTTATAGTTTACATGGCAGGATATTTGGTGGCTATTGTGTGCAGGTTAAAAGGATCCATCTCACTTGAAGGAACTGACAGAAAGAGCAAAGTACACTCTGCTTAAGAGGAGCTTGAAAAATACAGTTGCCCAGCAATCAGAGTGTTTGGCTAGGTTAGAGGAAAGTGCCATCTATGGGTTTTACAGGATTAGTCTGCTTGTGTGTGTGGACTGCATTCGGATGAAGCCAAGTTAAATAGTGATCACTGCGTTGAATTGCCCTTTTTAAACTCCAAGAGTGAAAATAGTCATCTAGTCCCCAAAGAAATCAGTTTTATTCGACTTCTATTTTAGCGAAGGACCATGGTGTAATTATGTCAAGTGTGCCAAACAAACGCGCACACACACACAGACACACACACACACACACACACACATTTGTTTAACAGATTGGTTTTATCATGAGCTGCTTTGCCAAGCTAGCTCTGTTAGCGCTCTACATTTGCTGCTTCTGGGGTTGAAGCCAGCTGCTTTTCCTTCTTTCTTTTTGTCACCTGCAGCGGACTTTATGTAATTTTACACACACGTGCAAATGGGCAGCGTGGTGATTTTATATCATTAGCCTCATCGCATTATTGTTTCAGTCCTATTTTGGCCAAATTGTGAAATCTACTTACAGATTCATCCTGCTTCGTCATTTGCTACGATGCTACAGAATTAATTACTTTACAAAGTTCCCATTATAACTAATACAAATTATTAATTTTAATAAATCACATAACATTTGATCCAAAAAGTAGCATTTAATTTAAAAGCAGATCCATGAAAAACCATGTTTTTACCTCCAAAAGTCTCCAGTAACACCAGAAATGTTGCTAATTTCTAAAGAGAAACAACCAAAATAGCTAAAAAGTCCCTGAATATAACACCAGTGTATTCCAGCTGTTAGCCGAGCTCTGACATGTGAATCAGTGTAGCAGGAAATTCTTCTTTTTAATTATGCAATCACGTTAAACGCCTGACCCTGATGACATCATGATTTTAATACAAATACTTGAATAAATAGCGTTAAAGTCAGCTTTTATTTTTTAATAAAGTCAACTTTCTACTGCTATACCTTTGAATACGAGTTTGTTGCACTAAATCTGAATTCTTCTTCTTTTTATTAATCAGTTATTATCCCTTTAATAATATCCCTCTACTGGAAGACAAAGTGGGATTTCCTGTATAAATATATAGTTTGGTCAACGTAGTTCTCATTTCCACCTCTGATTCTCTGAACTTTTAGACAGCGGGCATAAAAACCTTTATCCTCATTTATTTGCTGCTTTGCTCCTCTGATTACTCACCTTTTTCAAATTTACAGTTTCACCAGTAAGATTCCCACAATGCATCTGCCTGAAGATGAAAGTGAGTAAAAATAGTATATTTGTGTTAAATGTATCTGCTTTAAAACATTTAGTTTTGGTCCAATTTCAACAAATAAGAAAACATTTATTACTTTTATACTATTATCTTTATTCTACACTTCTCTATTGTTATTATTGCTATTATTATTATTATTGTTATTAATATTAGCATTATTAATTGATGTAGCATCCAAACGCATTTAGTTTAGCCAAACAATTGTGTGTTTAGTTTGATTGGCAAACAAAATGGACTGCAAACACTTTCACGCTATTTTAGCTGCAATTTTAAATAAAAACATTAGAAAATAAAAAATAGAAATATACTCTGATTATTCACATTAAAAAAATGAATGAATGCAGATTACACATGACTGGATAAAAAGTTTCCATCTCTCCGGGGAAGTGTTTCTTAGCCCGGAGTCTCTCATGTCTGACATACTTTGACATTTTTCCCGCCGAGTTCAGACGTAATTTATGTCCGAGCTTGGCTTTGTCAGTGGGTTTCTACTGTACGCTCAGCCGTGTAATCCAGATAAACCCTGAACTGCTCTGTGTGGCGACTTCGCTGACGACACGTGGAAGTTTGACCGGAGCCTTTTTCATTCTCGTCGCCATGAAAGTTGCATCACACATGCAGAAAAGGAGAGTTGGCTCGCCGCTACGCCTGCAGGGAGTGCTGCACATGAAACAGTGTCCCTCTGTCACATCCACTCAGCTCATGGGAAATATGTTTCTTATTAAAACACATGAAGAAAAAGGGTTGCAACACCATTTTTCATGACCATTAAACACAGTTGTTACAGAAATGATCCGATCTGGTAGAATCCCTCCAACCTGCATATGAACAGCTGATTTTCTCTGGCGTGTCCAGATACAAACCGTCAGAGGCGACTTTAGTTTGTGCACAGCTTTAAGGGAACGTGTGGACGCCTCGGCTAAACGACGAAACGCCTCTCCTGCAGAATAAGTGCTCATTGTGTTACTCAGAGTTGTTGGAAATGGGAAAAACTCTGGGATTGTTGTTGCCAGCTTTCCCCTCAACACGTTCTGATAATTGGTGATATCGATCTGGTTTTCTCTGCAACAGAAACTCAGCCTTGATGAAGACTATGCATGCAGAGAAAGAAAATGCCATTGTAAGCCATACTCTCAGCCTTCTTCACAGCCGCACCATTCCACCTGATTAGGCTGCATACTGTTAAGCTCTTTCCAGAGCTGAAAAAGTCTGTCAGTGCTTTCTGGGACCAGAACACAAAATTGGTTGAAAGAAAAACAGAAAGCAAGCGCTCCCAGTCCAAGATGAGCACAAAGGGGGCAGTGAGTTTCAATTCAATGTGGACAAAGACGTCACGTGCATATAGCAATGGGATGAAAACATATCGATTGCTTTTTGCGCTCATCTTCCGCTTTGTGGACAAAGATAAACTAAACATAAAAACAGTGCACGCAGCGCTTGGAGTGACTCATATTCGGGACTATACGACTGCTTTCAGAGAGGTTTTCAGCAGAGTGCGAGATATCAGGATTGATCTGATGCTGAGATTGTAATTACTGACAGAAAACAGGCTCGCTCACTCCCTCCCTCTCCAATTCCCTCCTCTCATTCGTATCTAAACAAGATAATCTCTTGTTTCAAACATGACATTACCACAGCCTGTGCAGATCCTTCAGTGATCTATTCAGCTTTTAGAATTAAAATAAGGCTTAGAGGGCCAAGAGCTCCTGGTTCCTCGGTTCCCTTCTTCCATCTATAATCCTTCCTTTGCCTCCTTCTCAGCAGTCACACAGATAAAGATGGTGAGAAGATAGAAAATCTGACTTCTAAGAGTTATCTATGACTATAAAAAAGATCTTCAACAGGCAATTTTAAACAAAAAGACCAAAATACACTAATTCAAAGCTAATCTGATTTAATATGTCTGCTAAATCTAAAAGACGTATTTACACCACAACATATTTAAATTCTTAACGGTCTTAAAACACAGCCACCGTTGTCCAGAAAAATATCCACAAAGGTCACAGCTTAGAAGAAAATTGCTCAAGCTGCTTTAGAGGAGTTCAGATTAAACTCATTGAGACATCCGGTCCTATCTCCTGTACACACATGGTGACTTTGCTTGGCTCAGTCGGGTCTCCAAATCATTCTCTGCAGCTTGTGACTAACTTTAAGTGACTGATTTGCGTCACTCTGGCGAACGCAAGAAGACTGAGGAGAAATCGCTGCTTGCAATTATAATGACGCTGCCATGCATTGCTTCAAATGTATATTATTGTGAACATTTTACTTGTCGAAGCATCAGGTTGAACTAATCTCCTAAAGGCATTATCATGGTAACACTCAGTAAGATTAGCATAATGCACATCTACGTTAAACCGAGAGCTACTCTTGAACCGTGAGGAGTGAATGCTGCATTTCTGGTTGGTTTTGTAAGCATTTGTTTTTATAAAAGTTTCATCTTCAGGGTCTAAGTCACAGTAGGGAACAGATGATAACATATTTATCTGAATATCTGGGGTAAAAAAAAGCTGTAGATGACAGTAGTGAGGAACTCTGGGAAGAGACGGCAGCATGACTGATGTAAAAATGGGTTCTCAAGCACAGAGGCCCTCCCTCATGGTGGGGGGGAGCCAGGAAGTAAACGGTATAGTTTATGCACTTCAACCCAAACATGGAAACATTTAAGGATTTAATAAACACCCAGCATTCATATAAAATTTGCATTATGTATATACCACGGACTTTTTATTCCAAGTGTTCGGGCTCATTTATGCTCCTGAGCTTTTGCAAATGGAATCATTCATATCAAACATTAGCTTAAGCTTCACACTTCCATGTTTCCTTCAAGTTGCAATAAATCAGGTCATTCACTAGTGGGCAGCACTTAGTTTAGAGTTCACTTCAGCTCTTTAAACCCGATTGATGGGGGTAATGTACCGCCGTAAAGTTGCTTACAACTGTCCAAAAACACCAGAAATGTGACGCTTTTGCTTTAGCTCAACCTTTCCTTCTGCGTCTTCTTTGGATGGACTTTAATCGATGGTTTCTAGATCCTCTTCTCTGGTTGTGTACAACTCAACGCTACTCTGATGGTGTTGCAGCATTTTCGAAGTCAAGTGACGGATATTTAAACGACTTGGAAACTTATGCACGTAACTAAGAAAACATTCCCCGATCTATGTGTCCGTCTTCTTCTTCAGGCCTAAATGAGATTTCTGCTCGCACGTGGATGTGACCCGTATAGTTGTTGAAAAGGAAAAGGTTTCACTTTCAACAAAATTATTCCTAAAATAAATATTTTAGATGAGATTTTATCCTGTAAATCAGTTGAAGACCATCAGCAACCAAACTCACTCACTTGCAGGAAAGTTTATCAGTTGTTCTTAAAGCTTTTACATTTTTGTAGTCGTGTTCATTTTATTCTGAAAAACTAAAAATTGTCAACATGGAGGTAAAAAACATCTGGCTATTAATGACTTTTTAGGATTTTCAGAACAAGTTTCACTTGGGTAGATTTCTTTTAAAAATATCTTTAACTCAGGAACTTTATAAGAATGAGTCAAAATAACAAGCTGACAAACCAGATTTGGAAAAAAAACGAACAAACATTTATAAACCTAAGTTTGCTTAATGCAAAAAAAAGCTTAATGTTATTTTGGAAGAATAGACCAACGATCCACCAATGGATTCAACAGATGGTGACTGCTCTCCCTCTGGTAAAGATCACATATATATTGAAAGGAAAACAGAGTTTGAGTATATCTGGAACCCCCTTGTTGAATACGTTAGAGATTTGAACATACTGGCTTGCAAACACTGATTGTTTGCCGTAGATGGATGATGTGTCCAATGACACGATATTTTAAATGTATTTTGTTAGGTTACATGTCAGAGGGCGTCATGAGAGAATAAACATGCCAGTCAGCATCAGTGATGCATTTTATGCATTTAACTGACATGAAAGTTTCACCACTTATGTCTCTAACTTTGAAAGTGTGCAGTAATATTTACTATACACACACCTGGAAGTGTTGTTGCCATGTGATCTCCTGAAGCTGAAAACCACACTTAACCTTTATTTCTCCGCATCCTGGTGAATCTTTCTGGTCCTTGAGGGCCAAATAAAATGGATCCCCGGTAGCTTGGTAAGTTCTGCTGCTGTTCATGAGCCATAGTTTTCTATCATGTGTGTTGCTGCAGGAACACATCCAACCTGCAGGTAACTGGCCTCTGGAGGACCGGCGCTGCCACTCCCTGCTTTACAGCATCGTTTTGCTTTACGACACTTCATCGCACACAAGCAGACACACTGCAGCATGCAAGTCTGAGCAACGGTGATGTTTTATAGCAGCCTTACAACTATTTGTGATATTTACTAAACCTGTGTTATATACTTCGCGTGCAGTGGCGCAGGACGACAGCAAGTCTTCTGTGATTGGACAGTTAATTTATTTACAATCTAATCACAGAGAAGTCTAAAGACATCCTTTATTTTTACAACAGTGCAAATCTTTTTCTGTATATTTACAAACATTATTTTTGGGTCGATTATTTTTGCTGTATGAAAAAACATTTATTTACAGCTCTGAAAAAAACTACATAAATATTCCTTTTGGAAATCAAAAAAAGGTTTATATTCAGTTTTATGCTTTTTTAAATAATGTTTTATATGGCGGTTAATGTGTAGGAAGCACAGAAGCTTTAAGGTCTTAACATGTTTCCTATTTCCTCGTCATGAATATTTTATGCTGAACTGTGATCAAATCTGAGAAACTTAAATGTCATCAGGTTGAAGACTGACGTCTTATCCACAGTGTTGGAGAAGGTTATTAGAATAAAGTGGGTAATGTTGCGAAAATAAACCAGAATCAGGATAGATCATGAGGTTGGAAAACCAGACACTTGTCATTTAAATTAAATGCATTAAATCAAGAACATTCTAGATGAGGTTCAGACGTTACTAAGACTATAAGACCACTGATGTGGTTGTTTGTTTTCCTCGGTTTCATCCAGACTTGCTGAACTGATAATGTTGTTATTCTCTGAAAAGTAGGACATAAATAAATTCCTGAAGATGATGTTTTTCAAAACTTTTCTTAATACTTCAGTTTTTATTTACAGCAGTTTTAATGTTTATTGCTGAAAAAAAGCTCCATTTCTCCATTTGCAGATGTGTTTCAATCCAGCCTCCCGGATGGCTGATCTCCTCAACCTGCCTCTCCGGGAGCGCCCGGTCACCCTGCGGGCAGGTCACCCTGTTTCATGCGCTTGTATTGTCACCACCCACAGCTCGCGACCAGGTGAGTTCAGGAACCTGCATCGGCATCAGCTCCTCCTTCACGGCGACGCAGAACTGACCTGCAGAGGAAACTCCACCTTTTTCAATGCTTGGATTTCATTTTCATCCCAGCGCTAACCTGTTTAAATAAACAACTGAGCTTCTAAACTAGAAAAATTCACATTAAACGATGTATTTTCACAGGATTTTGGACTTGAAGAATTGATTTCCCACCTTAAACAGAGTATTATGTGGCATCCACTGCTTCTTATCTAATAAAGCAATAATCTGTCTGGTTCAAGAGTGATGCTGCAGGAAGGCAAACAGCCAGAGAAACTTTGATGGTCAAGCTTTCACCTCCAGCCGGCAACACACTAAAGTCACTTCAGCTTTATCCTCCTGAGTGGAAACCAGGTCCGTGTGAGAGTCTTTGGCATCACCAGCAGCACAGGGTGATACCATCGCATGTTAGAGGCGAGTAGTTCTTAACGTGGCTTTGGCTCCGGGACAGATTTGGGATAGGATTTGGTGTTGAAGCCAAAATGATGCAGTGATGTAGGAGAGGCAATAAATGGAAATCCTGATCGGAAGCTCGTCCTGCAGCTTGTTAGAAATCACATTCGCTTCAGAGCTGCTGTTAATGAAGTTTAAAACTAACTCAACTATGTTAAGGACGTGAAACAGCCATAATTCAAAAAGCACCAAACTGTAATTTAATAGCATGAATTTGTTGTGCTGAGTGTTTTTACATATCCAGCAGAGGGGAACAGTTGGGGCCCTCTGGGCTCCCAGTGTGCCTCATGTACTCCAATAATTATTTAGGAAACATTTATTATTATATTTTCATGAAAATTTGTCCTTTTAATGGCAAAAAGTTTCATTTAAAAACAAAAAACAGGCTTTGAGGATAAAACTTGTTCAATTAGTTTTATCATAAAGCAGCCAGTTAGGTCTGTCAACAGGACAGATGTCCGCTTTGTGATTGGTCAGGCCATTTGCAAAATGACCACCAAGTATTCACCCCCAGAAACATAAAAACCACATGCTAACCACATGCTAGCTAGTTCACTTTGGCGGCCATCATTGGTAGCAAGGAGAACACAGTTCATTTATTAACAGTCTCATCTGAAACATTAATATTTTTTATTAAATAAAAAAGGTGGATGTAATGACCAAAGGGGACCCACAGTGGAGTCCATTTGCAAGTATTTCAACTCCAACAGTAATTACATGATACGTTTTGATGAGAGACAACAAAAGCACCTCAAACTGGGACTGGGTTCTTCGGCCACAAAGCGATCCTGTACAGATGAGTTTTTCCATTTAGAAAGTTTATCCAAGTGAAGCACTTTTTGACTGATGCCATCAAATGATAATATTTCTTGTTCTAGATATTTTTTCTACTGAAAATGTAGATTTGTATTTTCATTTTGTATTTTTTTTTTTTTATTTCATTCCCATAGTTTTTTTTTTTTTTTTACTCCAGAGTTAAACCACTCTATGGTGGTTCTCAAAATGGCGGGTGGGAGGCAATAATGGTAGGCAAAACATATACATGTATACCCCATATTTATCAAGTATATTTGGGATTTTTATCAGGACTGTCAAAATTAAAAGTCCATTCAGAGATAAACCTTATTAATACAAAGTGAGTACACACACAATAGTCTGAATTTAACATCTCAGCAAGAGAAGCTGATTTTAGGGATGTAGCTGCGTTGTTACACCAGTGAACCACTGAACCCACAAAAAACCCTAATTATCACCAACGTCATGGTTAAATAGTAACAGAAACACTGTACTAGAAGACAATAATCAAGCTTACAGCAGGTCAGGGGTTAATGTTTGGGGGTCGGAGTTTGCAGGTTGTTCCATTTTCAAATCTGACGAATGCAGAATACCTGGATGTGTCTCTCCATGGCGACCAAAAATGCTTCTGACACCCAAAAAGCACCAAGAAGCAGTGATTAAGAAGTCAGTGAAATTTCCTGAAACAGAGTTAGTTACTGCTGTAAACAGAGCTGTTAACATCCTTTCAGTACCAGCTCTTCAGAGGACAAGCAAGTGAAGGCCTTGCTATCATTACCTGATTGCAGCGTATCGCTTCTAACCTTGAGATTTAATGACGTCTTCTCTCTGTTCAGGTTAGGAGTCAAAAAAGGTCAAACATGCTCGACTCGGGCCTAATAATAATCCTCTGTGAAATATCTTGACAAACGGTTCGCGTATCCTCTGGCCAAGAACAAAGTGCGTGACTATTTCCATCCATTTATTGGGTTAAAGGTATGTCTGCTTTCAATTTGCTTCTTGTCAGCTAATCATCAGGTGTGTGGAGATGAAGAGGGCCGTTGTTCAGAGACATAAATGAAGGGTAAACTTTTCATTAGAGACGGAGTTTGATTTTATAGTTACACGCGAAAAAATGTGGAAATCAATCATATGCATGATGACTCTGCTGCTGGAAAAAGATAACTGATAATATGCTGAATATAAACTATTTTTTTCTGATATTAAAGTTATTCCTTCAGAAAGAATGTCGCAGATGCAACAATAAACAAAAGGCGAAAAATAATCTGGTTACGTTTTCTTTTTACATGAGAGCAAACGTTACCACATTAGCATTTATTTTTCATGCTTTTGATATGTAAACGCTATACTGTAAAACGTATTCATCCACCTTCCTAGTTTTGCTTTCCAGCTGCATTTATGTCTTTAATCTTCTTTAACCGTTTGTGCTGTTGAGAAATGGCTCTTTGGATTTTATAAAAGTTTTTCTGTGGCTGTTTTTCCAATCATCGTCAGTCCAGTCTTTGCTCCTGATCAGTTTCAGAGACACACCTCTTTTGTTTGTTTGTTTGGCTTACTTTCATTTTAAGTCACAAAACGCTGAACTACGAATCATTCAATCACATAAAAAAGAAGCCTAAACATTTTGCAAACAAGTCTTATTAAACTTAGGAAAAAGTATAGTCGAAACAGGATCTTTAGATACGTATAAACTGGATGTCTTTCATTCCTGCTTCTTTAAAAAAAACATCAAATAACACAAAGTTCGGAAGGAATGTCACGTCCTGAAGAAACAGGAACAAATGCAGCAAAGACCTGAACCCGGACCTGAGAGACGCTTCTGGACAGTTTCCTGTTGGCATCAGACAAAATCTCATTACTTCATGACTATTTTTTTCATATGCGTGTTTTCTTTTTCAAGACTTTAATGCTTATGTATGACATTTAATACACACAGCTTTAGACATTTTGTACCACTTTATGGTAAAAACTTTGCTCCAAACCCGGCTGAACAATCTGAAACATGTCTTCTGCCCCCTGGTGGACACATTTTGCCCTACAATAAAAAACGTCTCCATATTTTTTCTCGGTTTGGGCTTTAAGGAATTAAGACATTTTTATCAACAGTGTGTTAAAAAATAGTACCAGGCTTATAATTCCCAACATTTCTTATTGATGACGGATCAATCGGCATGTTTCACATGCTCACCAGAAGTCTCCCTGGATGCCAAACGAACACAAGCACTGGAGCTACAATCTTTTATACAATATTCATGTAATTTTAGTCTCATAAGAAGCTCAGAGTTGAAATAACTTTCTTGAGGGAAAGAGAACAAGAGCGGAAGTGGACTCTGGTTCTTTTCCAGTACCAACCAGTTCCCACGCACATGCTGGTGAATGCAGAGCGGGAAATGTCGGGCTCAGTGTCTCACCCAAGGACACATGAACATCCGCCATGTCCCCTAACCTCCCACACTGGTGGACGACCGTTTACCTCCTGACGTTTCTGAATTTAGAATATGTTTGCATACTAATAGCAGTGCCATCTTTCTTTAACGGGTTGCGTGTCCAAAAGAGGAAAAAAAAGATCTCCTGTGAAAACAAGTTGCGAGAGAGCCACCATCTGCTGCAAGAGATACAGTCTGTCAGGATTTTCAAAGAGGTGAAGAAGAAAATGCTATGAGACAGGACTGATTCATTTCTGTCTGAATTTCCTTATTTAGATATCATTTTAACCTCTCTGTTCCACCGTGACTGTGTGTCAGCCCATTGATGAGCCCACTGTGGGTTTGCCTTATTTTAGAACACAGATGAATTTGTCCACCTTATTCACTCTGTGTGGGAGTGCATATGGGGGAAAAAGCCGGCAAAAAAAAAGAAAATCAGGCATCATCAGGATGCATTACACTGTCTATGATAAGAGCATACGTGCCTCGTGGAATGGGTTTCAGCTGCAGTAGCTGATAGGGAGACATCGGGGTTGCAAGCAGGAGGATATAAGACAACCTTGAAACCTTCAACCAATCAGTTTTAATACAGCAACAAGCAAAGCAGCTATTATAATAAGAGCAAATAGGCCTCTGTCTGTTTGCGATGCCAAGTTAGATGAATACACAAAGGCGAGTGTGTGAGCCTTTGTTACCTTGTGCCGTCTGGGACAGTCAAGCAGAAAAAAACTACGAATGGCAGCGGCTGGTGTTCACCTTCCCTCAGAAAACTATCAATGCAGAGCCCACCGAACAGCCGCAGGCTAGCCTCAAAGACAGCAACTGTTTTTAACAGGATTCTGCATTCGCCGTGTTTTTTATGCATTTTGCCATCCCATAGTAACAACATACGCTTTAACAAAGAAAAAAATTCTCACAGATTGTCAAGGTAAGTTATATTTATATAAAGGAGAAGAAGAAATAAAGGGGGAGTAAGTAGATAAATGAGAAAAGAGAAAGAAAAAGATGGAAATAAATGGAGATACATGCAGACAGTATGATAGACCGGCGACCTGTCCCGGTGTCCCCTGCCTATTTCCTGCTCATTGCTGGGTTTGGCGACCCTGAACTGGATTAAGTGGTACATAAAATGAACACACACACAAAAAAAAAAAACCACGAAGACAGTCTTTAAAGGTGGAGCATGGAGGAATTACTGACATCTAGTGGTAACTCTGGGAAATTCAATGACAGCACTTCTGAATGGACTGGAGAGCGGCTAAATTTTTTCAGGCTTAAAGAGTTTGATGTGTGAAATGTAGCCTCAGGTGCAGCGATGACGGTAACTACTTCAACACTGTGTACAAATCTTCTTTATTTCCCCAAACAGAGCTCTAGTAGCTACAACACAGAGCTGCAGTTTTAAAACTCAGACGGTTCTCACTTCACACACAGTAATTTGTCCATTCAGAGGCACCGTAGTGACAATGGCAGCTGCCATGTATGTGAACTCACCGCAAGCAAAAGAAAACAATACAGGTTTTTTTTTTGATTACATACATTATTTTGTCATTACTCTTAATTAAACAGAACGCAAACACAACCCCCCCACACACATAATGACTGAACATGTGGCCTCACACTGCTTAGGTAACAGTAACATAATATTGTGATGAGTCTGCTAAGCTTATCACCATACCGGCCCAGACACCCCCATCATCACCTACTAGGGATGGGCGTTGGATTAAAGTGTCTTAATCGATCATCATTAAAATTAATTAAATCAATCAATTAATCATTTATATTTTGTTTAAAATTCAGTGTTTATGGGGTTTATTAAAATGTTGCGACGCACAATGTGATGACATCACATGTACAACCCTTGTTTACAACATGGATGCCCTCAAAACTCTGTTAGCTTTATCTATTGTCCAGGCGTTTCGTGTTTATTATTACAAGCACAAA
>JBAMHX010000017.1:19570175-19582222 GCA_037177515.1 Pseudomugil tenellus | reverse complement strand
ACACACACACACACACACACACACACACACACACACACACACACACACACACACACACACACACACACACACACCAATAATATTCCAGAAAGAAGTAAACCCAAAGCACACTTTACTACAACCCGGAACTAACTACAGAAAACAGTAAAGTTAAAACACACTTGGCTTTGTTTGGTAGCTACATGTTGGGGTTGCTGCTTCAGTGTCTGCAAAGATGCTTTATGCTGCTCACTCTGAGGGGGGGGGGGCATACTGTATCTGCAAAAAGCCCTTTTTGCCAACACAGAATGGAAGAAAATGATGGGTCACATCATTGTTGTATGCATCCATCTGTGTGAGTCCCAGCACCATGAACAGAGGCATTCTGGGTAATCCGTCAACACAAACAGACATGTAAACAACACAGAGTCAGTGAAGATCTGACTGAAAGTTCACAAAAAGCTACGAAGGTCTCACTCTGGTCAACAAGCAACTTTTCCACTCTTCGCCGTTTCCGTTCACCATTTTTGTTTCATATCTCTGAAGTGCAAATTGAGAGGAAACGAAACGCGGCTTGTAAAAGCGGTTGGGGAGAAGCTGGGGCGCTCTTCTTCTGTAACCTCCACTTACAGAAACACAATAATCACTTCAAACACACTCTGCACAACATTTTTTTCACTTTCAACTTTGTTGTTTGGGGTGAATAACTTCCATCACGGGCAGCTCAAACAACATGACCTCCATATTCAGTGGAGGGCACTGTGAAGCCGACCTTGACATATTCCCACATGTTTCCCCATTGTCCATGAGACAACCAAAGGAGAGCACGACACTCTGATGTATTGTAAATACTTTTGGTGTCCTGGAGTTTATTACTGGTGGGGAGAACAGAAGGAAATAAAGACCAAACAGAGTATTGCCACGGGGAACTGAACTCATGTCTACCAAGGACAAAGCCTATCACCCTCATTGAGCTGTCACGGCTCCACAATTGCACCCTGCAGCTCATCCCCCTCAAAGTGCCCAAAGAAGCACATCAAGTACTTATTGGTGTCAGCTGCCATCTAGATGTACACCACTCCCTGCGACTGCAACCACTTCCCCCGCCAGTAGCCACAGCCAGAGCACTTCGTTTTGTCTATAGAAGATTGTTTTTATCTGCTCTTCCTTCACATCAGCCTTTCCTAAATTCCCTCCTGACCGACATCAACGTGTTTCCAGTCAGAGCTGCTGTACAAACTAAACGCTGTACTGAAACCTGCAGCACAGTCTTGCCTGGTTAAATAATCATAAAGCGGCTTGAACTAACGGGGAAAGGAAATTAAATTGTTTAAAATGGACTAAACGGCATTCCTGAAAGAAAAAAAACGAATTATTTTGTCCTGTTAAATGACTCGCTGTTGTCTTTCATCCTTTGGATAGATTCAAACCAGCCTTTCTGGATCAAATTAGACTTCCTGAGTTCAGGAATTCTGGTTCGTTTCGGGAGGATTTTCCTGGTTTTTGAACCAAAAAGCATTAACAAAATCGAAGGACGAGCTTTGCACCGTAACGTGTGATGTAGCGCCTTCTGGTCAGGAGGGGAAGGCGTTATTCAGAAGACTGGAAGCATGCTAACACCACCAATCGTAACTGGTCCAGCCGACTATCAGCTGCAGCTGTGCTGGATATTACATTCCAGCGAGACAGCGTTATTTTTGGACAAAAATAAAAAAGATTTAAACTGGGAATGTTGATCTCTCCACACACATCAGTATGCCATGATCGTTGTCATCCCTCAGACACATTTTGCATCTATAATAAATTAAATATTTACACCTCAGTACAACAAACAATAGGATGGATTGGTATAATATAACACAATGTAACAGCACCCAAATCTCCTACAGGGAAATTGGACTAAAGGGGGAAATATGAAAGCCCAAAGAGTTTATAGGAGGTCCCAAGAGGAAGAAATTAGGAGGTGCTTATAATGTAAATGAACTTTATTTTAAAGTGTTTTTTAATAATCTTGCACGCTAACAGTCAAAGAGATTTCGTAAACCAAGCCTGAAGCATTCCTGATTGCAGTGTTTAAACAACGCTTGTTGCTAACAGCTGAATTTCCCTAAACTGCTTTTTACTCATTAAAATATTTTTTAAACTGGTTTATCTGAAATTGAAACCAGTGGTGAAAACATTACGCTATTTAAACTAACCAGTTTCAGCTTCATTATCCTACGTTGGAACCAGTAACTTCAAATTACATCCGTATTTTTATTGCAATGTTTATGCAACTTGTAAACTATAAAAGCAGCAACATTTCTTCTCTCCCCACAAGACTAGGGTATCAGAATTTATTTTGCTTGTGAACTTAATAAAGTTTAATTAGGCTCCGCCTCCCCCTTCTCATGCTTCTGGAGGCAGCAATGAAGGTTCAGTAAAGAAATAGTGACGTTCATGTGAAACTATTTAATTTTCTGTATTATGATGGTGTGATGGAAACAACGGGCAAACACTGAGATGTAAATACGAACTTATTTTGTTGCATTTTTGCATTGCAGCCATCAGAATGCATGGACGTCTATCATACATGAAGATTATCTTCATGTATGACTGACGTTTGGCTCACACAGAACATCTGTTATTTACTGACAGATGAGCTGATTTCAAGGTGCAAAACCAAGAACATCCATCTGCCAAGAGTTCAGCTAACGTCTTGCAAGAGAACCTGTTCTGGTTCTGTTTTACACCCAGTCTCACTGTTTAACTGCCATTTTTTCATTCACACCAAAACTTTGGCATAAAACTGAACAGTAGATAAAATAATAATTAATGTCCCGTATCTGGTTGTCATTTGAGAAATCAGTGTTGTATCAAATTCCAGACGGTTTATAAAGAAAGGAAGCAAATACATTAAAAAAAGCTTTAAAAAAAATACAGAACAGAATAAATGTCTCCATTTTTGTCATTTAGTTGTTTTTTTTACAGGTAAAGAGCTTAATTTAAAAGGATATATTGAATGCATAATGCAAATGTATGTGAAGTTTTATAAGAATCTTTATTTAACTTACAAATACCTAAATAAGTTTGACTAGAACAACTTTAATAAGACACCGAGTGAAGCTGAAAGAGTATAAACCTACAGTTAGCATAAATAAATCTGTCTCTGTGCAAGTCATCACTCCTGCTTTCCAAAGCTTCCACTAATCAACCTCGACTTCACTCGCGTTTATTTCTTTGGCCCTTCTTACTTGATATCTTATCTAAACATGTTCGTATAAGCAAATAAATCTCACAAACATCCATATTCGTGCCCTACTCAGATGTAGCAAATGACCCAATTTCCCCAAGGGAACTATTTAAGTTCCATCTAATCTTATCAAGCGCACCTCTGATTCTGCCTCAGATCTGCTGATATGCAAATGACTTGAGCACAATTTTAGTGCTTGTCTGGAGAATGGATTGGACTTGAAATGAAAAGAAGGGGGGGTGGAATTTTTTATGTGTATTAAAAGCAGCCGCATCCTGCAAATATGACACCGAGCAAAACACAGCTTGTTCCACTTATTTGTGTATTTTTCTAAATGCCATCAGCGATCCACAGGGTTTGCTTGGTTTGACATTAATCCTGCTAAATAACGTCTGTACCCGTCAACAGACGTGATGAATGGATGAAACAACATCAGATAATTGTGAAAACTATGCAGCTTCCATTTAACAAATAAATGTGGGATTGTTAACATGGCTGATAAAATCGTCTGGGACATTATTAGTTTCTTTATTCTTAAAGAAGGAAGTTAGTGAGTGAATTTGAACATTCAGCCTTTTCATTTATACACCTTATTAATTCACTGGCGGATGTAAAACCCAGTTAGTTGGAAGAGTAGCGTCTTCAGCAAAAATCAAAGTATTTCTACTTGGTGTCATGTCTACCGTCTCATAAAAAGGAATAAAAACATGTATAAAAGATCCAAAGGGCCTTGAGAAAAGGAGACTCTTATAAAAAAATAAAGTCGTTGAAGCAGAAATAAATCATTTCATCGTTCTTTTAAACATATTCATCAAGTTTATGTGAAATCTTGTGTCAGATAGCAAAGACGGCGGGAAAATAGTCTCTTCCACCAGGTCAGGTTGGAAACTGGCAATTTTTGTCTCACGTACCATCATTTCCAGCTTTGCTCCCAATGGGAGAAAAAAATAAGAACAATGTCTGAGAAGCAAAACGGAAAAGAGACCATATGCATTAATAGGAAACATCTATTTAAAGTGGATAAAAACCAGTACCAGTCAGACGCTGGGACCCGTTTTGCATTAAATCTGATTCCCAACTTCTAACAAACATGGTACGTATTGACTCTTCATAAGAACAGCTTCAGTCTGATCACATGCACTGAGGAGACGTTTAACTCTACGTACCTGTCTCTGGGTAAACTCTGGACATCCAGGAACAGATATTTCCGTGTCATTTCTATGTAAAATGCAGTTTTTATGCCAGAACTGGTTTTGAATCCTCACCCTAAACTAGAGCCGTAATAAAAAGGTCGATATATTGCGATATTTTTTTTAGAGACAATATATCGATATGCAAAAGAACTGCATCTGTCTTTTTATGACCATATTTTTACTCAAATTTAAACATTTTTATTAATCTTATACAAGAAGTTTAAAAACATAAAAATAGGGAGAAGGTCTATTTCAGAAAAAGAAGACAACCCCCCCCCCCCCCCCCCCCGTTCTTATTCAGTATGTTTGGCATTTACTAGGCTGCAAGTTTTCTTACTATTAAAATTCTAGTAAAGAAAAATTGCAATTTATCGCCTTGTTTATAAAATCGCAATATATTGTATCGCAACTCCTGTATTATAATACGCATCGTATCGCCAGATGCTTGCTGATACACACCCCTACCCTAACCCTGGGCAGGAAACTGTTGCCTCAACCTAAAAGCTTAAACAAAAATACTTCCGGTACGTCGGCCGCTTCCTTCCTGACTGAACAACAACCCGCCGGTTAACGAGGCTCCATCAACACTGCGCTCTGAATCAACTCGGAGATGGAAGAAAATCAGCTTTTACAGCTGAGAACCGTTACACAACACCTCAGATTTGACCTGCTGTTGGATGAGTAAAGGTGCTAAAGTACAACGGACCTTACTGGGGGTGCACTCAGACAGAGTTTACACCCAGTCTGACTGGTGTCGGGGGTGCGACATTATTCTGGACTGTGGCAGGAATCCAGAAAAACAGGTTGCGTTCATCATCCCAAAGTTGGGATGGGGGGGGGGGGGGGGGGGGGGGAGGCTGGTCCAAAGGGGGAAAAGCCCTCCCCCCCCCCCCCCCCCCCCCCCCCCCCCCCCCCCCAGTCCCCACCACAGTGAGGAAAGGAATTCTGCATCCCTGCTCCGCACACCTGATTCACATCAAATGGATCCAACAGATTATACAGTGATTCATGTGAATGTGGTGTGTTGGAGCAGGGACACTTGGAAAGTTTCACAAAGATTCACCGTCATAAACTTTTCTCCTACATGGCATCGTTTTCCCCGACGCTACACTGCAAAAACTACAATCTAAGTAAGATTAAACATCTCAAACCCAGGATACATATGCTTATTTCATTAAATGCAAGATTATTATTTATAGTAGGTTTTTTTTTTTTACTTCTATTAGGAATTCTTGACAAGTTAATGTTCCTTGAAATAAGATAAATTATCTGCCAACAGAACAAGAAATTTTATCTTATTCCACGGAAAATTAACCTAATTTTTGTAGGTTTTTTTTTTAAAGCCAGGTTTTTGTGGTGTACTTAGTTTTAAAATGTAACGAAGCAGTGGCACATTAATTGGATTCACACTTTAATTTCTATTTGCATATTTTATTTACACTTTCATGATTTTGTTACCTTTTTCTTTCAGAGGCTGGAGAAAAACGAGGACAGGCGTTTTTTTAAAACGTGTGTGTGTGTGTGTGTGTGTGTGTCATTTTAAGTTTTAGGAAACACCCCTGTTGAGTGGAATGGTTCAGTCCAATCAGCAACTGAGAATAAAAGGGCCAGTTTGCGGCTGCTCCACAACATGCTGGTAAAGTTCCTGGTGTTTATATCACAAAATAAGGCATATGTGGTGGTGTCCACTTTTCCAGTCACTCATTACGTCAGCCATCTTACATGAAAGTCATACTTTCACGTTTTTACTTGAGTAAAAAGCTTGAGTTGATACCTTTTCAGGTGTATTTGTAAACTGTTGTATTTATACTTCTGAATTACTGACATCTTTGGTAAAAAGAATAAAAAAGTGCGATTGAGTCATCTCATCAGCTGAAAATGCAGGAAAAACATTTGTACAACACAGAAAAGATTTCAGGCTGAATAGCGTAAAAGCCTTGAGCGCTTCATTTATTCACCTGCTACACGGCTAATCTAGCTCGCTGCTAAGTTGTCTGTTATAAGAAACCAACACCGTTTGGTCCCTGGAGATAACCGCCTTTTTATGCCTACATGAATCACAGGTCAACGCTAAGAGGCTTAAACCAAAAAACACTCCTCTGAAAACGGCCAGGAACAAACGAGTGGACTGAAAATGTGTGAAACAACTGCCAATGTCCAAAGAAACCCTGGGGGTACTAGTGCTCAAGAGCACTTAAAAAAAAGATTACAAGAAAGTCTGCTGCTTGGTAGAAAAATCCAAGCAGGTAGCTCGAGACTTCTGCACGTTGGCTACATGTTAACGGCAAACACGATGAGGGGATGGAGTGTGTTGCATAGCTCACACATTTAGTCCGTTTGGATTCATCACATGAATACTTTCAGCATCCCAAGATGCAAAAGAGAAAGTATGTAGACTTGATTGTTCACTCACTCATTTATTGAGTTTATTTAGCCTGAATAGCCTTTCAGTTCTGCCTTCAAGGGTAATTATCAAAAGGACAAGGAGGATTTACAGAATTAATCTTTCTTTCAGTCCCAGACTCATTGTACTCTGACAAAGGAGCTTGAAAAGAAAACAAAGAAAAAAAAATAGCTATTAGATATAGAAAAAAATATTGATTTTGGCTTGTTAAGGTGTTGTTTGATCACTGGCTTCCATTTGCTGATTTTAGGCAGAAAACTCAGTATGTAGCATTGATATCAGGTGTAAACATGGTTAGAAAAAGCCTGCTGCCTGTCCGGAGAACATATGGCTGAACTCGTATGACCTGATAAATGTGGATTAAAAACTAATACCTCATAAACTTTGCAGCAGACACCTCCAGTCCGGAAGATTTCCAATGCGTCAAGATGATCCGCGTGCAGCAGGAGCCACAAGCGCACAGAGGACAACTGCACACAGCAGGTGCACTACCAAACAGAGCCTCGCGCTCCATTTTCCTTCTTTTTTAGGTGCAAAAAACACACAAACAAAGACAAACTTGGCCACACAATAGCAGCTCCCGCGGGATTAAACTTTCACAGATGAGATCAAGCAGAAGCAGAGTAAAAATACACTGAAAGCAACCCGCTCCGGTACTTGCAGACAAGCCTGTGGCACCGCGCGCGCTCAGCCGCACTTCACTAATCGCTTCATTTAAGCTGCAGCTTAGATAACAAGCACCCTGCCGTCAAATGTTGGGGGGCAAACACCGTCTGCGGCATGAGCAAGCCACTTAATGACGCAAACTCTCCAACACCAGGACCGGAGGTGGCAAAAACAAGCGCCTTAAAAAATAGAGAAATAAATAAAAATGCATGACTTACCTTGTTCCATTAACAGGATGGACAATCCGATCAGCAAAGCCCAGTACAGAGGATTCTTCATGGTTATCGATCTGTTCTTCCTGGGTGTTGAGCCAGAAGAGAGTCTGCGAGTCTCTGAAAATCCCGAAAAGTGCTTTTCTCCAAGTCCCCGGTTCCTCTGCTCTGACTGTAAAACATCCACCAACGCAGCGCACAACCAAGTCCCACCTTCAACTGTCAGGATATTAGCAGCGGTGTCAAGCTAGCGGCAGCGATAACAAGCACTTCCGGTTAGTTTCGTTTCAAAATAAAACATATCTTCTATCAATCGATTGCCGGTACAGTAATAAGATTTCCATTTGCTTTTATTTTGAAGCTCACACCAATATACTTCCGTTTCCGATCCCGTGTAACTTTCCTAATGAAGCAATTAGCGACAGCTGCTTGAGGAGGCGCTGCGTCCCGTTGGTTTTGGAAGAAGAGCTTTTTTTACTCGCTTATCTTCCGTTCTTGTTACCTGTCCCCAGATGAGCGCTCGTGTCGCTCTTTTTGGGTCTCGTTCCGCGTTTAGATGTGGAAAAGATACACTCAGCGAGTCACACAGTGTGAGCGCTGTGGCAGGTGTTTTCATGTCTGTGGACAGATATGTGATGGCTGCGAGAAGTCAGACAGGAAAACTGTTTGGATGGAGCTGAAGGTCGCGTTTAAAGAGCTCCAGATTGCATAATAAGGACTCAGTGGATACATTCATTCAACTCATTAAAAAGATGGTTATGAGCCAGCTGGAGTGAAAAAAATCATATGATCTGTTAAGTTTCAAAGAAAAATGTGTTTAAATTATCAAATAAAATACAAAAAAAAAAGAATATATAAAACAAAACTATTATACTTAATTTATCCTCATTTTTTCAACATAATATGTAAGTTAGCAAAATATTATGAAGGTATTACAATGTTTATTTTAAAAATCTTCACTTTTTTTATTCTTTTCATTAAAAGTAAAGTGTATTTTATTCATCGACCTGCGAATCACTCAGCCATAAAAAGTTACCAAACTGAAAGGCTGAACAGGTAAACAGATCACTGCACAAAGACATTTTAAGAAGAAAAGTTTGACAGAAAATCGTTTTTTTGCAGCAACAAGGTGGTTCCCAAATAGCTGAAAATGTGGCATATCTCAGCATGGTGTGCTGAAGGTGGACACATGCTGGTCAAAAGAAGAGGAATAAAAGAAAAGCTACAAGTCTTTCAGTCTTTCATCTGCTGTATTTTGCTTACAAAGAACCAGATTTTTGTAATCATTCATTTAATTGGTCACAATTATGTCTTTAGTTTGCAGAAAGACACAAAGAGTGTCCCCGTGTCTTTAGTTGTATCTTTGTAAAACAGCAATGATAGCACAGTTTAAGAGAAAGCGCTCTTAGCTGGAACCATGACGTATCTCAGCATGGTGTGCAGCGTGTCCTCAAAATAAACGGAGACTTTCAAAATGACAGTAGATGAACAGCGCATGACATCTGGACCTTACGTTGATCCTGATGGTCCAAGCCTCGTCAGAAATGGTCTCCATGGAAACGGAGCATCATTCTTCAGGAAAGGAAACGATTACAAAAGGTTGAGACACGAGAACTGGACTAAAAATCAGCGTCAGCGGGTCTGATGGAGGAACAATCCCCTCCAGGACCTGGAGGAAGCGTCACAAAGCTTCTCACACACGGTTCAGACTGCAGAACAAGGCTGCTTACATGACATATTCCCTGCAATGCTTCTTTTTTCTGCATTTATAGCATTAAATGTTTCCGCTTTTCCTTTCTTTCGTAAAGAAATGAGGCTCCAGACTTTCAGTTTTGTGTTTCCTGATATAAACAATTAAAGTAAAAGTTTTTCTCTCAGCAACATTATGAAAAAGAAGTTTTTCTAAAAATAATAGTTTTTGTCATGCGCACTGCCAATCACCCCTTGCTCCATTTCACCTGTTGCTCATGGACCTGACAGCTGAATCCCCTTGATTACCTCAGTCTGTATTTAAAGCCCTTCCTCTCAGTCAGCCATTGTCAGAACGTCTGCAAAGCTTTCAGAGCCTGTCGGTCGTCGCTTCTTCCTGACTCGGAAAGAGCTGACACAGCGGAACCCGGAACCTTAACCAGCCTGTTACCCCTGCCTGCTCCTCTGCACCAGTTTGGTGACCAGAATGCCTGGACCTTTCTCTTCCTACCTCCCTGACAATAAAGCTTTAAAAACGTGACGCAATTGTGGTCCAGCTGTCTGATTCCTGACGAGTTCTAACCCTTTAAATCCAGAAAAAGGGAAGAAAAGTAGTATTTTATTGTTAATTTGTATTCTTCTTTTAAACAAAATGTAAAAAAAATAGCTGAAAGATAATTTTTGCATATTTATAGTTTGTCACTGTGTGATATGTCTAAATGATTATCCTGCATTATTGTATGCAACAGGAGAAAGGTTTCAGATTGTGTAAAACAAAAAGTTTTTATTTAAAATAATAAAAATAATGCAAGATGTCTCAGGAATACATTTATCACAAAGCATTGAATGGCTGACAATAAAAAAAAACATTTAGCTTCTCAAAACTTTGGCATCGAGCTGGGATTCTGGTACGGCAGTGCTTATTTTGTTCATTGGTTTCCAGATGGCAGCGGGGCGATCGGCTGTATCTGGGGACCGTTTTTCCTTTTAACGGGCTAATCTCTGATGTCTGTGCAAACATCTCACTAACATAAGAGCTTTGCCAGTCTGTCTCTGAAACATGAAACAGCTTCAATAACTCTTTATCATCTTATTTTACTTCTTTAGCTCTGATTTTTAAAAGGGAAAAGGCAAACTGGGTACCAGTTTCAACAAATCTCTGCCTTCCATTTAAAGAGTATTAATGTCATTATCATTATTAGTCATTGTAAGATGGCTTGTCTTGTAAAAATTCTTCATTTTTTTCCCAAAGTTAGATTTTAATAATAAAAAAATTGGAAAAATTTAAGTCAAATTATTTCAATTTTAAAAATATTTAATCAAAACATTAAAACTATTTTGAAAAACTTGAGTCATATTATTTAAATAATAAAATAATTCATTAATAAAATAGACTCTATATATAATAAATAAAACTCATAAAAAAACAACACCAATTACATAAAAAAGAACAAAAACTAACAACAGCAGGCATTTAGGGGTTAATCTCCCTCGTGGAATATTACAGGAGTCAACGTTTTCCTGACTTATTACAGTCTGAATAAATTATCTGCCTGATTTTTTTCTCAGTATTTGCAGGTAAAAATAACCCCACATACAGCTAAACCAACATTTATTTCTGTAACAAATCTTCAGCTGTGACTCTGGTGCCAAAATAAAATAAAAAAAAAAACACAAGATGACAACGTCTAAATGATGTTTTCTTCAGGGCTTTTTCCCTCTACAGTCAAAATAAAGTAGAAACATTATTATTTCAATAATAGGTTGTGATTTTATATGGTTTTATTGGCGATACTGGTTGCAATGGCGACCAAGAAGAAGAATCTGTGTGATCAATGACTTAGATGAAGACAAAGATTTTAATCCCCCCCTCCCGCCGGTCAATCAGCATGAAAGTGTGATCATAGAGTGAGAGAAAGATCGTGTGATCCAATATGTTTTGATGTAACCGGGTCGAGACAACAAAAGAAACCATTTCTGATGTCCTTGCTTGTATTTACATGAATCCATAATGCTGCAATCTCTGCATGCATGGAGTGCATTCATCTCTTTTGCTTTCCTGAAGGTGAACTTTTAACAAGTCCTGCAACTAAAAAAGGTTATTTTGCAGGTTTTTTCCCGCTATATGTCCCTTAACAGCAGCTAGGAAAACACTGCCCCCTGTAGGTGACAAATGCCACTTGCACACTTTTCCATTCAAGCAGACGGCAATCTGCTCCTGAACACAGGTAAGAAAGGAGGTTGGATGATGTAACACCATTCTGTAATATTCACAAGTTCAAATCACTATAACGAGTTTCTGATCTTAAAACTCTGGTTTTGGCAGGTTGTGATGGCGCGACATTGGCAGAAATCCCACCTTGGCTGATTCAGTAAAGAAACCAAACTTCATTTGGGGGAAGTGAAAGACAGAAACCGGATGAGCAAGAAATAAGACAAGAACTCAGACTGACTTTCACCGACTGGAGAAATGTCAGAAAAGAGACAGGCTGAAGAAATGATGCTGAATTAGCTGTAGAGTCGCTAGCTTTATCTATGATTGATTAAAAACATAAGAACAACTTGAAAATAAAATTTTAGCCACTTTTTGACAAAAATAAAACTGGTTGAAGACAAGATAATGCTAAAATTACATACACACACACACACATATATATATATATACATATATA
>JBAMHX010000017.1:19559565-19570075 GCA_037177515.1 Pseudomugil tenellus | reverse complement strand
TAAATATATATATGCATATATATACATATACACTGCCTGTCAAAAGTTTGGACACACTTTGCCATTAAATCCTTTGCGAAAGTGTGTCTAAACTTTTGACTAGTAGTGTATTTGTGATGTGCCATTGATAACATGCACTTCTGTGCACTGCTGGTCATTCACTGCCGTCTTGTGTGAAATGAATCCTGTGAAGGATCCACTGCTTGTAGTGAGTTTATGGTGGATCTTAAGCGGCCTTCCAAATGGGCCAGCGCTTGTCGTGCCACTATGCCACTAAGTGTAACGAACACTTCAAAGTGTGCAGACCATGAATTTGGACAAAGCTTATGTCTGTATTAAACTTAATTGGTTAAATTAGAAATGACAACTACCCAGTTAGAGTTAATAAAATGATCATAGTTAATGCTAAAATGCCTTATTTGTATAATGCAACCAGTATCTACAGATATCCCATTTAAACCATTCACATGTTGTTGTTAGAGGTAGAATATTCCGTAAAAATAAAAATAATTATGTTCCTCATAAACAAATGAAAGGCTTCAAGTATTAGCTGACTTAGCCAAACTGTTAGCCGAGCACCTTTCCCTTCTTGAACTAGGTTTCCAGTCAGTGCTGGTAAGATACCATCTTATTCCAAGGAATGGTTGCAGGCAGTTGGATCCTATCCCAGACATTAGTGGGCAGGAAGCAGGGTACTGGACAGATCACCAGTCCATCACAGGGCAACAAAGAGACACAACCAGTCACACACACATTCACTCCTAAGAACAATTTCGAATGACCAGTGAACCTAACATGCATCTCTTTGGATGGTGGGAGGAAGCTGGAGTACCTGGAGAGAACCAGTGCAAACACTCCACAGTGTAGTGTTTGCACTGGTCGTCATGACATACTTAATTATGACCTCAGTACGTTTCTGGATGATTTACTCGTTAAATTGTATTAATGATTATTATATGTAACCTACGAAAGAATAGCTGCGCCGTCTTGCTGATGCTAACGGGGATCTGATCACAAAGGGGTTAAAAAAAAAGACGGAAAAGAAAAAATCCCCTGGAAACAAGGCGCTGCTGCTTCTCTGTGCCTTTCTTCAGCTTCCTACGTTTTTAAATCCATCTACAGTGACTTTAAGACGACACAAACACAGTAAAGTTTGATGCTCTCTTCATTTAAGCTCCACTTTGCTGATTTAAAACCGCTACTGGCAGCTTTACAGGATAAAAGAGAGAAGAATAACATGTTTTATTCCTTTCTGTAACAGGATCAGTTCGCGCTCAAGAGACAGTTTACTGTAATATAACACAAATACTCAGTTTTATCAAGACTTGTTGAATTCAACCCATACAATCCACTTTATTATTTATTGGAAACGTTTCTGTGAAGCCGTAAAGACTCTGGCTTACCAATTTAAAGTTTATTTGTATACAGTGCCTCTTTTGCATATTTGAATTTCTTTGACATAGGCTTTCATATTGCTTTGTTTTTTTGTTTTTTTAAAAATTTATATTCATTTTTATTTCTGCTTTGCTCTATTTTTTCTTTTTTGTTTGTTTTTGGGTTTTTTTTTTGTATTGTAACGAGTGAGTTATTTATGTGAAATTGAATGAGTATGGATGAGTATGTCATCTCTGACTCTTATTAGAGTCCTTTTCTATAAGAAAATACTTGACTTATCATTTATGACATACTAAAACTGCAATAAAAATTAAGTTTAAAAAAAAGGAAACGTTTCTGTGTTTCAGGTACGACTGCGTCCTGGTGGTTAAATCGCTGGGACTGTTTATGGAATCGATTTTGTCCGAAAGGGCAATCTCGTGGCTCGTCTCATTTCTCTTTTTGTGCCATGTTATCCCCCCCCCCCCCCCTCAACCCCTCCTGCCTGACGATGACATTCATCACAGTGTGTCATCTTGAATGATGTCTCCATTCCTGTAAAGCAGGAGCTTATGCCTGTAGAACGCTAAGCAAAGATGTCTGCTGGTGTATTTTATATGTGAACATACAAAACAGGCCTGAACATAAAGGACGAAAAAATAGTGCAGAGTCAAATATCAAACTTAATTCCCTTCAACAACCACATTTCTTGATTGCATTTTGCCTAAATGAACAGAAACTACAGAAATCTGGCCATTCTGTTGTATTGAGATGTGACATTTTTCCTCAGCTATCTCGTGCAGGACATCTTTCAGGAATGGAGTCCTTTGATGGAATTTTTTCTCTTCAATTTTTAGCACAAACTTTCATTTGGATTAAGATGCAGCGGAAAATTTCCTGGTCATGTCACGAAACTCTGAGAAAAATTGCATTACTATCCTGAAGAATGACTATCATCATCAAACCTATATTTACTGAAGGAAAGAGAAAATTGGTCAATATTTCAGTGTCCTTCTGTGCAGTTATGAGAGACATATTGGTCCCCATATTCCCCAGTCTTTTTGCTGACATCATAAGGAGTTGTATTAATGTATTTCCTTCAGACAGTCCTTCTATTAAACATGAACCAAAAGAGGAAAAGATGCCCCGGCATCATTTCCTCGCCTGATAAGTTGGTGATTCATCACTGAAAATCACTTTAATTCACTGATGTTCTCTCTCACTAATGCAAACTATTTCTTCTCTTACGGCATGGCTGCATTTCCGTAACCCCTAAAACTGCGGAAGCCTAAACATCAAAATAAAAACTGTTAATGGAAACTGAAATAATTTTTTAAACTCTCAAATATGACTCAAGTGTTTTTACTCTATCATGAGTTGGTTTTCCAGATGTGTGGATATAAAAGTATCTATTCACATTTACGCGGCAGCGAATGTGGCGTGGCATGTCACATGACGAGTTCACTTCAAGTAAGACAGCGTTATACGCATGGAGAGCAATCCATTAGGGGTCCATAACCTGCAGTACCCCTATCATCCACTGGAGTCCCATGTTAAACAAACCGACTTCACAGCAGAAATAAACACGTTTACAGCCTCGTTAAAAAAAACATATTAGATTTCTTGTGGCCATTTCGTATCTTAGCTTAATTATTATCTGGCTGAAAGGTCTGATCATCATGTTCCTGAGCTAATGTCATTCTGACCTAAGTAAGCCATCTGTCTGAGTTGTGTCCTTCCCATCATGGAGAATGTTTAGACGGGACATGGGTCTTTATCTGTAGGCAACAGAATTGTGTCTCTGGACTATGACACACATAACCAAAGTCTTTAAACGAAGGTGTCTCCACGTGACGGGCCAGAATCACTGACGGACTTCTGTGTGACAACATATCTCTGGAATGATTCTCCCGGGTTATAACCTTGTCTGTCTTTTATTGTATTGTCTCACTCCATGTTTTAATGTTTAATGTATCTCCAACTTTCTTAAATTTTTCATTTATTAAATTTATTTTCTTCTTAATTCAAGAAATTCGTCTTTTCGTCCTTGAGTTTAAGTTTAACAGGTTGGTGAAAACTGTGTGAGGGGAATTTTTTTTTTTTTTTAAATAATTGATCCATTTTGTCTTGAAATACAGCATACATATTGGAGTGTCTTTTTGATTGACAGGTATCCAGTATCAATAGAAAGAATGCACAGTGTAGTTTGTCATTTTTAGCCAGCTAACCGGGTGCATTAGCTGTAGCTTGCCTACTTTCATTGGCCACTTAGCTCCCATTTGTTCAGAATGAGCTCAGTTAGCTCCATCTTTAGACAGTCTATGATATGGACGGAGGATTTAAAAAATGAGTAAAAAATCATCCTTGACAATAAACAATACAGAAATGCAGTTTTACAAGGAATTCCAAAGAGAATTGAGGAAGAAGGGTTTTGATAAGCTCTGGCAAATCTTTCAATCCTGAAACAAGGAATAAGCAAAAAGATAACTCAGTTAAAACATCACCAGCATACTTTGTCAAAATGTTAGAAATATCGCTTTTATTTTGTGAAAATTTTAACAGAAATGTAGCTAATAAAAATGTATTTTTTGGCTTTTCTGGATGTGAATTTTCTTTTAAGGTTTCTTCACATTTACAAAAATGTAATGGGGAAAATCACATTAAAAGATTCAAAATCAGTTTGATAAGTACTGGGAACCTGTAAGAGAGTTTATGAACCCATTTAAGATGAATGAACACTGTGACCTTGCTCTTCATCTTTCATTGTCATCTTGTACCATATTGACTGTTTATGCCTGACTGTCAGGGATCAGCAGTAAGACAGCAAGCAATGAAAGTTTATTTCCATCTTACTTTTCTTTTCATTGTTATTGCCTGTTCTGCAGTTACTGCTTTCACAAAGTGAAAATAAGGAACTGGACATGTTCCGTCTTGAAATTCTGCCTGTTCCTCATAGAAACGTAAAAGGGAAGGAAAAGGGAAAAAGCAGTGAAATGTCTGTCACCTCCGCCGCCTGACACAGAAAGCATCTGCTCACAGCCCGCAGTATAGAACTGAACTGAGGAAGAGTATGAGGGAGGATAAAACAGAGGTAAAGATTAAAAGAAAAGATTGAAAAAGACTAAATAGAATAAATAAATAATCTTTCATCGTCTACTTCATAGAGCAGGTGACCCAAAGGTCAGCGCTTTGAATCCTGCACCTCTAGTCATTCTGATCTGCCCCAGGGCAAAAGGCTTCAGCCCCTTTGCCTCCAGCATCTGAACCACTTATGTATGAATGAGAGGTGGTCGGAGATGCCGATGGCATGGACTGGTTGCTGCGTTTTCGTCAGTGTGCCCCCCCAGGGCAGCTGTGGCTACACATGTAGCTTACCATCATCAATAATGAGTAAATAATGGATTATTATTACAAAATCTAATGAAAACTAGATTTTTTTAAGAATATTAATAACAATAAAGTATTTATTCAAATATATATACAATTAACAAATAAATCGGTAAGTTTTTAAACGTTCTGTCGACAAGACATAAGGAACATTGCTCTGCAAACACAGACTATGGAAGACAAAGCTCTGTCCAACTGGACTTTAGCTCCATGTTTCTATTCTTCAGTCATTTAGCAGACGCTTTTATCCAAAGCGACTTACATCCGGGTCATAGGGTTCAGTGTCTTGCCCAAGGACACTTCAGCATGCAGTCAGGGGAAGCCTGCAATGGAACCACCAATTATCAGGTTAACAGACAACTGCTGTTACTACCTGAGCTGCCGCCTCCCTCTTTCTAGTTTTCTTTCCGCATGTCTCTGTTTTACAACCTTCCTGTTTAGTTTGTTTCACATAGTGGACCACGCTGCCTGTGAACAGCCACCATCTTTGCCAAACTTGAGTCTTATTTGTGCAGGAATCATTTCTTTTGTGTCCATCTGTCAGGTTCCTGTCAATTGCTCAGTTGCAACAGCTTTTGGAGTAATTATGGCATAATTTTAGTATATTTCTAAGTGTGTAAAGTTCCTTTTTAGGCCATTACACACCTACTCTACTATTAATCTGAATAATTTCTATGGCAATATCTTTTTACCGAATCACAAGTTAATGAGAACGTTCACATCTGTAACTTCCATAAGGTTTGGTTTTTAAAGCTGAGGTTTATCTTCTAAATATGGGCATCTGACAGATATACATTCCACCAATCAGAGAAGAGATGTTGTGTGTGACGAGAGTTGGTTGCAGGCTACGCAAGCGTCACTTTGTTGTTGCATCTTAATGTATTATTCTTCTCTGATATTTCAACTTAGCTGCTAAAGCATATCTTTAAATTTTCCATGAACGTCCTTAAGTCCATCCTGAAGAAGGTCCGCTTCTGGACTCAACAAATCTTTTTCTTTTTTTTTTTTTTTGCAATTTCACAAGGGGAGCACTGAAAATGTTATTTCACCTCCAAATTATTCACATTTTCATGTTGCATTTTTCCCAACCATCAGTATTGACTTGCTTTTCGGATATTATTTTCAACATCCTGAACACAATAGCCTGAATTTAAAACCTAACAGAGTTATATAGTTAATGTTTATAAAAGCAGGAATCATACTTAAGACTATTGGCCACATTTAGATGAGCGTTTTAATTCCTCCAAAATTCTGAATAAAAATCTGCTTTTAAACAGCGCTATATAAGTGAACGCCATTTACCATTTAAACCGACAAAAAATGATCATGTAAACACCTAATTCAAATGAAAAAGACAATTTGAAATAAATCTTAAGTGGCTGGTTTATTCTATTTTAAATCTGAACTGACTAACGCTGGCCGAATGACAATAAATTTCTATCTTATCTTAAATCAATTTATTAATAAACTTTGTTTGTGTGGGAAAGATTGTTTTGACTACAGAAATTGTAAATCAGATTTCCCCTGACATGACTTGGTTTTATTTTTTTTTTATTGATCTATTCTCCCGGGATACACTTTCCATAACTCGCCAAACATAAAACTCGTGTTTAGACTGTTGACAGGAGTGTAATACACATCTCATTGTGTCAATCACCTGCCTGTTTCATCTCCAACTTCGAAGCTAAAAGGCAAATAAAAAAATTTTCAATGTAAATCTCAATTCCGAATTGATAATTCCATCTAAACTCAAAGGAGATTATATCAATTCTGAATCATTTTATTCTGAATTTTAAAACAAAATCATCATGTAACTGTATGCACTTCTTGAATTTCCATGAGACAACTTATATGTTGAAATTTGCTTCTAGGATGAAAATTGTCTTATTTTGTCAGGCAACACTTTCTTCTATATTTTGATGTTTTCATCCCCATAAATTCTTCACCCCCTGTCCGTTTAGTGATATCAACTCTGATTTGGAAAAGAGTAGCTAAAAAAACAGAGAAGGATTTTAAACCCCGAAGAAGTGATGAAGCATGAACCGGATGTACAACGAGGATGTAGATGTGAGTAAGAATGGCTTTATTTGGAAATGGGATGACTTAAAATAGGGCAGTCTTAAGTGTTGAGGGGTGACGCATACAGTTATATGGAAGTTTAATCCTGCAGTTTTGTTTCCAGGAGAACTTTCTGTGCGTCTAAAGCAGAATATTTACAAGTATTAGCATGTAGCAGTAAAAGCAAAAATACCACATGCTTCAAACCAACAACAATTAACATTTGCCATCATAATGATGCCTTTGAATTCTAATTGCTTCTGAAATTTCAATGAAACAGCTGTAAACAGCTGGTTGGTCAGAGATATACCGAGACTGAGTGGGCATCTGTAAGTATTACGTAAACGCTAATGACTCATAAACTAGATATGGCCACAACGAGCTTACTCATCTTACCATTGAAATTTCAAAAGGGGTTTTATCGATGACCTTTGTCTTAAACGCACCATCATCCAAACATAAATTAGATTTGAAGCGCAGTCGTGTAATTGGACCCATTTTTTTAAATAACATCCTGAGGAACTTATTATGTTAGAATGAGAATAATTGATTAATGCTTGCAGGGTTCTCTGCCTCTGTTTTCAGATGGAGTGTGCTGGGCTGTGCAGTCACTGTTTGGGTCTGCAATACATCATCAGTCTTAGGTTAATGTACAAGGCATGGGGCTCTTTTTCTATTACTTTCCAAACCTAAAACAGGGGGGTTGGCTGCCATGAGGAGCATAACAGTACTCCCTTAGTTCTGGAGCAGTGGAGATCCAGCAGGAACATAAATAATCTGATGTATTGTTAAAAGAATTCTGCTGTGGGATTTGCTTTTGTTTGCTTGTGTCTTGTAATTATTTTTAGAACTGCGCTTGTTTAGTTGATAATTACTGAAACGAAAAATTAAAACTTAAAATTTCTCAAGTAAATAAGTGTGTTTTTTCAATGTAAATAACCCTTTATCCCTCTTGTCCCCTTTAATGTCATGTTTTTCATATTTGATGCAGGTTTCTGAGACCTTTTATCATTTTATGATTAAAAAAATAGTTTTAAACATTGTTAGAAAGTCTGATACTTGTCTTTTGCTCTCGGTGAATGACACGATACAATAACTTTTACATATACTGTAATAAATGGTAGTTATACAAAACATAAGTGTCTAAAATCCCAATCAATGCTTACTGTTTCTATGCCTGACAAAGTGGATTCCTCTGAAATTTTGGTGAGACGTGTTAGAGAGCGAGCTCGACAGAAAGAATTGCAAAATGCACTTAAAAAAATTTAATTAGTTCATTTTTAGGTGAAGAAATATTGAGGAAAACAACATTAAACCTGAGGAGACACCACATCTTGTCGATTCATGTGCAGAACAAACATGTAAAGGAACAACAATGTTCTTGCATTGCAGGTTAAGTGAATATATTTTTATTAATTCCACACAGAGGTCATGTTTTTGTTTAGCTGTTTTTAGTCGCAAAAACTACACGGATTATTTATTTTTATTTTTTTAATGGTTCTTGGTCTGAATTAAAGTCCATTTAATTTTGGAAGTGATCTGCGAGGAAATGAAGACAAAGAAAATTTTTAATGGATTTTTTACCAATGAAACCCTCGCTGAATAAACATTACCCTCCTTTGCACATGTTGAAAGAACAGCTGGACCTAGCATGTCTGGTCTCTACATCCTACCTACATAGTGCTTTACGTAAGCGTTTTGTATACCCACATATATACCGTAGCTTGTAAAAAATAGCAATACTTGTTTTACTCTTGAAATAAAAAAAACTGTTTAACAAATATTTTACTATTAATAATGTTCTCAAATGTTAATGGTATGTTTTTAAACCTTTTCAGAGTAATTGGTACTTTAAGTAAGTTAATACTAGACTATGACTATGTCCAAATCACAAAATGAACTGCTTGATGGAGGTCTGGCTCCAGCTGGAGTTTATTTTAACTGTCATGCATAACCCACATTGTTTCCTTAATCTGATATATTTTAGCTTGTTGTTAAACGTTTTCCATTTGTTTATACCACACCTGGAGATTGTTCCAGCATTGTGGGTTTGATCATTGGACACCCCAGCGATGTTGGTGGCTAAATGTTTCATGTGGAGATCCAGCAGTAAAAAGTTTAAGATCACACCATCACATTTTGAAATAAAGCAGATGTTTGGTATAAATTTGCACAAGAAACATTTTAATCTGAGGATTTTGGCAGTTTACATGTGTTTCTCTTGGTTTAGCACCAGGACAGCTACTATAGCGTAGTCACCCATTGACAAAATGCTAAAAGAGAGACTGTGCTAACTGTGTTAGACGTGTCTGTCCTGTATATCTGCTATATTTGTTTAGCACCAAGCAGTACACCACTACCTTCCTTTATAATAAAACATAAGAAACTTCTAATTAATATTGTACTACTGGCTAGCAGCTAACAGCTGTGTGCTAGCTGGTGTTAGCATCTGTCGTTAGAGCACTTTTTCATTTTCACACTCTTTCATCTGGTTTTGGGAAGATGAAAAACACTTGCAAGTTCTGTACACACACCACTTCACAATTTTTCTCCTTTAGTTAAAGCCTGCCACTTACCGTTGCTAACATATAGAAGATCAATGGTGGTTCTGGCTGGGTCCATTTTTACTACTTATGTTTTATTCAAGGACAAAATGCATTCAAAACCTGGCATTTTTCGTGGGATGTAAAGTTTGTCTCTCTTATTATCAAGGGTCATAGTGTAATTCAACTGCATTTGTTGAAGAATTTAGCGTCTCCTCTGGCATTCATGAGTCCGCTCACTTTATCACTGCAGCAATAAATAAGAACATCCTCGCTGAGGCAGGAACAAAAACAGTTTTCAGCAGAAGAGCTTATATGTCAAACACACAATAACACAATAACAGTCTAAAGTGAAGCTTAAGAGCCACAATTCTTTTTTTCTCATTTTAGCAAATTAGCCCTTATTTAGACAAAGCAACAGCCTGCAAAGCATTTCCAGTAACATGATCAGATATATCCTCTTCTTGTTCTGCATCTGTCTCTTTGCATTTCGGTTTTTCGCTGAAATTGACAATTTAAAAAGGAAACTAAACGTTTTATTTTTCCGTGCAACACATCCATATGTTGCAGAGAGAAATCCTCTGAGGTCACGGTTCTGCACCACAGAGAAAACGACACACTTAGGAGCTTTGGTCACGCTAAACTGCAGAAGAAGACAAACTCCAGAGAAAATGAGAAGGAGCAGGGACACACAACAGCAGCTAAAACTCTCCCACTGCACTAAAAATGACACAAATGCACACAAATCCCATTTGTTCATATTAGTACATTTCTAATAAATTACTCCCAAATGCTAATGTTTGACAAATGTTAGTTAAGCCTCATATCCAATGGCTAAGTTACCCTCACTTTTTTAAGTTTCTTATGTTTGTTCAGTATGAAATTCTGACAGTTTAATTCTGGGATTTTGAGACTATTTTTATTTGCAACCTGTAATTGAAATTACTATGCCTTTGGGATTTAAAGCTAACAGATCAGAAGATAATACTCCAAACTGATGAAGCAATATTCAAGCAAAAAAAAAAAAAAAAAAAAAAAAAAAAAAAAAAAAAGGTTTGAAAAAAAAACCCCAAAAAAGGGGGGAAGAAGCTTTTTCCAAAAAGGTTTTTTTTTTTTTTTTTTTTTTTTTTTTTTTTCCCACCCTTCCT
>JBAMHX010000017.1:19493582-19504000 GCA_037177515.1 Pseudomugil tenellus | reverse complement strand
AGACGTAGAAGGCGGAGCAGACGGAGTAAGAAAAATACAAATTTAAATAAAGTTCACAAGTAAAAATATGTTAAGAAGAAAAATCTAATTAAACATAAAACAATGAGAACAAATAAAACTTGTATATGTAGAAGAGTTATAAATACTTAAAGGGAAGGTTTGTTTTTCTCTACTGTCATGCAGTTCAGGAAGAAAATTTAGTTTCTTTATGGATGATAAATATCTTATACAATTTATCTTATATGGATAGAGTTCTCAGCTAGACTAATGTGGATCGTATGATGGATTCATTTCCACTCACCTATAAAATAACAGCATCTATAAAAATGTCTTGTAAGGATTTTGTTGTGAATTAATATGTATAAAATTTTGATAATAAAAAGGATATTATTTTCAAATTCTGTTTCTTTTGAGTTTGGAGGCATTTTAATGTAAGAATGAGTGTTAGACTCATTAATTTACTTAAAAACTATGTAGTCCTGTGAAAATGGCCAGTTACGAAAAAATCATCCAAAGGTAAACTTAGTAAGAACTGCTTCTAACGCTTTATCAATCAATCAATCAATTAACGTTATTTTCAATGCATTTGACAAAACAAACTTAAGGTAGAAGCGCTAAACCATCAGAACATACAATACTGATAAATACCATGGCAACAACAGGACACATTAAATTGGTTGCACAGGCTCTATTGGACAACAAGTGACTCAGAAAAATCTCAAGCCAAGAAAAAAAAAATGGTGAAAAAAGTCCAATTTCTCAAATATGAATCCTTTAACTAAATACAACACAAACTTAATATTCTGGGAAGAAATGAATTATTTATAAGCATGTGACGTGAAAATCGTATCATCATCTATTATGTACCCGAAAACAAGAAGCATCAGATTATGTTCAACAGAATGTTGTTGCATCTTTATTTTTACTACAAAGCGATGTGGAAACTTTATGTACGCAGGGTTTTGTAGGGCTAAAATACACAACAAGGTCTGTGCTGGAAGCAAAATAAACTGAATTTAGCCTTTTGGATACATTAATATCTGTAAGTCTCCTGCTGATCGACTCGGTTTGCCCAGAATACCTTTAACGAAGCCATAATTTTACAAAAGTGTGTATTATTTAGCTATAAATGTGTTTTGGGCATTTCGTATTCTTTCTCCACAACGTAAAATCTGACTCAAAATTAATATCTGGAGACGTCCAGATACGCATTTACACACACTCCTTTTCTGGTTTCATTGTGTGTTTAATACTGATGAGTTATAGAGAGCAAGTAGAGGTTGAACCAGAGGGGAGAAGGGGGTAAAAGCCCGAGAGAGGCAGGTAAGAGGACCACTCCCAGCTTTTAGAGTGTATTTGTAATGTGGACGGAGGCAGGGGTTATTCATGAGCCCCCACATGGCCTCCCCAATAAGTAGGAGGGGCCATTTGTTCATGCAATCCGCAGGGACGAGACTCAAAAACAGCAAAAAAAAAAAAAAAACTTCCATCAAGAAAATCCACACACACACACATGAGCGGTCCACTAAAGGGTGTGTGTGTCCACTGACCCGATATGACCCTTCCTTTCTGAAGCCAACAAAGGTGGGAGTGAAAGAGGCGTGAGATCACACACATTTAAATCAACTGGATGAGTGCTCTTATTCATGCAATACCCAGTAGGGCGAACGCTAACAATGTGCTGCTTGTTCGCCGCCTCTGGACGCGGTGAAGAGGCTGCAGTAACTGCTGCACCGCTCATTATTAAGCCATCACTTTCACAATGTGGCCATCCTCACTGCGTAATTAGTTCAGTACCTGTTGGGTCGACTCAGATAATTCACTGATTGATTACCAGTCTATGAACATCATGATCCCTAGTCGGGCAATGCGACTCACTAAAACTGTATTTTGTAAATACTTTACATGGATTTTTACCACTTTCAGATATTCAGCCTGACTAATTGAAAGAAAAAGACAATTTTAGCCAAATGTTTTATGTTTATAATCATAACAACCAGGTTGAAGAACAAAGAATTAAATATGGAAGGCTGAAATAGCCAAAAATAAGTGGATTTTTTTTCTCAATAAAATGATTTATTGACAAAAAACCTAAATATTTAAGGTAATAAAATGAATTCCAACCTTCATGTTCAGTTGTATTATTTCAGCTTTTTTTATTTATTTAAATTTATTTTATAATCTTAATCTTTGTGGGTAATTACAGACCCTTTTTGTCCTTTCTGGAAGGTATTTTGGTTGCATTATTAGGAGTTCTTTTTTCTTTTGAAAAACCTTAAATGTTTTTTTTTTTTTATTTTAAAGATTAATTGAACACCAGATGTGGACAAAAATGTTTTTTCCTTAGAAACATTAGAAAAATATTTAATATTTTTTTGTTTGACACTTATTTGCACCAATCTGTTCAACCTCAGTATTAATAAAAAGAAAACAAGAAAATCTCAATATTCACGTTATAATATCTGTAAAATATTTTTTTCTTTTAATCCAAATGAGACAAACAGCTAAAAAAAAACTGGAATTTAAATAAGTACAGTTATTTGAAAAATTACTTTTTTTTTTTACTAAAGTTGATCAGAAAACATGAACAAGATTGGAAAAATATTAATCTGTAGTTTGATTGTAGTTTTTAGATTTTTTTTCCCATCTTCTAAGATCGTGCATACCAGGTTGTAAAGTCTTTCCAAACAGCCTTTAGGAGTCAATGTGTGTCTGCTTGTTTGTCTCCCTTCGTTGCCCTGTGATGGACTGGCATCCTGTCCAGTGTATACCGGCCTCTCGCCCAGTGACTGCTGGGACAGACTCCAGCTACCAGCAGCCTGAACTGGAATAAGCTGCACAGATAATGGATGGACCATTTTTGTCCCCATTAACCCAAAAGTGTAAAAACCTATAAATCTAAAACTATTTTTAAAATGAAGACAAAAATTATCTAAAGTACATTTTTAGTAGATTTAAGACAAATTCATTCATTTATGTATTTTCCATTTCCACCAGTTCAGGGTCACTAGGAAGCTGAAGCTAATCCCAGTAATATTCAGGCGGACACAAACAGCACAAACTACCTCTTACACTCACTCCAATAAAGACTTTAGTGCAGAGGTCATGCAGAGGTACCATCCTGCAGATTTTAGTACAAAACACCCGACTCAAAACAGTTACTAACAAGCAAGTGCGGATGATGATGATGATGATAAGTTGTTTCTTTTGAATCTTGAAACCAGACACACACATGTGGAAAAAAAAACACTGCAGGATGGTGTTTGAACCCCTCTCTAGAACCAGTCAAACCAGTGACTTTGCCTCAGCTTTGCCCCATGCAGCCTGATTATAAAATAAATTCTAATTTACCCAAAGTCTGCTATCAAATGGAAAATAATTCTTTTGTTAATTTTTTTCTTGATAAAAAACATTTAACCTGTTAAAATCTGAATAATAAATAAATAAATAAAAAATAATAAATAAATAAATAAATAAAGTCACAAGTTCCAAACATTTCCCCAGGTATTGGATAGTTTATAGATGTGCACAAATGAATGTGTAAAATAAAAAGATTTGACATATTCGGCTGTGGGAAAACTGGGTACAGTGGTTACTTTTTTCTTCCTTAAAAAAGGATCCATTTCCTTTCCAATAAGTGCATTTTAACTAAAAAAGGAAACGGGCACAAAGAACACGGTGAATGTTCTGCTTTATCCATGAAAGCGTGAACACTGACTTCATTCTCCGTTTCAGAGCCAGTACTCCCAGCGACAGGAAGTGCTGGACTTAAGGGGCGGCGGGCTGCTTGAATGGGAGTGATTGCAGTTGGAGTCGGAGGTCCTGGTCGCTGCGTGGATCCCCGCCGAAGCAGCCAAGCAGGCCTAAGCCCCTCTCCCCCCAGGTGGATTAAACAGCTTTCACGTTTCCTTCTCCTTCCCATGGCCTCAGCAGATGAAGCAGCGGTTTTCCGTTTTTCTTCTTGCTCACTTGCAAGGAGCAAATGACCAGCAAGAACTCAATTAGCAACATGTCCCTCGCGACCTCAGGGGCGGCAGGGGGGGCTCAAAAAGCGACACTTGTTCATCCTGCAGAGATCAGGGTGGCTTTAGCGACTGCAAGCCAGAGAAAAGGGGAAACAAAGTGTGTGTGCTGGTGGACGGTGAGGGACTGGGCGGCATCTGCCCCCATACAGATTTGCTTAATTGGGTTTGACTCCCACAATTACAGGGTAATAATGGTCTTTTCATCCCAAACACGCCGAAGTGAAAGCAGTCGCTCCGCACTCCCGCATGCTGTCAGATGGTTTATAGCAGAGAGCAAGCAACCAGGAGGGGGGGCAGAGGGAGATAGGGAATTGGCAATGGACTTTGGTTAAGCAGTAGTTATTGAGTCTTTGATAGGACTCCAGGAGGCCGGGGCAGCAACAATGACAGAATTAATGGGCAAGGCACGATGAGAATGTCAGCTTAGCGGGAGGCTGCTGTGGCCTTTGAGCTGCCTTCTGACGCCTCTGTGATTGGCTCTACACAACACAACAAGGCTTGACCTGTTTGTTGATACTTGTGCAAGGCGTTTTTTCCTTTAACTACCCGCCGTGTTTATCCTAGCAGAGAGCACAAAAGCACCACGATGAGGTCACGATCAAGTGGGAATAACTTGGCTAATGGGTACGTATGGACTGCTTTATATTTGCATGCTAAATGCAGCTGCAACAACGCCAAAGGAGGACAATTAACTAACAAAATCAGCTTTAGGGGATCTCAAGGAGCCATGTATGATAATGCAGGATGGATTATTTGAATGTAGAGATGCGTTCCTGTTAATTAGAATTAAATTTAACTAAACAAGCTAACTTTAATAAAATGTGAAACCACATTAAGGGTTAAACCAAACTGTCAGCAACATTAATGCCTTTAAAAAAATCTCTCAAACACCTATTGCAAGATAACACGCCTACGAAACGTAGAGGTGCAACACTTAGATTAGAAAGATGTGAACTAATGATCAAGAAGATTCACAGATATTTTATTTTAAAAAGCAAACAGACGCATCGTTTGAAGCAGGTTTGAACACGACAACCCGCTGGAATGAAATGCATCGCTCTGCAATAAAAAATAAAACATGTACTATTCCAACACTTCTAAAAACTTATTTTAAAAACCAACCTTTTCAAATGAATCTATTTAAACACGTTTGCTGCTAAATCGCATCCTGTTACCAGTGCAAACCAACAGAGTTTAAAGAGAATAATAATAAATTTAGATAATAAAGCGTAAAGCTTGGCTCTGCTTACAAAGAAAACGGACATTTCAAAGTGGATGAAAAAACAGACTATGTTGGGATTTCAAGCTCAAACTCAACCAGCCGCTATAGACGAGTCTGATGTTCCTGCAGAGCGAACCCACCGATACAGAACCCACTCACATTCACTCTCGTTGGGCTTCGCAAGGAGCATCGCAAGGAGGCGCAAACTCAGACAACACGGCCAGTTCCAGAAAAACAGCTGCATGGTCTTCTGCTGTTTAGCATTTTATTCTGGAAAATTCTCCAACACATCCAGAATATCTGCTTCCCGCCTGTTCGCTGCTGCTGAGCCTCCAGTTTCCACACAAGCCTGAATTAAACTAACTCGTATTGGAAATAAATTAAAATCTCCTTCTATTCAATGTGCAACATAACTTTTTAAACGGATGTGCCTAAAGTGTACGACACCCTCATGTTTGTTCTGCTGATGCCAGACCTGGTTTGAATGTTCACTATTATTTGCTAAAGCTAAAAATCTGCACAATATTGGAGAGTATTTGTGCATTAAGAGGATTCTCAATGAAAAAGTCTGAGAACCTCTGATCTAAACCACCTGTCATAACAGCTTTTTCTTCCTTTGCTGCGTCGTATCAGCAGCACTCAAATTTCCTCCTCATTTAAACCACAACAAAGACAGATTTTTCAAGAGAGTATGAAGTAAAATGCCATCCAAGAAACAAGGAAACAAGGCGAAAAGGAAAAAAAATGTCAAATTGCATGACTGGGATTGTTATTTTCACACCTTCTCATGACGTCTCGCTAAGATACAAAGAAAAAAAAGAGCTTTTCCACCCCAAAAAACATCAGTGTGGGCAAATAAAAACTAAAACCACAGGTCTGACACACACACACAAAAGTTTCCAGTGTGGGCCAACTTGTATGGACTTTAAAGCACCCTGCTGTCAGTCATGATTAGCCGTAACGATGGTCCCATTTTGACACTTCAGAATCAAGTCTCGGCAAATAGCCCTGGGAAGGGGAGCCACATGCTGCAAGATGGCTTTTCCCTGATATAATTTGTGGCTGCAAATTACAAAACAGAGGCAGAAATAATGTGTAAAGTCAAGTTTGGTGAGGGAGAAAATGGAAAAATTTAGGGCTGTGTGCCACTCTAATGGATATCCTTGTGGCTGGGAGAAAATGGGACTCAATAATGTGTCCTTAATGTCCGCCAGCGCTGTTTCAGGGAACATATCAGAAGAAATGTCCCCCTGCCATTTCTGCACGCAATCCCTTAATGGGACAGGCAAATTGCAACAAAATGGATGCACTGATCTATTTCTGGGCTAAACAGATGGAGTGAATCTGACAAAAAGAAAGAAGAAGAAAAGGTAAGATGTGGACAAAAAGAGCAGACAAACAAGTGAAAGATAAAAAAAAAACAAAAAAACAAGCCTTTCATGGCTCACCCTGCCAGGCGGCATGCCTGCAATGTTTGTGTGTGGTTTGAGTGCAGACACTGACAAGAATTTCAATTATTTAATTAGGGGGGGAAATGAAAAGACTTAAGTGTTGTGATTTCTGCAGTCTTTCATAGATCAATCTAATGTGTGCTCACATTGGAAATCAACCAAGATGGAAGAGGGACAAGTGAAGTAGCGTCTTCCTAAATCATGCAATTAAAATGGCAAATTAGTTTCTTGATATATTCATTTAAGTGGTTAAGTGGAAAGGTTTTTCTCCCCATCCACGCGGCTGTCTCGCGGGTGGATGTGGAGAGGCTCCGCCATCCACATGCTCTTATGATTAGAGCTGCCGTTTATTTGCAGAGAAAACACTGAAAGCACTTTCTGCACAAATTAGCCATTTGAAGGCTTGAAAATTCAATTCGGTGGAGTTGATTTAAGCATTTAGACAAAGCATACCTGGAACGTAAAGCTTTAGAAGCATTTTGTCCACTAATGTCGATAACTTTCAGGTTCCCGGATAAGCTTTTTCGACCTTGTGCCGTTTTTACGGCACAGATGGAAAATGCCAGTTTTTCTCACTTTTCGTCGCACTAACATGTGTTTTTCTTACATGATATGTCGGCTAAAGCTCTTTCTGTTTGCACAAATACTTCCATTTAAATTTATCATAGCTAGGATGAGATCTTTCTGGTCTGGTTTCACTTCCGAGCATTTGAGAGTTTGATTTGTTTGCAGAATAAAAACATAAATTTACCAAACAAAAAGTTTAAAACAAAGCGAGATTTTTTTTGCCATCTTTTCTTTTATATCAGAAATCATGGTCATAATATGACAGCAAACTCAAACATTACATTTGTATAACCATTTAAAAAAAACAGCAGCACCTTATTAGGTACACCTCATCAATAACCCAAATATCTATTAGTAGACACGGTGAAGATGACTTGTTTGAGCTTCACCATCAGAATGAGGAAGAAATTATTTTGAGTGTGTCATGTTGTTGGTCTGAGTATTTCAGAAACTGTGGATCTCATAGGATTATTACTGGAAACCATCTTAACAGCAAATGGTTCAGACTGGTTGGAGATGATAGAAACACAACAGGAAGTCCGATCAGCTCTGGTTCCTAACAAGTTATGCAGAATAACAAACAAAACGTCCAACCTTGGAACAGAAGACCACACCGGGTTCCACTTCTGCAGCTCAGAACAAGAACCTGAGGCTGAACTGGACAAACTGGTCTGATGAGTCCATTTCAGCTCCATATTTAGCTTGTAGGCTCAGAATTTGGTGAAAACATGAAAAAGTGGATCCATCCTGCCTCGGATCAACATTTCCGGCTGCCAGTGATTTAATGGTGTGAGAGATCATTTCTTGTCCCACTGTAGCGCCATTCATACCAGCATGGTTTAACCAGCTCAGCCTGAGTATCAATGCTGACCACGTTTATCCATTTAGAAAAGGCGACAATCTCTGGCTGCCAATGGTGTAGCCAATACGGAAATGGAAATACTTGCAGTCCCCCCCTCCACCACTAGATGACTGGCTGCAATAGAGAGCAATGCCCATAGACTCCCATGTTAAAGCTGAAATAAACATGTTTACAGAAAAACTTCCACCAGGTCCACAGTCACCAGATCTCAGGCCAACAGAGCAGCTTTGGGATGTGCAGCACACAAATCTGCAGCAACTGTGAGATGTTTCATATAAATATGGAGCAAAATCACAGAAAGAAATGTTTAATTTATACCAACAAGAATTAGTTCTGAAAGAAAAAGGGGCTCCAGTGCTCACAAGCTGGCCTTAAAGTGGCCAATAAGTACATTTTCACCCCTGAACTTTTTACTTTTTACCTGAGGAATAACCCCTCATTGCTGAGAAATCATGCTTTTATTTTAGCTTCAGTTCATAGTTGGAAAAGTATCACCAGTAAACCACCATAACTACCAGAACATGTTTTCTTCTACCAGTAAAGTCTGCAAACCCGTAGATCCAAATGCACTTTTTGTGTCAACGCTTTTAAAACAGCTTCCAATATGATGCAAACATGAACCTTTGCATCATGGCATTTGTGTGGGAGGATTTCAGACGCGCCCATAAGCTTCCCGACTGAACCACAACAACGCCGGGAGTCCAGACACACACACTCTTTGTAATTACTCCTGTCACATTACCTCCCTCTGATACCACGCAAATGGAGACTTTTCATAACAAAATTAATCTGTGAAAAGCTGGATGGATTCAAGAAAACATGGATTTGCTCTTCTGTCACAGTGGCATATTGTCCACTTTGATGGTGCATGGGAGGATATCAAATGCCCTCCTGGCTGCCACGCTCCAGATGGAAGAAAATAGGCTGTGGTCTATAAAAATGAAGTTAGATGTAAGTACAGCACTCAAATCTCAGGGAGAAAAAAATGCTTTTTCTGGGGCATTTTGTTGTTGTCAATTGGTCTGAGCAACTTGCTGTAATGCAGGTAATAGAGCTACTCTTCTCCTTTCATCTTCGGGTTTAGAGCGTGTATGTGTGGCAAAGCGGGAGGTGGATGGAGAGGGGTTGAAACAGGAGCAAATACTGGCAGATGATGGTCAGAATGGAGAAAACATCATGACAGAGCACCACCAAAGTATCTGCAGCAGTGTGAGCTGCTTCATTTACCTTCAAAGCTTCCAATACTGAAAAAGGAATTTCACCCAGACTAGGAAAATATTTAGCGCTCTAGCTAACAAATCACAATTCATCTTCTAGATTTGTATGCGCTAACAATCAGATTCTGCATGTTGGATTATTCACACTTTGGTTTATTTGAAGAAAAACGGGTTTAGAAGGTTTTCGCTGCGCGGTGGGAAGATCGGTAACTCGAAGGGACAGAGATATTTAGCGGCAGCGACTTCACCACACCGGACTTTTCTCACGTGGCACTACATCCATATTCCCAATCCTGACACCCGCATCGGGCTGCACAGTGGTGTAGTGGTTAGCACTTACAACTAGAAAGGTTGCTGGTTTGAGCCCCAGCTTGGAACAGTAGCCTTTCTGTGTAGTTTGGATGTTCTCCTTGTGTTAGCGTGGGTTTTCCAGCTCCCTCCTACCTTCCAACGCTACAAAAACTGGCTTTAAAAAACAAGAAAAAAACTTACAAAGATTTGGTTAATTTTCCTTGAAAAAGATAAAATCTCTTGTTCTGTTGGCAGATAATTTATCTTATTTCAAAGAACATTAATGTGTCAAGAATTCCTACAACAATACAAAAATCTACTAAGTAAGAATAATTATCTTACGTTTAAAAAAATAAGCATATTTGTCCTTGATTTGAGATGTTTAATATTACTTTTTAGATTTTATTTTTTGCATGTACGTCAGGTTGACTGGTCATTCTGAATGCGAGTGTGTCTGATTGTTTGTCTCTCTGTGTTCCCATGTGATGGACTGGTGAAATGTCCAGTGTCCCCCGTCTCTCACCCAGTTACATCTGGGATAGGCTACCTGCGACGCTGAATTGGATAATGTGGTATGGAAAATGGATGGATGGTTTCCGCTACCAAAATAAAGCATAAATACATGACAAACATGGCAGCTGCCATCTTTGTACCATTTTGCCTATGAGGGGTGCCACGATTTCGGTAATTCGAAATCAATCAAAACTATGTCAAATTCTCGAACATTGAAGTGAAATAGAGGATCAACAATTCCCCCTCCCCGAAAACAGCAACACTGGTCCA
>JBAMHX010000017.1:19476851-19488053 GCA_037177515.1 Pseudomugil tenellus | reverse complement strand
ACTAGTTGGATAAACATGGCATATGCAGTTGCTAGGCAACGGAGGGGGCACTATGGGTAATTGTCGTACACTGTCCTATTAACAGGAAGCGCACTTCGAAGTGTGCAGACTACGTAGAACACTCCGTAACCTGGACTGGGACACGCGTCTTTAACAAATTAACATTATTTAGATTTTACAGCTCCATGGAAGAGAAACCTACAGAAAATACTTTTTTAAACATTAAAGCATGACATGTATGAAACGTGCTCCTATTTAGAGTCTCAAATCAAATATTGGGAGAACTCGTCAATAACAGCCAAGTTATTGGTTATTAGTTATTTCTGATTTTTTTGTTAGTTTTCGGGTTTATTTGATTTTTCTTTAACGTTTTATCATCTTTAACTCTGTTTTCCTCACTTGGCTCCAACATGCCGGGAACTCTGGTGCAGGAGGGGGGGCTGTGATGGGAACCGAAGCCTTCCATAATGGAGGTGGTTCCTCATGGTTGGACTGGTTTTTGCTGTGGATGATTATTTCTTCACAGCACCGTCAAACCAGACGTTTAATATCTTTATAATTTTGGATTTTATACCAACACGCAGCTAAGAGACAGAAAATAAGAGTTCCTGTTTGGGTAGAAGAGGGCGGGGGGATATTGGGGGGTGAAGTACTTGCACTCTGTGTGTGTGACTTTTATTTTATGATGCATTAAGTGTTTTCTTTTTTTAAAAAAAAACTTAGTAAAGTACTTTGTGTTGCTGTGAAACGCTGTTTAGATATAAACATGGGACTTTAGTCCAACGTGACTCAGTTGCACCACTTTTAAACATCTTCCACATTAAAAACCAGAAAAGGATCAGAGCATGCAGACCTCCACGCAGCTCATTTCCACCACATCTAATCCTACACTGTCAGATTCCTGGATACATTGATGAGGAGTTCACAGCTTCTGTGATGTTTATGTTTATATCTTAATTCAGTTTCTTGTAATAATAAAAATTGTAAAGATCTATTTTTCCTGTTTTTGGATGCTAGTATCCAGGATGTTGGATCCAGATGTATCTTTGATATCTGCTGGAAACTTCTTCTGGTTTTATCACCATATAAGGTGGAATTATATGCATATATACAGAAAGTAACCTTTTCTGGCAATAAGAAAAAAAAAACCTTCAAAACGCCCTAAATCAGAATCTAAATTATCAACAAGACGCATTCTCAGAAAAGATCCAACCAGTGGATTTAAAGTTGTTTAAATAAAGACTAAAATAATAAAACACTTTGGCAGATAAACGATAGAAGAAACTAAATAATTTGGTGTTATTCCTTGATCAGTTCATGCAAATTATTTCTTCCTGATTTCATATGTCTTATTAGAAAAAACACATTTTTTGTTTAAATTGATTTATGATTGATGCATCGTTACATGCAGCACTGCTTGAAATACATATTTAGTAAATCACAAAACTGTCTTGAAACTTATTGCTTTAATAATTTCAATATGTTAGAAAATGAAGTCTTAAGGATTTCAGATATGCACAGACAGACTTTTACAAATGAATTCATGTACATGTAGACTATATGTGCTCACCTGCAATATATTTTCTATTTCTAATAGAAATATTGTGTCATTAGTGAACTTATATTATAAATATTTAATATCACAAACTTAAAAGTTTCGCTTTCCTGCTTGTGATCAGATTTTGGTCTCATTAGCAGCAAATTAAAGCTGCATCATGCTGGTTTCTGCTAATCAGGAGATTTTTCATAAAACGATGTCATTTTATAATAGCAACTAAAATAAAGTTGGAAAAAAACTAAAGGTACATTTTATATGCAATAGTTTCACAATTTGATGTTTTTGGTGCCAAATGACAACATAGGTGTCAACAAGCTGAAAGTTGCCTTCATGACGTCACGTTTAGAAAAAGAAGCATTTATATGGAAATTTCCATGATGAGAAATTCCACAGAAGCAAATTTACTGAGTTCATGTTCTGTTTGAAACATTTAAGCAGAATAATCTGCTGCCTTGTATTAAATCATAAAATTATCATCTTCACATTTTAAAACATAAAAACTTATTGTGCTTCGGTTTGCTTGCAGTTCAGACTCTGTTGCTTCTGTTTCTTTCAGGTATTTTCTACATGTGCGCCTATCGGATGCACGAGTGCCCCAGGAGCGCGAGCTCGCATTAGAAGACGTGAAACATCATCCAGGAATAAGCTATGGATTCCGGCTGCAGCAGCAACAAAGAGTGACTCCTCTGCAACATTAATCATCAGATTATTAACACTTTCAATAAAGACGTGATAAAAGAAAAGAAAAGCAAAGCTGGCGTTTTATTCATCCACATTTTCACCATCTCTGCTGGAAAGTTGTAGAAATGTGACGCAATAAACCGTCATGATTGTCCTGTTAAAACCACATTTTGCGTTAAACGTTGACATTTGATGTCAGTTTAATATGTTTTACATTAAATAAACTGAATACACGTGATACAGGGGGGTCTAACAAGCTTTTTCTTGTTTATGCAAAGTTAAGTTGACAGTCATCTCCTGTAACAGCACAACAAAATGCAGCGCAAAAATCTGCGAAACTATAAAATTATTGCGCTTCATGGGTTTCAGAATAAAAAATGTGTGGCATCTTCACGCATTTTAAAAGTTGGATTTTTAGGATTTTGTTTGCAGTTAGAAACAATTTGATTCCCCATCTGAACCTGTCGCATTTTATAAAATAGTGTTAAAACGTTTTTGAGGAAGAATGTTTGTGATGATTCAAGCTGCCAGCATGGCGACATGTCCGAACCAAAATGTTACACAACATTTTTCTGCCACATCTTCCAGCTTCTGGCTGTTTTTTTTTCCTCTAACGTGGCTGTTCCGAGGGCCAAAAGGTCTCAAGCAACGCCGCAAAGCCTCTCATCCAAACGCGCCGCTACAGGGAATGACGCACAGCCAGGTCGGCTCAGAATTTCACTTAATGAAATGGCGGCAAAAAGCCGCTTAACTGCGTCTCAAGAACGGATCCTTAAGACGATTTCATCACCATTTGTTTCATTTACTTTCTAATGTTCCTGTAAAAGCAGCTTGTTATCCTGGTGCGCCGCAGACGGACTGACACTTCCAGCTGCCTTCAGAGGACATTTGCGCATTTTGCTTTAACTCCAACATCAGATAACTGGATGTGCATTTGCTTTGCAAACACACAACTCCGCTAATCATAATTTGCATTTTGAGCGCCCATTCAACAAAAACTATGCAAACTAATGCAGCGCCTTTGCAACGTAACTGACTCTCAGTAATTTGTTCTCCCTCCATCTCATCAAATGGAAATCCTGTCCTCCAGCCAAAGGATTACAACTTCCGCTCTAACATCTCCCTTAATTGCCTAATAGCATTGCAGCTTGAATTCTGTCTGCATTAAGACACTTTCACATTAAGCGGACTGATTGGAAATGTGATGACAACACAGTATCAGCAAATTACGGCGCACCGCTTTCTTTCATAAATGGCCGCAGGAGCAGCACTTGTACCCTCCCAGATTTTAATACTGACAATTACTGCCAATTTGGGCGGAATTACTAGACAGACCTGTAGCAGCCTAATCCTCCTGTGAGACAGGCTGCCTTACTTCATTTCAAACATTTCCAACACGGAGAGCGCGTGCAGAAAAGATTTTCTTTATCAATGCTTCAAGTCTTTTACGTAAAATGGCAAAATTGTGTTGCTTTGTATATATAAATATAGAATAATCTTGTAATATTGACATAATATGTTACTAAACACTCCGTTTTACTAAAGTCTTTCTGCAATTTAAATGTGATTCTTTTGGTTTTTCTTTGAATTAAAATAAATCCCAGAATGGTTTATAAGAAGCTGTGTTTTCTGTTTCGGGTGGAGCAGACATGCATTGCACGCGGAAACAACGCCGCTACACGCGCTACAAAACTTGTGTTTTTATCACTTTGCTTTTCAAAATGGATCACGTCGCGGTCACAGGTGCGCTGCTTATCTGAAATCAGTTTACTTTCCTCACCGGCTTTCAGCGCTTCTGAACCAATCCAAGAGCAGAGCCGGACCACCGCAGATGCCTCCCGCCCCCTCCGGAACCCTAATTGGCTGATGCGCAAATCAATTTCTCCCAATCCGCAACTCTCCCTGAATAAATACTTGTTGGAAAGATGCCCTCCCACTGATATCTGGATAATGCAAAGACTTTGGTGTCATTCACTGATTCTCACTCAGGGACTGCTTTTAAACCTGGAAGAGTTTAAGGGAAAAGGCAGATGCTGATGCAGGTTTAAGAGGGATAAAAAGAAGAAGAATCAACCCAAACTACCATCATGAGTATGAGCTATGCGTCTGCGGCGCCCACGCAGAGATCCACGTCGTTTTTCATTGAGGACATCTTATTACACAAACCTAAGCCGCTCAGAGAAGTCATTCCGTCTCCGTTTTGTGGTTCCTTGGCCTCCCGGATGCCCATTCTGGAGTATGGATACCCTCTGATGCCAACCCCGATACTGGCTCCACATCCTCATCCTCTCCACAAGCCGGAGCATCACCAGTATTTCTTCACTTCTGGTGAGACAATAAAGCCAATGAGGAAACTCTGGTTTGCAGGTTTTTATTAAGGAAAAAAAATAAAATGCTTCATTTAAATTTCACTAAATTAATGTTAGAAATTCAACCACGATCTGAACAACCAGTCTGGATAATTACAGTAAAATAAAAATAAATTAATTTGAATATAAGTATTTTAAATAAACAAAATAGCTAATTTCAAGGTATTTTGAAACAGTCCATAATTTTTCACTTAGGGATCAACGTCCATTTATCCCCAATAAACAAAGTCATATATGAAAAATATTAAACCTATTTAAAAACATTTTAATTCCTCTTTAATGAGTGAAGAGATTTTGTGTTACTCACCTTCCGCTTGTTCCCCCTGCAGGGATGCAGATGCCGGCTTTGTTCCAGCATCACGCGGAGCTTCCAGGCAAACACTGCAGACGCAGGAAGGCCCGGACCGTTTTCTCCGACTCCCAGTTGTCCGGCCTGGAAAAGCGCTTCGAAATCCAGCGGTACCTTTCCACGCCAGAGAGAGTGGAGCTGGCCACGGCGCTCAGCCTGTCGGAGACGCAGGTAGGACGCGCGCGCGTCGCTTCCTCCGCATTCCCAAGAAAACAACTCAGAAATCTTCACATGGCTTAGTAATAAACATAAATCTGATCAAATATAAATATATTTGATAATATATTTTACAAAAACTGTAAAATAAATATATTTTATACTCGTATAATAACTACAAGCAGGTGTTTTAACAACACGGTTCTCGTGCAGGTAAAAACCTGGTTTCAGAACAGACGCATGAAGCACAAGAAGCAGCTGCGGAAAGCGCAAGACGAGCGCAAGACGCCCGGGGAGCTCGAGCGCTCTGCGGAAAACTCCAGCGAGAGCGACCTGAACGACAAGAGCGCGGAGGAGCTGAAACACGCGCTCGAGCCGGACTCGTACATGCTGGAGGACAACGAGGACGATGTGGACATCGAGGACGACATTTGCTCCCCGGATCATCTACTATAGTAGGCTGCAGAGTTCTTCTGGAGATATATTAAATGTAGATTATTGTACAGAGTCCCAACTTCCTCACACACCGGAGAAGCAAGAAAAACTGGTTATTATTATTAATTATTATTATTATTATTATTGGGTCTTAACATCCTGCGTTTGTGTGTTTTTGTATTTGCAGACAGAAAATGTTCTAATTCCTAGAAATGAACCTGAGCTCTTTATCGTGTTGCCCCATAAATTTGCACTTTTTCCCCTCAAACTAAATTCTCGTTTATGGCATTTTTATTTCTTTAATTATATTGTTTTTCTATGTGTCGACCTCTTTTATTTGCAGTTTGTCCATATTGTTGGAAGCTTTTGTAAATCAGGTTTGACTGTCCTTTCTATCACTGTGTGTAAATATATACATATATAAATACAATATACTGTATAATGAATCGGAATTCGACTTTCTTCATTCAGATTTAATTTTTTAATCCAGTTTAGAAAGTTAGATATTAAACAGCATAACAATAAAAATTTAAATAAATAAAATGCGGTGCTATTGTTGAAACTGAACGCGTGATTGTGATGTAACAGGTTGAAGCTCCGCGCGAGACTCTGCACTTGGAGACAAACGGCAACAAATCACTAACTTGCGACTAAATTGTTTTTGTTTTATTATATTAAAACGAATTAAAATCTAAACAATAACATTTTCTTCATATTATTAAACACTTTGTTTAATTGTTTTTCTTTTAATTTTCATTTATATTCTTTCCTTACACTATTTTTTTTCTAATTGTGCTTTTATTTCACATTTTTCCTGCTTTGTTTACTTTTCTGATAAACTTTTATTTAGCTCTTCTTCTCCTTTTGTCTGATAATTACATAAATCTAAACTTATTGAATATTTAGCCAAGAAAAACTAGATTCTTTGACTTTTCTATTACTTACCAATTACATTTTAGCATTAAATGTTAGAATATGCAGTTTGAGATAAAGAATTTAAAGCTTCAGTGATGTGTTTGTGGTTTTTCAGAAGCCAAAGTTCTCGTCAGGCAGGAAAATATTTCAATTTTCTCATTTAGTTAATAAAACCATGAACGTGCCTTAAACACCTCCACCAACCATAATTTATTATTTCTTCAGATTAAGCCATAAAATGCAGAAACAGGATTTTTTAAAACAATATTATTAAACAATAGAATTAAACAAAATATTTTACTTTGCCCAAAATTTACATGAATTTAATGTGCATCAGGGTTGTGCATATTGGAAGGAAATTACATTAGTCTTCCAAAACAAATGATTGTTGTGCAGTCTGGTTCGTTGACTAGGATTATACAAATATTTATTCATTTCTTTGTTCATCCTTTAAAATAAAATCAGGTGTTTAGGAAACAGTTCACTTTTCAAGATGTCCATCATTGTTCATTGAATAATATTCTAAAAAGTAAAAAGGTGTTCATACAAATCTAAATCTTATTCCTAACTACAGAAAATACAAAACCATCCCAGATGTAGTGAGAAAAAAAAGCAAAGATGTTTATTTTACCATGTATGCAGAGGCGGAGCCAGAGGGTGACCTTGGGGGGTTTGGACTCAACAGTCAATAATTTAGTGCTTCGGCATCTCAAGGCCTCATGAAACTGGACTTCTATCCAAATATTCCTATTTTATAAATCAGTTAAACTTTATTTATAAAACACGTTTACTTAAAATGAATTTGACAAAAAACTCTTTTCACCCAAAACAAACTGTGTCCTAAATTCAAAAGCAAAAATAATCAGATGAATAGAGTAAAATGTATTACAAATTAAATGCACAGACAAATTACTTATATGGGCAAAAACATTTTGAACAAAGAATTAGAGTAAGTCATATCTGTTTATACTTCGATGCAAGTTTGGTGACTTTTATCAGGAAAGTTTGAGAATAGAAATTGCTTCTGATCTCATGTGATCAATTAACATTAACATGGAGTTATTCTTCTACAGCATACCCATTTTGGTTGTCATCCAGCAGGTTTTAAATGCATTTCTGCTTCAAATTCAGTGGATCAAAGATCCGATTTATGTCTGTAAACCGACTCATTAATTTGAATCAGATGTGTTGGGGCAGGTATACATGGAAAACATATTGGATTGTGGCTTCCATAGGAATGGAGTCCTGACTTAATTTCAGTCTGGGGATGAATAAAGTGTAATTGAATTGAACTAAGTAATCTTGTCGTACAGTATAGCCATGTTTATGTAAATTAGTAAACAAAATAAATAATTTTACACCCTTGATGACAAACAAAAACAGTAATAAGTCACCTGTTTCTGTAATCCACCCTAATGAGAGTCGGGGCCTGGCCACCCTGACGAACATTTCCTGGCTCCACCACTGCAGATTCCAACATGGGATGTGGTGGGTAGTGAGCTCTTTGTTCTGGTTTTCTGTGGGCAGACTGGTTTCCATAATCAGTTTGAAGACAACTTAGTTTGACTGATATTTCTAATCTTAGTTGCAGGTGAAAGAATCCATGCCTCTCTATCCCTGTATTGGATCTGGACATGGGTGGGGTGTGATGTAGTGCTTGTTTCAACCCCTTCATAACCTCTGAGGGATAAAACAGTTGTAGGAGCTGGTTGACTAAATAACGGAGCAAAATGCCGTATTTCAGAGTGCTTGTTCTGGTTCAGGTTTGAGATTTTTACAACCCTTCCAGCTACAAACAGGGTACAATAATAGATAAGACAATAAATCATTTATCGTTTATTTGCCGTCACATTCAACAAATCCTCAATGTATGAGCCGAACCCAGCTGAAGATCTTAAAACAGCTCCAAAGGTGTATCAATTATGGGGAATTTGCATGATAACGTGAATATCCACTTTTGTCCTCCGTGCTGGATTCATCGCTCTTTCTTGCCTTTTGAAAAGCGATTCATGTCATCTCCAAAATGTGGTTCTGATTAACAAGCAGTGGGGAGGAAAAAAAAAACGCTGCGTGGGAGAACAGGCCATGCAGAAGGTGATCAATTAAAAGATTAAGTGTTTTGCAACACATGGACGCATCTGCATTTGGGCCTAATAGCAGGGCCATCAGCTCATTTTCAGGAAGGCTGCTGCCAACTGAAAGCGTGCTTCTCACATCAAAGCATCCACGTCTGCTTCAGCTTCCCAATGGGCAGAAAGGGATGCTAATTTGGCCCCCTTCATGTAGAGCGGTGAAAGACTCCTTCAATTAACTGGATTTCAATGGCAAAAAACGAGTAGGTGGGAGGAAAAAAAGATGCAAAGAGACACAGTCTGGATAGGCAATGATTCTCATTAAATTAAAAAGGACTCGGCCATTTGTTTCCAACCGCGCATCTGAGGACTTAACACTAAAAACACAGAGCTTCAAAGAGTCCATGATGGGTTAAATAGAGACTATAATCTAATTAAAATATTGCACAGAGGTAAATAGTGCTTTGATTATGATCTGAGGGTTCAATTAGTAAAATGAGCTGCCTTACAGTTTTTGTGTTGGGTGGAGTTACCGCTTAAAGAATTGGTGGAAAATGTAGGATTAGCTGATGATGCTTCATTTCAGCAAGTTATAAACCAGAGAAAATATAAATAGAACACCCAACACATAGAGCTAACAGGTTATTTCTGAAATTTTGCGGTTGCATTATCAATTTTCAAAGTTGAATCCGACTGATTTAAGCTGGAAACGCTGCATCATGTCTGAAAACCTGATCAGGCAGATTTGCAAATAAAAAAAATCTAAATAAGATCTGTCATAATCTAACAGAGTTGCATCTGCAGTGTTTTAAACAAACAGGTCTATAAAAATGTTTTTTTTTTTTTTGTAAACTCCATCATAGTTTCATCCTCAGAGGTAGAAATACCCTGAACATATTTCAAGATATGACGCAGAAATGTGTTTTTTAAAGAACCGGTCAGAGTCACTGGTTTCCCTTAAAGGAAACTTTTCTCCTTTGAACCATCATTTTATGTATTTATGTAAATACATTTAATGTGTTTTTTCTTCATTTCTACACATAGTTTTTATACAAGTGTTTGCAACACCAAAAGTTTCCTGAGACAAATGAATAAAAGTGGAGCTTATGTTATCAGGACTTTTTGGGACTCCAGTTAACTGGTTTCGAGTCCTTTTTAAAAACAGAACTTATTCTATAGGAAACTATAAATATGAGCCAACCTCAATAATATATGGAGTTCCCCAAGTTTCTGTTTTGGACCACTGCTTTTAAACATCTACATACTCCTATTTACTCAAGTGATGAAAAACCAATCAAATGTGTTACCATAGTTACGCTGGTGACACACATCTCTGCTTAACCATCTCACCAGGAGACTACAGTGTGATTCAAGCTCTGATCACTGATCAAATTAAAGGTAGGATATTCCACAACTTCCTCCTTTTAAAGGAAAAAAAAGCTGAAATAATTATTTTTTGGAGCCGAAGAAGAAAGTTTAAAAGACAGCAATCAGCTCCGGAGCGTTAAAAACGGATGACAAAGCCAGAAATCTTGACATTGTCCTCAACACAGACTAAGAAATCCGTCTCATTTCTCCTCAAGACCAAGAAACTGAATGATTTTACTGAAGTCCTCAGATGTTTGCGGGCGTGACAAGCGACAGAAGTTCATCGTCACCCAGGTGAGACTCAACAAACGAAGCAAAAAATCATCCATAACGCTTTCAGTTTGCTCGTCTTCAAGAAATGTGATTGATGATGATGTTGGAGGGAATTTTTACATTTTCATTGCAGTACGTGACAAATAAAACATGAAGATTTTGTTTGAATTTACAGAAATCGTGCTGTTAATTCTACTCTATAGCAGAAAGAGACTGGGTTCCTCCTATTTTAATCATCCGTGTGAGCTTCATCATTCGATGGCAAACCTCAAACCCGATCCAGACAAGCTAATGGTTCTAGTTTATAAGTCAATAAAATTCTCACTGACTGATTGTGGGGCCACGGGACAGCGACAAAAGCTGAATAAGCCTCCGTATGCACCTGTAGGCTACATGAACGAGGGTGAAATTTAGTCCATTAAACTGTCTTCCTCTCTGTCAAAGACCTGACTTTAAAATCCTGCTGTTGATTTAAAAATCACTCCGTATCATTGAGTATCTTCTGGTTTGTTATGAACCAGATCCTTCAGATCATCAGGGTCAAATCTACTTCCTGTTCCCAGAGTCAGAACTAAACATGGATGCAGTGTCCAGGTGATCTTCGTATGTGGAACAAACTCCCAGAAACCTGCAGGCCTGCTAAACTCTGCTGCGTTAAATCATGAATAAAAACTTTGCCACCTTCTATCACAACTTTAACTTCTTGCATTTTATCTACTTTGATGTTTGTTTGTTGTTTATGCTTCATGCATGTTCTACTTTAACTGAAGCAGTTTGAATTGTCTTCTTCTTCCGTTGTGTTTCACGGCGGTTGGCGTCAAAATAAAAGAGCATTACCGCCACCTACTGGTCCACATGGGGTCTCTATAAAGCTAACAAGCCAATACCTACGGTGGCCCTGAGGTGTCACAGCAAAACAAAGCCACAACACAACAAAATTAAGCCACAACACAACAAAATTAAGCCACAACACAACACAATGAAGCCACAACACAACACAATTAAGCCACAACACAACACAATTAC
>JBAMHX010000017.1:19404250-19416818 GCA_037177515.1 Pseudomugil tenellus | reverse complement strand
TATATATATATATATATATATATATATATATATATATATATATATATATTTATATATTAAATATAATATAGATAATTTCATTAGTTTGCGACATTAACTATCTCATCATATTCAGCTGTTTCATTTATGAGGTTCTTCTGCTTCCTGAGTACTTTGGGAATTTTATTGTTTGTTAATGTATGTAAGCAGTGTTGGTTCTTGTTTTTTTATGGAATATTTTAAAAATGATTCAACAAGGCGATTCGGTGCCAAACACTGATGATAACGAGCTGCTGTAAAGATGTGAGTTCAGCATCACTTATGATGCTGCTTTAGGATCAAATCAGGTCCAACAATTCAAGAATCAACAATAAACAAATAAGTTTAATAAGTAAAATATAAGTAAAATTAGTACCAAAAACTAGCAGCTTGTACACTGATGAATCCAGTCACCCAAGATAAAAGATAATTGATCGTATTTAACGTCCCAATGAATCCACATCTGATGATGAAGTGATTTTATTATCCTGTAAAATATGTCAGAAACTGGAGTTTTTTCAGCTCGGTCTGCACTGCAGATACTGAAATATGCCAGTAAATACAACATTAAAGTTGTTTTGTGGGAAGTTTTTAAGTCTTGTTAAATTAAAATCCTCACGTTTAAGATCTGAGACCTTCCTGAGTTTATCGCAGAGCCTTAACAGACGTGCGTATGAAGGTAATCATCAGCGTTTGTAATTCCTGTGTATCGTCCAGCAGCTGGAGGACAATGTGGCTGGTCCTTCTCACTTATCAACTGGCCAAACTTCTTCTCGTCAACGCTCAAAATGCCTGTTTGGGACATCCCACCTTCCGGAGTCCAGGTCAGTGGGGATCCTATCAAATATAAAACAGCAGCTAAATGTAATTATTCCATGCAGAAGATGGACACACACACTCATGTAGCAGGTTGCTGGATTGATGATAATCTCTACTGTCGCCAGGATTTCAACATTTTAAATACGACTTTTTTACTGCTGGTTGAAAACTTTCAACACATTTAGCTTTTTTTTTCTAATCATCAGGTTATTTATCGGCTCCATCTCCAATCAGTGTTGATGGAAACTAAACACACACTCATTTTCAATGAGGATGCTGCACTCAGGGCTGCATTTCCCCACAGAAACACATAAACAGAGACAGGAAAGAGAGGACTGGTCGGTTTTTACTTACACTGCGGCAGTAAATGCAGCAATATCTCCAATTTGGTAAAGAAAAATGTAAAGAATCGTTCACTCTCAACAGGAGACGTTGACCAGCGTGAACATGTGAACATATGTAGCATCCAGTTTCATGTAGATGTATTACTGCGCTGCGTTTACTACTGGAAATGAAAATCCTGATGTAGACAGTGTGTCTGCCTCTATAAACAGATGAAAACATTACATATAATTTGCTTTCTTGTACGTTTGGAGGTGAAAAACATTAAAAAATTAAACACAACAATGCTCTGATGAAGAAATGAGTTAATTACTGAATTAAGTTTTGTTGTTTTAATAACAGCACTTAGATAGAAATCGACCTTTCAGATCAGCTCAGTAGATGTTTCCCTGCTGCAACACACACACAGCTCCGCATGTGTTGGGTGTGTTGCAGCAGGAAAACATGAAAAGTCTGCAGGATAGTAGCAGAGTTTATGTGTTTTGGTTTTTTTTTTAAATTTGATTTCTCTGCTTTAACCCTTTAGAGGACAACATGTTGATGATGATCTGCTCTTCCTCTCCAGCTAACTCAGACATCACCATCAGCTGTGGAACTGAGACAGTAGACCTCCAGATCCTCCTGTGTCCCATCTATTTCAATGGATACAATGAGTCACTCCTGGCCCTCAACTCCCAGCACTCCAAAAGCCAGTGCATGGGCACAGCGGACTGGAAGGTGGACCCGCCTGTCGTCAGATTTAACTTCTCCATCACAGAGGAAGCCATCTCCAAGTGCTCCAGCACAATGACTGTACGGTAACAGAGTTAAACGAGGCCGTCAGAAGCGACAGCTAGGAGTATATCCTCCTATCCCTCAATCCTCAAATAGACACGATACAATAATATAAAGCTGCACATGTAAAACCATTTAACTATATTATCAAGTTTTCTATCATATTTATTCATTGAGCCTCACTAAACTCCATAATGAAAAATGTAGTAATGTATACATTAACTAGGCAGGTATGATGTCATTCCCGGATGCATCTAGAGGTCATGACCTGTCATTTGCACTTGAATTGAAGTTAATCTCACACATAGTTACTTATATATGGTCAAAACAGGGATTTTTAAGCAACAAAGTTCCACCTTGTATCAAAATGTTGAACAAGGCAGTTATGATGTCATGATCGGATGCATTCTGAGGTCATGACCTTTAATTTGCACTTGACTTTAGGTCAATCAGACAAATTATTCCAGAGAAATCATTTTTTTGTGTATAAAGCGCCACCTGGTGGGGGAACTATGAATCCCAAAATCATGAAATTCAACACAGGTTGTCCTCTTTTGGACCTAAATAGGTATATAGAGCAGCGTTTTTCAACCCTGGTCCTCAAGGAACACTGCCCTACATGTTTTATTTCCTTCCAACTCCAGCACACCTGATTCTGGTTCATTAAACTACCCGTTAAGTTGTCTGCAACTCTACTAATGAGCCTTTCATTTGAATCAGGTGTGTTAAAATAGGGTTACCTGCAAAACATGCAGGGCAGTGTTCCCCGAGGACCAGGAATGAAAAACACTGATATAGAGTATCAATCAAATTGTAAAAACTGTTTGCGTTATCACGCTCACACGATGGATATCCGGCGGTAGCGGACGTCACGAAACCATAGTATCTCTGACATTCTGCATTCAGGGATAAAAATAAAAATACCAAAAAAGTCAAAGCACTTTCCTCACTAAACTGTCTTTTTGTTCAAAGGTTACTGGGGCGGTAGGAACTGGGGTATTTGCAGATTTCTCCAGTGTCCAGTACGTCAACATCTCAGGCATGGTTTGCTCTAAGGACTCAACCCAAGGAGCCATCACCTACCACCAAGAGGTGATGTACAAGTTTTCCTGTCGCTACCCACTGCAGTACCTGGTCAACAACACTCAGATGAGCGTGTAAGTGAGCCTTCGCTTCACAAAAATCTTTAAATGAAAAGATTAAGCCAAGATGGTGGTGAATTATTCTTCATAAGAAACAGTAAACGTACCATTTAAAAGCTTTGGAGACGTGTCTCAGTATACCATAAATCACCCGGGGCTGTTGTTCCCTCGTGTATCAAATGAATGATGACCTGGTTGTTTACAACTTGGGTTTTTCCCCCTTCGACGGCGTCTTTTCTGGCCAACAGGGCTGGGACAAGTCTGGCAGTCAGAGACAACAATGGGAGTTTCATCAGCGCACTGAGCATGCGACTCTTCTCGGTAAGAAATGGCTTCACGTTTACTGTTAGACATAAGAAGAAAACATTCCCAGGCCTCTATGGATACACATTTTGCCATCATGTTGTCTAAGTAGTTGCTGAAGCGACAGCGTGTCTGCCTTCTGCACATGTGGCAGAATAACAACCGTATCAAGACTCAAGTATCCAAAAGGCGTTCAAAGCTGCACGTGAGCAGTGCAGGATGTTGAACATGACTTGGGGTCAAGAAAAGCTCGTCTTGCCTGAGAGGTATCTGGTAACACTGTCTTGCTGTTTTAGGTTATACCATAAAATTAGAGTATTATTAAACTATCAGGAAGTATTGGTTCGCCCTTTTTATTTCTGTTTCACATCCAAGAAGTCAGACTTTCTCGTTGCCGTACCGCCACAAAAACAGAAACACGCCAAAGCATTGAAGATGACATAAAGTATGATGGGGTTTGTGTATGTGGGTTAAGTTAGAGACTTGATAATGGCATCATTGGTTCAGAAAAAAGGTTTGGATTGTAAACAGGAAAAAAATGTGTTTTTAATATTTATTCACTTTAAGCAGGTTTATGAAGGTTCAAGCTGCAAAACAATGTTCAATGTGACAAAGAGTTCAAATGAAAAGTAAAACTTTAGCAGTTAAAGGCCCATTTATGTCCTCTTACATAAATAAGCACGTCTATTTAATACATTGTCATTTGTTGCTGCTCATACTTTCATGCATCTCTAAATCAGTTCCTCCACTAGGGGGCAGTGCTGAGTTGCATCAACACATGTAAAATAAAAAGATTTAAACAATATGGCGCTCCATGCAAATACACAGCAGGTGATCCCATTAGTCACCATTTATTTATAAATGAGTTGAATTAATTTGCTACAGCTGGCAGCTCAGTTCCTTGGTGTGCATTTTAGATCAGTTGCAGCCTCGGGGAGGGAAGTAGCCTCCTGCTACAAACCTATATCCATGTCTGAATGCTCTGCTTAGCGTTAACCCTCCCACTGCAACATACAAAAGGAAATGATTGTATTACAAATGAGAGGCTATTAAGTGCATCATCTCAGACAAAGACAGTACCGGGGTTACAGTGGATGCACTTCCTCATGCAGCTAAAAAGGAGCTTTTTAAAGCTCGTATGAGCAAGATCTTAAAAACCTTCATAACAGTCAGGTGTGGCTGCAGATATTTTATAACCCAGAAGTAGGGTAGCCTGATTACCGTAGGTCAAATTGGATGCCCAACACAACTTCTAGTCTTTAATTTTTTAAAAATGAAATTTTCCAAGACACTGAGTTTTAATGTTTATGCCTTATTTTGCTATATGATAAAAATAAATTAGGAAGTAAATTAATTTTATTTAAGTATTTTGTGTGGTCTGATCTGTTTATAACTCATTTTAAATTTTTATTTTTATATTTGTGCTTGTTAAAGGACCATAGCTACTCAGCCGCTCTGCAGATCCCTCCACGCGGCCTCGAGCTAAAGACCAGGATCTTTGTAGAAGTAAAAGCATCCAACCTCACCAGAAGGTTCTTCATATTTTACACTCGTCTCAGTGTTTTTACAAGTTTACTGAGTTACATCTGTAAAAAACATAATATATATATTTTTATTCTCTTTATTCTGCCATTGATAATATCCTGATATATACATAATCACATTGAAAAATATGTTTTTTATGGCATCAAACAAAACAAAAGCTTGTTCTTACAGGTTCAACGTGCTCCTTGACCGATGTTGGGCCACAACCTCTCTTTACTCCAGCAACACCTCATCTTATGATCTTTTTGTTGGGTAGGTTGCTGCAAAGTCTTAAAAAAAACTTGTCTCAGATATTGATATTTTTGTCATTTCTTTTTGACATAAAAAAATGAGTTTGGGTCAGGAGAGGTATTTTAAATGTTACATGGTCCTATACTTTTCCATTAATAACGTGTTATACTCTACTTTTAAAGGAGCATTTTCACACTTCGCTTTACTCTTCTCATCAGAATTAGAAAGATTTGTTCTGTTCTTTGTTACAACTCAGTGCTGAATCAGCTGCGTTCACGTACACACAAGACTATATTGTGTGATGAAATTGTATTCTCGTAATTAAACAAAAAGATTATTGTAGGAAGGGAAGGAAAAATAATAGAAATTGCACTCCCTCAAACACTACAAGACAGCACCTGTGTCCAACTGGAGTCGCAGCAGCCTAACTAGAACTTACTGGTTTGATTTCCTACTTGCTTAAACATGTCACTTTGGGGGGAAAGCATCTCAAATAGAAAAAAGAAAAGAAAAGAAAACAGAAAGGAAGAAAAAAAGAAGGAAGAAAAGAAAAGATGAGAAAATTAAAGAAAAGAAAATAAAAGAACACAAAAGAAAAGAAAAGATTTGATTTAAAAATTATCTTTATTGACCCACTGAAAAATAATTTACAGCAGCATCAAAACCCCACCCCCCAACCCCCATCCACACTTCTCCGCCCATCACTCCTACTGGAAGGATGAAACAAGTCCTCCATCATTCTTCAGGTCACATACAAAACCCTTTATTGCCCAAATGTTCTTAAAACCATCCAGTTGTCCTATTAGTCTGTAAGAAGAGTGTTCAATTTAGAGCCGAGATTTCATCAAACCACAAAACATCAGCACAAAAATCTGCATCTGAAAAATGTTTCCTGGTCAATCATATAGCCAATTTCACTGTAGCAAAAAGCATATTCAAAAGTTGATGAAGGTGTTTCTTTTTGGCAGAATATCTGGGACCATAAACAAACAAAGGAAGAGAGAACACCTCCCCCAGCCTGAGACACCAATCCTTTAGTACATCAAACATCGTTGTCAAGGTGTGGCACTGAATCACCATATGTGCAACAGTTTCTGACTGACCACAACACACACAGTTTTCGGACTGCTCCCGATCAAGCCGTGCTCTGTATCTGTTCGTAGCTATGGCATTGTGTACAATCCTCCACTGGAGGTCAGCAACCCGATTCTCAACGGGTTGTTTGTACAAACACCGCTAACTTCCTTTTGGGGACATACCAGAACCAAACACCATGATCGATTTAGATGCTTTTAAGTCTTTTAAAAGCCGGAAATGACACACCTTCATGCATATATCATAGATCATCTTCTTTCCAAGGCTCTCCAACTTTCCAGAATTCACCATTGAAAGCAACCCATCATCCTCTTCCTCCCAATCGCTCACAGCAGGAGTTACAGTCAATGATGGAAAAAAAGAGGGTCTATATCCCCCTGCATCTCACTTGGCTTGAGCAGAAGTTGTCTCCACTGCTCCGGCAGTGAACTCATGACATCCTCCACCACTCTGGCCAGCAGTCTTGGTCTCAGGTTCACCCTCTGTCCCAACACCTTTACCGGAGCGGCCAGATGTGCAACCAGCCCAGATAAAGGCCGACCTTATAGAGGCTGACGACAGAGAGTCAGCAGGTATCAGTCTGTTCTATAACAGCGGCTCTTCTGATAACCACCATCTTGCTCCATGATGGTACAGGAACCTTTTAACAGTCATTAATCGAAAAACCATCACCATGATGTCAATGAGGCCTTGACCCCCTTCTGAGACGGGTAAAAACAGGACCGATTCACGGACCCAGTGTTTCACAATACAAATAAAATCCAAGATCATATGCTGTATGCTTTTAACCAGGTCTCTAGGAGGACAAAGGACCATGAATTTATGCCAAAGAATGGAGGCCACTAAGTTATTGCCAATCAGGATACGTCCCCTATAGGACAGCTGGGGTAGCAACCACTTCCATTTAGAAAACCTCGCACTGACTTTCTCCTTCCCAGTTTTTCTTTAGAACCTCTTCAGTGCCAAAACAAATACCCAGGATTTTCGCCCCACTTTTACCCCAAGCTAAAGTCCAAGGCAAAGTGACTTCCCCGCCCACTCCCCAACCTGAAATGCTTCATTTTTCTCAAAGTTAAAGCTTGCCAATGAAGCTTCCATATATAACTTCAAGCTATATTCCAGTGCATTTATATCAGCTTGGTCTTTCACAAATACAGTCACATCATCGGCATAGGCACTGACCACCAAAGAAGGTTTTTCCTCCATCCCAGGTATCTGAATGCCACCCCGCTTTTCACGCAGATGATGTAACAAGGATTCAATAGCCAAACTGTAAAGCTGGCCAGAAATAGGACAGTCCTGACGTATCCCACTTCTTACTGAGATAGCTTTACTGAGACCACCCCCCACCTTTAACAAGCACTCTGCACCACTATACAAAACTTTTAACCAGGAAAGAAACCCATTACCAAACCCAAAACTGTGCATAACAGAAAATAAATAATTGTGGTCAACCCTATCAAAAGCCTTCTCTTGGTCCAGTGAAATCATGCCAAAGTACAAATCATCAGTCGTACACATGTCCATAACATCTCAAATTGTCCATGATGCTGCGACCCAGAACACAGTATGTGGGGTCCACGTGGAGCAGCCTTTCCAAACACCTTTTCAGTCTATTTGCCAAAGCTTTTGACAAGATCTTGTAGTCCGTGCACAGAAGAGAGACATGTCTCCAGTTCTTTAAAAGAGCAACTGCAAGTCTTCTCTTTTCCACTGGCTCTGTAGTTACTGCCACATCTGGTAGCTTGAGGCAGGACATCGGTTTATTTTGTGCAGTTGACCGCTCCATGCTGAAAAAAGAGCTTGGGGCTTCCATGTCCTTCACACTTAGGTACCGTGACCTAACAAGGGCCCTCATTGCTCTCTCCTTCAAAATATTGGTCAAAGTAAGCCTCTTTTCCTGCAATAGCCTCACCGCAGCAACATCGGGACTAGAAACCAATGTGAGTTCAGAAAATAACAAAAAATTGTGAGAACAGAAAAGAAAAAAAGATAAAAGAAAGGAAAAGATGATAAAACTAAATAACAGAAAAATGATAAAATCAAAGAAAAGAAAAGAAGAAAAGAAAAAATTAAAGAGAAGAAAAAAGATGATAAAATTAAAGAAGAGAAAAGAAAAGAAAAATTAAAGAAAAGAAAAGATGATAAAATCAAAGAAAAAAAAGAAAAATCTAAAGAAAACTAAAGAAAAGAAAAGAAAAAAATAAAGAAAAGATGATAAATTAAAGGAAGAGAAAAGTAAAGAAATCTAAAGAAAAGAAAATATGATCAAATGAAAGAAGAGAAAAGAAAAGAAAAAATTAAAGAAAAGATGACAGAATTAAAGGAAGAGAAAAGTAAAGAAATCTAAAGAAAAGAAAATATGATAAAATGAAAGAAGAGAAAAGAAAAAATTAAAGAAAAGATGACAAAATTAAAGAAAAGAAGAGAAAAATAAAGAAAAGAAGAAATTGGCCTTAAGGGAGCTTTGCACACAGAAGCAGAAACATTGAACTATTCCCTAAAAATGTTGCAGATGAAGATTTGAGAAACTATTAAATCATAAGCTAGACTTTGTTTTCACAAACAGCGTCTAAATGTTGTTTTATCATCTTTATTCTATTCAAGATGTGCTCGGGACGGCCAGACAGTCATCAATATCAACGGACAGGATCAGGAGGCTCGCTTCTCCTTTGAGGCTTTCCGCTTTGTCCAAAACTCAGACGCAATGATTTCCACCTATTACGTGCACTGCGCCACCAGGCTGTGTGTAAACACCATCTGCCCAACGCTCTCTCAGGTTTCACATTTTTCTGCTTTAGTTCTAATAGTAAAGATTAGAAAAAAGCATTTAACGTGTTTAGTGCTATGCCGATGACACACAGCTCTACATTTGTGTTTTATCTGATTAATCCAACACCTTTTGAAACTAACTGGATTTCAGAAATGTTTTATTTCATATTTTTATATTGTTTTGTTGGTAAACGAAGGAGAACCGTTATTCTGATTCCTGGAAAGTAGAGATTGTTTCTAAAACTCCTCATCTAATGTTTGTGTCTTCACCAAAATGACCATCATGGGCAGAACTGTAACTCCAGAAGGCGTCGCAATGCCGAAGACAACCAGGGAACAGTCGTAAGCGATACGGCCACCGTCAGCTCAGGTCCCATCACCATTCACCTCGATAACGGTGAGGATGCTGCGGTTGTAGATTCAAAGCTGTCGAAGCAGCTTTCTTAAGCTTTCTATTGCTCATCAATGAACAGTTGATTTCTTTTTATTTTAGGGTACGAGGTGACATCTGGAGGTGTGTATCTTTCATTTTTCTTTACTATACTTAAAACAACTGAGTAATTTGATTTATTTTACCATAATATGTCATATGTTAGATGGAATAGTGGGTTTAGGGTTGAGTTCAGAAAATGTTTCATGGGAACACAGACCGTTAAAAATGTTCTTTAAAAAAAATTTCTTCAAAAATAGTGAGGAAGTGAGTTTCCAATGAGGCATCATTGGTGGTCATAAGTTTGTTTTGTTTGCTGGATTCTGAATTTTGCATTTGTGAGTAAAGTCATGTCAAATTATTTGTTGCGTACCTTTTATAAAAAAACAGCTGACAGAAGTTAAATGATAATTTACTTACTAGTTTTTGTCTTGCTGGAAATGAGATTTGTAATTTACAATAATGTGGTGTAATATCAAGAACATGGATTATTTTACTTATTACGACATCTTACTATGACTTTTTTCTACTCATTAATAGAATAATTTTTAATTTACTTTACAATTTATTTACACGTTTTTCTATTTACACATGTACTTATTTTCAAATTAGTTTCCCTATTTCCATATTTTCCACTTGGCTCTTTGTACAAGTGGGGTTGACTTTAGGAATTAATTATTTTTGAGTTTTCACATCTAATTTGAAATTTAAGATATTAAATAGTTTATAAAATGTCACTTTAACATGCAAAAAAAAAAAAGTTTTAACCATGATGTGATGTGGTACTGTCACCACTTTACTGCCTCAGTTTATATTCTGCTGGGAAAAGAAAGGCAATTACATTTTATACTGTACCCAAACAATAACACTTAGTGGATGGGGCCGGAAGATTTATTGTTAAGCTCATACCACCAACTCCACACCGAACCCCTGCGTCTAGTAACCTGACATTTCTGGCACAACTGCAGCAGAATTTGTGATGCACACAACAAATGAAGCAGATTTCACAGCACTACAGGAACCATAGACTGTACAAACGATGGACGGAGCCTTACAGCAGGGTTCTGAAGAGAAAGAGTGCAGCTCATTGACCATTTTAACAGTGCCACACAGAGCGTTTTCACGTGACGACATCAAAATGGAAGACGGCCATGTCGGAGGGATCCGACAGTGAGCAAAGAGCTCACACGAAAGTAAACATTCCTTCTCCTTCTATATTAAAACCACAAAAATGGTAAATAATTGTCGCGTTCTGGACTGTCAGTAATCACAAAAAGCAATAAATAATGCACTTTATCACCGTGGAATGTCCCGGAAAAAACTCCTAACTTAACGACAGGAATTTAAACCTTCTGGAAATCCTAGAAATTACCCATCCTAGATCATCCTAAGAATATGCTACAGTTAGCGATTAAGTTTTGTTGTGTGGTTACTGAGATATTCGAAAAAGTACCAATACTGTCGTGTGGAGTTCCTCAGAAGTCAACGCCAAGAAGAATATTTAGCGAAGGTCTAAATATTTATGTTTACTTCACTGTATCATTCAACAAAAGTAAATAATTCAAATGTATTGTAATACAAGGTGGGATAGAGGAGTACGGCCACTGACGACATCTAAAATCCAACTGAAGAAAAAACGTCAACAGGCAAACAAAGTCTAAACAAATCGACTTGGCCTCGGATGGGACCCTTGTTACCATATTTTCTGACCGCTGCAGCACATGTAGTAATATGCCTCCAACCCTTTATCACCTCAAGTCATCAGCTGTGTACGGTGTATAATCTGGCGATATGATGTGTATTATAATACAGAGGTAGCGAAACAATATATTGAGATATATTGTGATGCTATAAACACGGCGATAAATTGCAATTTCTCTTTACTAGAATTTAATGAAAAGTAAAATAGAAAGTCAACTCACAGCTTAGTAAATGCCCAACTTACTGAAAAAAACGGGGCGTGGGGGCTATATTTCTAAAAAAACCCATTTTATTTCAAAAACACTCTGTGTACAAGATGAATAAAGACATTAAAATCTCCTTCATGACTAAAAATATGCTCATAAAAAGATCGATACAGTTGTTTTGCATATTGATACATTGTCTCTTAAAAAATATTGCGATATAACAATATATCGATATTTTCTTACAGCCCTAGTGTGTAAGCTGTCAGGGTAGGAAAACACTAGAAGAAGTTCATCAACTTCACTCAGTACAGCCACACGTAATTCATACGGATCGTCTATCAAACTTCGAAATGCCCGTTACTCAGATCTAACGAGAGTTTATTGGCTAACGGAGGTAGGTGGGTTAAAGCCATGGTGCGCTATTAGCCGGCTTGTCCTCTTGCCTTGGATATTAGATACCGGTTAATTAAAAGAGAATACCCCTCATTACGTTGAATTTCAAAATAAAACATATAAATGGATCATTTCTAAACAAATCTTTTTAAAAATCCCCTCACTGTGTTAGCAAAGAGATGGATATCCAAAGAATTATCAAAAAGAACTTGGAGAATAATTTTCAAAGACAGGAATAATTTCATCCTTTTACTCAACCGTCTTTCTTTTCTTCCAAGGTGCTAAAGAGTCGGGTGCGAGCGACACTTTGGTTGCCGTCGCAGCTGCAGCAGGATTCATCGGAGCCATCTGCCTCTCTCTAGTGGCTTTCATAGTTTACCAGAAGTACAATCCTAACGTTGCTTTCAACAAGACAAGTTTGTACACACAGGAGTGACAGTGGATCTGAAAAGAAAAAAAACATGAATAAATACCCATTTGAAAAACAAACCTGTATTTTTAAGGCTACATTCAGAATAGAAACAGTTCAGTACAGATCGAATGCGTTGGTTTTCAGTCCAACAACACCACTTTTTATGCTTTTTATTTTTGTAGCATGAACAACAAAAACAGAAAATATCTTAGTTTTATGAAATGAATGAAAATGAAATGAATTTATTTATCCCAGAAGGAAATTCAAATTCTGAAGTCATTGGTTCAACTGATGGGGGAGTTTTTCATGCACTAGAACAAGGCAGGATGTTTTCCACATCACTGGTATTCTTTTCTGACTCAGACTGGTGTTGAACTGGTGCTGG
>JBAMHX010000017.1:19389974-19404150 GCA_037177515.1 Pseudomugil tenellus | reverse complement strand
ATATATATACCAAATGTAGAAACTTGGGACGCATCTAATGTTTTAAATGAGTGACATAACTAACACAAGATGGCCGTCGAGTGAGCCCGTTCAACTCCAAAAGTCAACAGTGTGGACATCTAGTCTTTATATACATGTCTATGGGGTCATTAGGTCATTACATACATCAGACATCACGGACACCACGTTGACATAAGGTCAGATCCCATATTAACCTGCTATCAGTGAATAGATCGTATTTCCGGCAGCAACAACAGGCAACATTTGGTTTGACAGCTTGCGTTTCAAGGAGAGAAGAAAGCACAAAAGTGTTGCGGACGTTTTCCTTTTACTTTATAATTTAAAGCACCGATGCAAACAGTTACTGCGCATTATAACAAACCGGTGTAATTGTATGCAGAGAATTTCCTACATTATAAGAGTCAGATTTCAGGCCCTAAAGGCACCAAACATCAGAACTACACAATTACTGGAATATTACCGCTTACCGGTTAAAGCAAACACAACACACGTAGAGATGTAAAGTCTCCTCCATTGTAATTTCAGCAGGGATTTCCCAGATAACTCCTTTAACCCACTTGCTACCCAATCCAGCGTAACTAGCACTCACCATCTCAATCACATGATTAACAAAATTCCATCTCAAGATTTTTCCTATTTGAATCTCTCCAACCTGTTTTTTTTTTTTTTCCAACATCGTTGACAACCTGACTGGGTTCATTGTTGTCATGCCTCTTTGCACCTCAAATCTTAGTATGACTTTATAATCCACTCCTCTCGACCCACTCTCATGCTCGGTCACGCAGGGTAGGGGGCGGGCGCGCGCTTGCAGCTCGAGGGAAGGACAAAGCGGAAGGGTTGTGGAAGTCTTCTCCATACAGTTTATGGTCTTCTCTTTCCCTTTTTAGTTTAAAGCCCCGATTCAAGTCATCACTGCGCATTATTTACGCACCGCTTTAATTGTATGCGGGAATTTTAAGGGAAGGGAATTATAAGAGCATAATTGGCAGGAATCGATTATATTGTGCGCGTTTTTAGGCCCTGAAAGCACCAAACATCACAACTACAGGAATATTACCGGTTAAACCAAACACATGACACTAAGAGATGTAAAGTCTCACCTCCTTTCCCGACCAGGTTTCCCTCGATAAAAACGCCTTTATCTGATCTTCTTCTGCGGGGTAGTTTCTCCCCAGCGAGGTGGTCTCTGCAGAGAAACACAAACGAACAATAATCTGGATCCAAGTTACGTTGGAGACACCAGCTGTAGTTTAAAAGGATAGGGCTGCCTCCTTGCATAAATTAAAATAATTGACACACACCACAGCTTCTCTGGACCATAACTATCACAGTCCTAATCCAGCTGGGTGAGGCCCCCACAGGAATGGTGTGTTTTGTTTTGTGTTCGTGTCTTAAGTAAATGAGTGATGATATTTATATCCCTACTAATTACTGGGATTGCTGGACTCGCTCTCACTATTAAATGTACCAATAAGCGCGTTTTTAGTATGAACATAGCTACTGTTTAAATACGTGTTTATGGAATAACTTCGTTTTTGGGCATGTATATAATAATCAGTTTTTCTTTGTTTTTGACTACAATAACACAAAGTCTAGTGTGAATGATAACGAACATGTTTAATGGCTTATATGTCTTATCAGCTGTGCTGTCTTCAAAATGTTACTACGCCAGGTCCAAAGTTGGCGCAGCGGTAGGTTACGCACTTTCCTACGTCTAGTTTATTCTTTATAAATCCCAAAGTCTACGTTGTAAAATTCCTACGCAGGTTTAGGCTCGTTTTTTTGCGTAAGCAAGCTTGTTAGTTTCAGAGACCGTGACACTGTGAAACCGGCTACAATTTATTACTCTGGTTTATTTAAACCCTCTTCCTGAAACTGAAAACTCTGAATTGGCTTCATTTTAGGGTTAACCAACTCTGAGTTTTTAATAAAACTGCTTTGTAAAATGGACCCCTGGTCTCGAGGCAACTGACTTCCAAACACGCGCACAGACGGAAAGGTGCTAAAAACCCGCGAAGATCCCGCCACGAACAACATTTTTGCTTCCTGTTGTATTCGCTGTTTTATTGTGTTAATTATTGTCACATAGAGGTGATGAGTGTAACCACGACGTGTAGACAATTGGAAAATGAAGAGGCCTACGGACCAAAACGTATTCAATCCGGGACACAACGTTTGTTTGTCCATTAAAGGACAATTCCGTATTTTACGACGGGTGGCAACCTTATTAAAGGATGATACTAATTAAATATTGTTGAAAAATACCTCGCAACGAAGTGAACCGGACCACTGAGCTCTCGATTCATTCATCACCAGCGTTGTTCTGTTTTCTCCTTCTTGTTGTGTTTAATGGCGGATCGCAACTCACTGAAAGCTGCATTACCGCCACCTGGAGTGTGAAACTAAAGGATGAGACAAAAATAAATAAATAAGAAATATATTCTATTTATAATATCAGTTTTCACTCAGTAACATACTAAATATTTCCATGTTTTGTGTGAAACTGCGTTATGATAACTTAATTCTATTTGAGGAATATGTTGTTCACACACACAATACATGCTGGACCTGCATCCTGTTTTCTATTCTATTCTATTCTATTCTATTCTATTCTATTCTATTCTATTCTATTCTATTCGCAGATGCTTTTCCAAACTGACTTACATCTGAGAAAAAGAACAAGCAAGAAATCAATTGATAGTGGACATGATGGAAAGTTGCTGGTAAGACTGCTACCAGTTGGACACACGTGTTGTCACGTGTAGTGCTGGAGGCACTGCCCCCCCACCCCAATTTGGTCCCAGTGTAATCGGTGCTGATTTGTCAGAAAGAGCTGGATAAATCTCCCCAGGTTAGTTTATACAAATAGTAAAGTTAAACTATGTGTGGAGATGCTCCTTGAACAGCTCAGTACAAAAGGATTCCTGTTAATTGCAATAAATACACCCATCTGATCCAGTTCATATATATATATTATATATATATATATATATATATATATATATACAGCCATTACAGTTTGCTTCCTGATTTCTGATTTAAGCAACACAGCTGGGTCTAAAGTTTCACTGCTTTTCTTAAAACTACTTTGAAACTTAGTCAAGCAGCCTCTACTTCCCAAACTATAATCATTCTTTCCATGAGCTTCACTATAAGCGACGTAAAGCAATGGGTCTGTACTTTCCAGGATATGTGGGATCTTTACCTGGCTTCCTGATAGGAAGGACGGCTGCCTCTTTCTAGCTACCGGGCAGAACTTCCTTTTTCCACAGTTTATTATTAAAGTCTAGAAGTTTCTGGGAAGCTACTTTCCCCACATTCCTTACATAACAGATTTCATTTTTCCCAGAGCTGATGATCAAACCTTCTTCGATGTCCTTATCTCCTCCGTAGTAAATGGAGCATCGGCAGTACTCTGAATGCTACCTCTATGTTCCAGGACTGGACGAGCAGCTCTAGTCGCCCCTCGGTGAGATCATTTAGCTGTAAATCTGAGCACTTTTGCTGCCTTTTCTACATCTGATACTGTTTTATTCTAAAACTGGATACTGCCTTTCCCTTAAATCACCCTCATTTTCTTTATCATTCCCCAAATACCCTCTAATGGTGTTGACCTGGTTGTGTTGGCTTCATCTGGTCGTGATATCCAGCTCTTACTTGAACGTTTTGCAGCCGAGTGCGAAGCGTCTGGGATGAGAACCGGCACCCCCAAACCTGAGACTATGGTCTTCAGCTGGAAAAAGGTGGTGGGTGTGTTGAATAAAAATGTCTTCCTGATGTTTCCTCGTCCCAATTCTGCTGCCACACCATCAATGTATAATTCTTTGATGAAAGATTTTACTTATATTTTGCTGATAGCCGTCACCATCACAGTGTCTAATTTTAATGCTACCTTTGCCAACTTGTTTGTCCACTTGTTTTGCAGAGCTTCATAAATTTTGTTTGTGATGAGAAAGATTAAATAGACTGAATGAGAACCAGAACAAATAATAAACCTACTGAACTGGGTGTTTTCTACTCACTGTAATGTCGCCATTACTGCCAACTGTAAAAACTGAAATGTGATCATTAATTCTTCTTATAAAATATATTACTAATGCAGAGATAGTAATAATATTATTTATATAGCACTTTTCATTCCATTGAATCTCAGAGTGCTGCATTAAAACAACAACAATAAAAAATACTAAAAGCATCAACAGTAAGCTCTTCTAAGTAGAAAAGTCTTTAGATTGGCTTTAAACAAGTCCTGCCTGTGTATCTGGACGATGAGACAGTTCCAGAGTCGTGGTGCAGCTGAACAAAAAGCTTGGCACCCCATTGAGGAGCCTGGTGGAGGGGACCTGAAGGAGCATGCTCCCTAAAGACCTGAGGGTCAGCAGGAGGATTTTGTAATCAGTTTGAGATGAGACAGGGAGCCAGTGTAGTGAATTATGCGACCGAATCTTTTGACTTTCGTTAGGATTCTGGCAGCAGCGTTTTGGATATATTATAGTTTTTGAATGTTTTTGGCAGGAATCCCAACAGAGACCGTTGGAATAATCCAACCTCGAGGACATAAAGGCATGAAGAAGCTTTCCTGCATCTGGGAGGGTTAGAAGGGACGAAGTTTGGAGATATTTCGTATCTCACAAGTGAGACTCTTCTTCTCTGTTGTTCCTCGTGGTGGAACGGACTGCCAAAGTGGTAGAAGTAAAATACGTATCCGAGCAGATGGTCGATTCTTTTTGTTGTTTACGTACCGCTACCTGCTGTCCGCTTGGAAGTTGTGCAGCAGACTAACTATTTTAAATTTGTTTTTTTCTTGTGTTGGGGTCACTTCCTGAATAACACATTCACTCTCATTAATGTTACACTCGACTTTGTTGGAAGTGATTAATGTGATTTGTAGTGATGTTTTCCTGTAGTGACTTTACAGTGCTTTAACCAGTGTGTGTGTGTGTGTGTGTGAAGTGTTTGCGGCTGTGTCCGTGGAAATCTAATTCTGCTGTGTAATCATGTGAAGACGGCGATAGGACATGTGTAACAGGAACACCCTTTTTTCTGTGATAAACATTGTTAATATTTATCCCTGCATCTGTCTCGCATATATTAAAGCATCTGTAACACACTGCAACACCAGAAACGTATCCATAGCCTTCTCCTAGATGCTCTCGGTTAACCTGCGCACTCTGATCATAACGCACTTCCTCACAAGTCATTGATGTTAAGCTGATTAAAAACTGTCTGATTTCACCACCATGGTTCCATTTATTTAAATCTACGAGGACGTGTCCCTCCAACTCTGACTTTTGTTCTGTTCTGCATATCTTGTGGGAACTTTCCAGATTAAATGTTCCTCTACACCTTTCTACGAACAACCTCTGCACATGCCATTTCATGCGAACTCGCTGTTCATCTCTCCACATCCTCCATAAGCTACACAACCACCACAGATACATTTTGGTGCCACATCTTGTCCACATTTTGCAAATGGTCTCTTACCCCTGCAAAGCAATATGAGCAAACCGCTGACACCTGAAGCAGCGCGCTGGCTTCAGAATGTAGAAACCCTCGTGTCACGTTAAGTGGTAGAAAGTCATACTCTAAATGAATCGCTGCCTCTCTCCATTTATCTGAGTCTGAGTCTCACTCTTCCTCCTTCTAAGGTTTGCTCTCATTTCATCTGCAGCCACATCAACAGGAATTCCCTAAATTTCTCCTTTGACCCATTTGATTTCATTCAAACTACTCACTCTTAACTTTGCATCTACACACGTCGCTCAACTTAACATCGTTCTTGCTTTTTCCGTTTTACAAATAATCAGTAAATGATCATCTCGCACTGCTTTAGCCAAAAGAATATTTCCAACCTGATGTTTTTAATGTTGTAGAAGGTTTTACTGGACTTATGGTTGATACAATTTCTCTTCTCAAATCGCAAAACAACTTTCCATTTTCTGACTGAGTCTCATGAACATTTCTAGCTTCTATCTTCAGGGTTTCTAAGGACTCATAGGAAATTTTTTATCACCATCCTGATCAGGCAGTTTCAGCTCTGCGTCTCCGGTTGTAGCTGCTGCAGAAAGATGGTCGCGTGACAACATGTCCGTAATATTTTTCTGTAGCTACATTTCTTTACTTTGTGACGCAGTTATTTGGCCTGATGTTTAACCTCGTGACCTTCAGCTCCTTTCATGGAGCTCACTGACCGCTAACGTTGTAGCTTCTAAACCAACTTTACCTCAAAGTGAGATTAAAAATCATGCTAACATATTAACAAAATGACAAAAAAATCCTTTATTTTCAGTTTAGAAATAAACATTGCTTACTTCCTATTACAATTTTACTTCCCAGTCCACGGAATAACAAAGCAGACCAGAAATCCTGATCCGAAGGCCTCAGCTTCCCTGTTCCAGTGGAAAACACGCATCTGGTTGTCACACATTAAAGATCAGTGATAATCCCACCATACATCACGCCTTCTGGCAGCTTGTGAACTTTATTTTCCTTCTGTACAAACATTCAGACACTTCCTAAGAAGCGTACTGAGAAAAATGGGACGCAGATCTGTGTGAAAACATCCCGTTTTGCTTTTCTAACTTTATTCAGCGAGAAGCGACTGAGCTAGCGACAATACTGAGAGCTGCACCATGGAGCCCAGCTTGCTGACACAGAAGAAGATGCAAACTTCAGAGTGTAATGCTGGAATGTTTGCCAGTAAACAAGTTCCATAAATTAAGAGACATACGAGCAGAAACGGAGATGAAGTCCCACTACCTGCACAATACATGAGACACAATGAAACAGCATGTCTTGCTTCTGCATAATTTACATATCTGAGTGGAAATCAGGAAGCCTGTAGCTTAAAACGACACTTTTCAGGTCAAATTCATATTCAACATTATGATTCACACATGAGAAACCGTTAACGTACTAAACTGGAGTTAAATTCTACCTCACGAGAGTCTTGAACCTCCACCCTGGCTGATTAGCAGGACAGATGCTAAGCTAGCAGCACCACACCACCGCTAACTCATTCAGACCCAACGCTTCGTTTAAAAAGCGTTTTCTGACCAAGTTTGCTAAAACCTTGTTTTCCCTTTAAGAGAAACGAGAAAAAGGGCAAAAAATAAAATCCATCTGAGAGGTTAAACCTTCGTTTATTGTAAATCCTTTATCCTCCAGTTTATCAATATAAAAAATAACGTGTTTGACTGACATGAAAGCTAAAAGAACAGATATGTAGCATCAGGTCTGAATGGGTTAAGAAAATTAAGTGCTAGCAACAGATGAGCGCTCAGCTAACGTTTCGACACGAGGAAGCATCTTGTCTCTGCTTTTATATCTACGTGTATCTTGGCACAGATGCAGTCTGGGGCTTTGTTTTGGTGAAACCGTTTCTCCGTCATGTCTGCGACAAACGCTCCATGAAAGACTAAACTGCATGCGGAGACAAGGGAGGAGATAAGATGAGTCTTCAATCTTTATCCAATCAGCTTCCAGAAATTCAACAAAGAAAAAAAAGAAAAGAGGGAACTTGAACATTTCACACTGTCAATAAATAGTGATTTTTTCCCAGAGTTCCTCATGTTATAATTCATCCTCTATGTGGTTTTCAGGTTGAGCCTTTTCTGTTGGTTCTGCAAAGAAAAAAACAGAAGAATTGGTATGAAAGATGGCAAAAACTACTCAATCTTGCAGAGATGTTGTGACATTTCTTTCTTCATCTACACACATTGCGCTAAAGCTCTGATCCAACTGTCTTTATTTTTCACTGATAAACCAGATTTAGTTTTAATTCGGCAACATTTGTCATGATACAAACCCTTTTTTAGAGCTTTATTGTAAAAATATAGCTCAAAAACCTCATTAGACACAATGATGCTCATCTTCTGCCCCCTGTTGGACACCTTATGTACTACAATATTTTAAAATCTACATAATAAAACAATATAAAGAAAACTAAATTGTATTTTTTTTTTGTTAAAATGTCCAAATAAAAACTTCAGGTGAAAAAAATGCCCGTTCATTACTTTATGTGTCCAAAATGAACAGAAATAAACATGTTTTTCACTCCTTTTCCTCGGTTAAGCTACTTAACTCCATCATCTGGATTATTTAAGAATTAAAGATTCTCCTAAATAGTTGTGTCAACACATGAAAACCATTTAGAAGGATCCATTTTAAACTGGAACTAGAGACTCTTTGTTATTAGCAGTAGGTATTTGTGTCCATTTCTTTCATTGCAGGTTATGAAAAATGCCAACAATAACAGTTTAACAGACAGAAAATAAGATTTTTGCAGCAACAAGGTGCTAAAAATTATCACATCTCAGCATAGTGCGCACTTGTCTCTCTAGCTGCTGGTATTTCAGAGTCTTAGAGAAATATTTCATCTTTAAGTTTGGATCTTCTGAGGTTGTTACTGATTATTTCCATCTTTATGTTTTAATTATTGTGAATGAAATGATGGCAGCATCACTGACAGACCTGTAGTTATCGTTTCTTCTGTGGGCTCTGATTCGCTGTCTGCGTTCGACTGTTGAGGGATGTCCTCAGTGGGTGGAGTTTCACCGGGCGGGACGCCTTCTGCACTTCCTGCTTTTTGGAGAAACAGTAATTATACGCAACCATCGTTTTGTAGTATAGTAGAGAAATTTCCTCAAATGTATTCAAACAATTTAAAATTCCTTCAAAACCTTGAAATCTAAATGATTATAGTTTGTACATTTAGAAAATACTGTTTAATTTGATGCATTAATACCTGAAACATTCAGCAAGATTAAATAAAACAAGTTAACAGGAAAAATTAATTATTTAAGTTTTAGTCTATGAGGATAACTTGTAGCTCACTAATTTATGCCAAACTCCAGAAGTGCATCAATAAGTTCCAAAATAAATATTCTTCATGTGAAAAATTCACGGTCTTTTTACATTTAACTGTTATCGCAACACTGAAAATATTCAGATCTCGAGGAACATTTTTACTGTGGAAAGGCTGTCATGCAACAAGGGTTGAAGGAGAACTTTAGAAGTATCTGTTTTCCAATATAACCTACAGGTGAATCAATATTTAGGTAAATATTTTTTTAAAAATGTCATTAATTGTGGGAAAAAAAAGTTCAGTCTTACCAAAGAGCAACAATCACTACAGAGGAAACTATTTCTCTTAATATAAACTAACATAACAACCATGTTTGTGCTAACGGCACCTTAGCTTCAGCTACCATCCTCTGTAAACCGGCTAGCTTCCGTTAGCCTTCATTAGCTCTGGGTTAGCTTGGCCAGCTTTGTTTTCTCCAGTTTCTTCCATCACAGTCAAAACTATTTACATTTAGGATTTTTAAAATCCACTTGTTCAACTAACTGATTCAGCGCTAAAACTGACAAACTGTAGTTTTTTAATGAACTTAACATCCTGAAATAAGAAGTAAATGCTGTTGACCCACCACTCTGAGAGTCTGTGCTCTCCTCTGCCGGCGGGATGATGTTTTCCTCTGCTGTTTTATTAGCTTTGCTGCTGCTCGTATCTGTGCCGTTCTTGGGCTTAGCTTTAGCTTTGGGTTTGGCAAACTTGGCTTTGTTGAGCAAATAGTTGACCTCTCGCTCCAGAAGAGCCACCTTGGACTCGATGTCCTTCGACAGCAGGATGGGTCGGGCTTGAGGAGAACGTTTCTCCTGCTCTGCTACAGTCTCGTTCTTCCAGGTCTGAAACAGGAAACGTTACAAACGTGAGATGAAAATAAAACGGAGTCGACAATCCTCTTCATTCCTTCATCACTTACGCTCGTCTCATTGATAACTTTTTCCAACATATTCAGCTCAACTTCAGTAAAAATCTGGTCGTCCTCTGGGATCAGTTTGGCACTCCTGTGAAAACATGAATAAGATCAACATCAGAAATCAGCTTAAATTAAATTTAATTCAGTCTGTTAACCTTTTTGGCCAAAAAAAAAAAAAAAAAAAAAAAAAAATCATGTTTTTCTCTTTTTTCTTTGTATATACAATTTCTTTAACTTCACAAAAAAAAATTCAATCAGTTTTATTCTTAAATTATTTTCTTGCAAATAAACAGCAGGATGGGTCATTTCTTGAGAAAAGTAAAAATGTGTAAAGTTTTGGCAAACAGCTGTGATTTACAGATGTTTACATGAAACAGCGTTTAAGCAACAGGATGAGATTTTATTTCAGAGCCAAAAGAATCACAAAAGACAGACAGTAGTAATGAAGATGAAAGGGTTAAACTCCATCCACTCACCTCAGAAAGAAGCTGGAGGTGTTGAGCAGGCTGTCGAGAGCAGCCAGGCGGTCCGGCCACTTGCGTCGCTCCTCCACCCGGAAAAACATGTCCTTGCAAAGGCTCCGAAGCTGCGACAGCTTCTCTCGGAGCTGCTTGGTGGTGGCGGCGTAGCCTTCCTCATCCATCCACTCCGACGCCTCGCTCAGCTTGGCCGAGATCTGCTCCTTCTCCTCCTCCGTCACCACCTTCTGGTACTCCTCCTGGTACAGTTTGTCCTGGAAGGACAGCCGGTGGTTTGTTTCACTTTATCGCATCAGTTCATCTTAAATAAATAAATGTAAAACCAGTAAAGCTGTCGGGAACTTTTCCTGGATTTTCTCACCGTTTCCTGTGGAGTTATATGAACATATACTGAAAAGGGCCAATGAGAGAAATTTTACAACGTGTTCCTGGATCCGGAATTAAACGGAATATAAATCATGATCCATTCTCAGGGAAAAATAAAAAATAAAGTAAATCCATCCAGTCGTTTCTGCATAAAGTGGTTAAAAACAGGCAGCAAACGTGACCTCCACTGTTCAAAGTGTGAAAATGTCTTGAAGCTTTATTGTAAAACTGGTAAATAAAGTGTATTTAACTTATGTAACGGATCCAAAGAAACCAGAAATGATTGTTTATTATTTGATACTTAAAATGAATCCAGCAGGGGGCGCCAGTGGTTCATTCGAACCGTGAGGGCGCAAAGAAAACACACTAATGCATCTGTCGGCCATTACGCTGATGTTACAGCAGAAAGACACTACGAGCAAACTATCAGGACAAAAAACTTCAACTGGTTCTCGTCACAGCGGAACGTGACGTTCTCATCACGGATGAGGTGGAACGTGACGTTCTCGTCACGGATGAGGCGGAACGTGACGTTCTCGTCACGGATGAGGCGGAACGTGACGTTCTCGTCACGGATGAGGCGGAACGGGAGGTTCTCATCACGGATGAGGCGGAACGTGAGGTTCTCATCACGGGTGAGGCGGAACGGGAGGTTCTCATCACGGATGAGGCGGAACGGGAGGTTCTCGTCACGGATGAGGCGGAACGGGAGGTTCTCGTCACGGATGAGGCGGAACGTGACGTTCTCGTCACGGATGCGGCGGAACGTTATAGTCATGTATGTGGAAGGAACGTGTGATGCATGATGTCAGTACGGAGGAACATCTGAGGAACCGTTTCTAACCTGCAGCACGAAGGTTTTTCCTCTAAACGCGGATGATAATCTCGCATTTCTGTGAAAGTCGCGCCTCGGCCGCTTACCTGCGTCTCGAAGATAAACGCTTCCAGGGTGTTTAGAGTTTTTTCTCTCTCCTGTTTGGCCAAATCTCTGTCTGTTAAATCCTGCAGCCTGAAAAGAGACGCAGACTTTAGATGAAAAGGATTCGGACTAAACGTGGAGTAAAAAGTCATTAAAGTTTGTACTTCTTTTTAGAGGCTGTGATGTCATCGGCGGTGGGGTCGATGATGTCGTTTATGAGAAGCTCCACCGTGACGTCTTCAGAGATTTTGCTTTTTTTCTGAGGTTTGGTCTTTTCTGTCTCTGTGTTGTCAGATTTCTCTTCATTCTTTTCCTCCTGAACCAGAAAATAAAACAGAAAAACCCGTAAACACCAGCAGCAGCAGCAGTCGGAGCTGCGAATTCCCAGCAGAAACATTACCGCAGCCTCCGTCTTGCTGCCCGACTCTTCCGTCTTCTCCGGACTTTTCTCGTCATCTGCTTTTTTCTCTGGATCCTCCGGCGTCTCTTTGGCCTCTTTGTCCTTCTGGTCCTCGTCCTTGCCGTCCTTTCCGGACTCCGGAGGCACCTCTTCCTCGTCCTAGACATGAAGACGGAAAACCATTTTTCGTTGGGTGTGTAAGTGATGAAAGTGAGCGAGGGGAGCAGAGAGCAGACGCTTACCTGTGCAGGTTCGGTTACGTTTGGAGCCGGTTCAGACGATCCGCCTCCAAACAGGGTGGAAATTGTGTTTCCCAGTTCTGACATGAAGCAGATAATTACAGTTAAATGAAGATGGTTCTAGTGTCCATAAAAACAGCTGGTTAAAACTTTTTACCTGTCTTTAAACATGCAAACAGGTTTTTATCCAACCAGCTGGCTTTTAAACAAACATATTTAATGGAATATGCTGCCTTTTGTTTATTAGTTTTGATTAAAATTAAAATTTTATATTATATATATTATATATATATATATATATTTTTTTTTTTTTAATGATTTTATTTTATTCAAATATACATTTCAGAGATGTTTTATTTAACTTAAATTATAGATCAATTCTCATTATGTTTATATATATTTAAATATAATGACACTTAATACAATAAACTTTATTAAATCATAATTGATATTTACATGATGAATTTTTAGAAAAATAAACTATTTTTCTTTGTTGTCCAGCATTAAAGCGGAATGATGGTCTGCTTGCTGTGTTGTTGCTTTATGTATATACAAATAGTCTGAATTATTTATTTTGAATACAAACACCTCCGACAAATTCTAAACTGTGTAATTTTTGCTTTTTCAGACAGAAAAACATACTCGTCAATGTCGATTCCTCTTCTTTCTCCTCCACGACGGTTTCAAAGACAGACTCCACCTGTAGAGGAAAAAAATCTTCACTTTGTTTACTCGCAGAAATCAAGTTTTGCTTAATCAAAAGAAAAACCTGGATGGAAAAGTTCCAGATGCAGGTTTGATCTGATCTGAAGCACAAACTTTGTGGACTCACCCGGTCCAGCAGCAGCACTCCGCTTTCATCCATGTTGAAATGAGCTTTGATTCCTTTGGACTCGGCGTCTGCGTGCTTCTGGAAGCTGCTTCCCACTCCAGACAGCTTGACTGTGGTCAGGTTCAGAGAGCCAAACACACTGCAACCAGAACAGAACCTCCACGTTACCAAACAGAACCACAGCGAACCTCCATAAAACTGGATCCTGAGTTCTACGGACGTACCCGAGTTCTTCCTGACTCAGGAAGCTGAGGTCACCATAGTTAATGTTGAAGGAGAAGTCGTCGCTGTAGCGATTGAACGTGATGACTTTGCGCTGAGGGTAAGGCGCCATCCTCTGGAACAGGATGCGCTTGTTGTGTTTCTGGGTTTTCACACCTTCTTCCTCCGTCTCCCGGGAAAACTCCACCTACCAGAGCGAAACACGGTGTGATATTCAGAGATGAGACGCTCTGCACGCATCGTCAAGCCCCATCCAAAGCAAAGCGCTGCCACGGTAACCAGCTTTCATCATTTTCCCATCAAAACCAAATATTTAGGAGTAAAAATGACAAGAACATTAAAATAAACAGTAAATTATGATGAAATCATTCAGCAACGGTTTTAGATTTTAACTCCAGGCTTTATAGATAAAAATGTTTAAAGCTTCTAAATGATAAATACAGATTTATTTAGAGAGAAAACAGCATCAGTCAGGATGACACTTCTAATCCTGGAAGAATATTATACCTGAGCCGCCGCACGCACATCTGCCGTAAACCAAAACTACTAAGAAAAATAGATACATTTGATATAAAATCAACTTTGACCAAAGAACAGAACAATCTACATCCAAGCACAACTACATTGAAGACAAACTGACCGAAAAATACAAAACTGAAGGATTCAAATTAAGTAACTTTAGATCCAATCATTTACGATCATTTCGAATTCCAGATGAGACCTCGCCAAACATCTGGATATATTTGAAGATGTCTTACTGCCATAAGTTTGGTTTGTATTTTACCAAGTATATTTTTTGTGCATTTAAGACATTTTATATGAAAATTCCAGGTAGGAACCTTAGTTTTAACTAGAAAAATTGCTGTTCTTGCAGAACAGCAGGGTGAATGCCTTTTAAGCTGAAATGGTTGAACTGTAACGCTAAAGAAAGCTA
>JBAMHX010000017.1:19288280-19301557 GCA_037177515.1 Pseudomugil tenellus | reverse complement strand
TGAATGCTGTCAAGCATTTCTTTTAAACCGTTTTCACCGAACTTTTAAACCGTTGCAGAAATATTGCTGTTTAAAGAACGCTAAGTCAAGGATTTCGTAAGATATGATTTCCCATCAAGTACCGCCAGAGGGAGCTCGAGTACCACCAGTGGTATGCGTACCACAGTTTGAGGACCACTGTTTTAAACGGTTCACAAACCACATGTTACACATAAGAGCACCCAAACGTACACACAAATTAGTTCACAGTTTCAAATTCGTCTAACACACACAAGTTGATTTTCTCTCTGGTGAAAAACTGCTGAACATCCAACAACATGAATGATGATGCATTTAAATGCGCTCACATGTGACTCCAAGACGTCTGGGTAAGTTTTTAAAGCTTTTATCTTGCAGAAGGAACAACGAGCCACAGAACTGTGCAAAAGTCCTGATCCTCATTTCTTTTGCTTCCAAGCAGCCAGACTTGAATCTTTTACCGTGACCTTCAGAACCACTTCTCCAGGCTTTCTGAAGGTCTTTTGGGTCATTTTCTGATCTTTCATCTACATCTATCATTCATGGAGGAGTTTGTGTGTTAATGCAACACGGACACGCATAAGAAGTCTCTAAACTCAGGTGATGAACGACTTAACAGACAGCAGATCAACTGATCTTTTGGCTTTTTCATTTTGCCAGAACATATGTTCCAACAGTTTGACAGAAAACAGGAAGTTGATTCCTAAACCTGGAAAAAGGCAGCATGAGGTGCAGAACGGGACATTTGGAGGACAAAAGAAGAAATCAGAATAAAAAACCATCTTTTGCAGATGAAGTGGATCTTAAAGGGTCGCCTGCGGTTAGGATTGCCGCCTAGACTGGCATAGATCATTCAGATCTCATGACTCTTTGCTGGTCTGGTACCAACTGGTTAAAAGAAATGAGGGGTCCAAGACTTTGGCACCGTCCTGAGCTGCGTTATGAACCATCATGAAGGAAATTTCCACGCTGCAGCGTGTACGCACTTACCCCTTTTGAGTCAAACGATCCCGGTTTGGCATTGAACTTCACAGTCTTTAGACGAGCGCGTTCTTTCCTCTCCACTCTGTGAAGAACCAGGATGATCACGTGTTTTGCTGTGATTGGTTGGATTGTGATAAGCTGCGTTGGTTACCGTCTCTTGCTGGGGATGACGCCCATTTCCTCGCTGTCTCCATGTGGGGTGACGCGACGGGCTTGCCACCACTCATCATCGGAGGCGTTGATGACATGGAGGATGTCCCCGTACTTGAAGCTAAGCCCTTGGCTGGGGAGGCCGCTGTCTCTTAACCGGTCATAGTCAAACAGTGCCCTGTGCGGAGGAGAGAACCGGGTTCTGGTTTGGTTTTAGAATCACAATCTGTTTCTATAATGTCAATGAGTCAATGGGGAGGACGTGCTAGAAATAGAAATGATCAAACCTGATATGAAAACGTGCACACGTTGATCGTTACATTATTTAGGTTCACTTACATTCACAGTAAACAAACATGAGTTAAGCAAACGCAGATCTTTTAATCACGTTTCTGTTTATTCAGAAGAAAACAGGTGCAGCATGGCTGGAAGACGAAAATAAGGTTAAGTCCAAAACAGACCTGACGTAGAGCGATCTCTTCTGATTGGTGCGCAGAGACCCGGATCCAGAGCTCATGCTGTGGTTCATCATCTGCTCCCGGAGATCGTGGATTTTGGCCTCAAAACGTCCGTACTCTGCAAAACAAGATGAGAATGAGTCTTCATTCAGACTCTAATAGATGGAGGACAACATGAGGTCTGTAAAAACAATTATTTATGACCTGATACTAAGGATTTTTTTTTTAACCAAATATGACACAATATTTAACTTTCACTAGAAAAGCAACACTTAAACATCTATTTTTTAAAAACATATGTAGAGGCAGTAAAAGTGCATTTATTTCAGCATTTATTTAATGGAATGTTATTATTGTGATACTGCAGATGGCATTTAGTTTGCACTGCAGTCTTAAACAAGCAGACAACAGATATTTACCCACATGTCAAACTAAATAGATTGGGTGACTTTTATTCATAATTTTAAACACAATACATGTAAAATATATCTGGGATGTATTATATATAATTATATGAATTAATAATTAAAGATAAATAAAACCTTTGTCACAGATTTACTCTAAAAGTAATAAACCAAATAAGCCAGGCTGCCCCTTTGATAAAAAAATGACAAATATTTGTTAAAATACTCGAAAACTGTTTTGTCTTTGTCAAGCCACATTACACAGAAATGTCGACAAACGGGTGAGAATTTGGCTGGAAAAGCTTCCGAGACACCAACAGACTGCAAAGTTATTGAGAATAATCATTACCATGAAGTTCTGGAGAATTTTAAAGAGTATTTCTTACTGGAAGGATGTTCATGCTGACATGGAAGCTGCATTTGGTACTAGTGTAATTACTGACACCTTCGCTAGAAAGGAAAAAGCGTATCTCACAGCCAAAACCATTTTTACACTCAGAATCCAGAAACCAAAATTCTTCCACATCAGTCCAAGTAGTCAGAGTTTGTTACTGGTTACAGGTACTATAGATAAGAGAGAGTTAATATACGTAATATTAAATGACTGAAGCCTTGCTTTGGAAAGTACAAAGACCTCTGACGTGTATGACATATGTCTAACATTTGGAAACAAATAGTCATCTCTGACACTCTTTTTTGCTTCCATGGCATATTTTTGATTATATGTTATCAGTTGTATTAATGGCCAAATCAATAAAATAAACTGTAAATGGTTCAGAGTTAAGACTGGACAGATGGATGAGAGGTTTGATCCATGAGATGGGGCTCTGCTGTCGCTTTCATGAAACTCATGGTAAATCCTAGAAACTTTTATTTTTGTTCCTAAATAATAATAAAAATGATATTAATAACAGTAATAATAATAACAAAGATAATAATATAAATGAAAATAATAATAATAAACTCCTAGAGGCAAAGCCATGTAAAAAGTAATAGTAAAACTACTGTAGTTTCCATCTTGACAAGTATTTTACTATTTTCTATTGATTTAATGTAAAGCACTTTCAATTACTGTATTGAAATGTGCTATACTGATAAACATGCCTTGCCTTGAAAAATAAAGCTCTGATAGCTTTCCAAGTGAAAACAAAAAATTAATAATCAAACAAAATAAATATCCAAAGCTTGATTTGTGTCATCAACTTTTACAGATTTTTTTTTAAAAAAGTTTACCTCATTCACTAAAATTACAGTTAGTGCTTCAGTGTTTTAAAAAATGATTAAATGTTTGGCAAATAAAATAGGATTTCCTTTTTAGTATGTCAATATAAATGAAAAACAAAAGAAGGAACTAAATTAGGAAAGATGCAGCCTCTTTGAAATGACATTTTCAGGATTCAGGAATGCATGCTAATGCTATGTTAGCTAAGGTTGCTACAATAAAAAGAGGGAAATTGTGAGCAAAGCTGTCTTCAGAAACACTGTGTAAATGTATTTCTATTTTATATAGTATCTAGGGTAGCAAAAAACAGAAATATAACTCAACAACAAACATAGCAGCTGACTTGCGCCTGCTTTAACAAATTTGCTGACTCACCTGCTAGCTAAACACCCACGTGAGAATGAGAGTAAAAGTTCTACTTGACCCAGATACATGACACTTTCATTAATAGACTATAAAAATAATAAATGTTTTCACTTTTTGTTTTCAAGTAAGTTTAACATACAAAAAATATGAGAAATTGTGTTGTTTCAAGAACTTTATCTACAATAAAATAAACAGGTACATCTGTCTACACAAACTCAGACACATTATATTCCTAAACTGTACAAGGTTAAATTTAGCTACACATGTGGATTATAAAATGTAAGAATTAATAGATTTACAGGAAAATAAATGTTCTACTAAAACTAATAATATTTTTCTCTAAAAATCTACCAATCATTTATCTATTGGAAATCTCATAATACTCATATATATAGTAAAAATACACAATAAATGCAGATAATTGTTCTTTTTTTTCATAAAGTTTTGTGTAACATATAGTCATACTTAATGAGAACCAGAATAATAGTTTAAGTATGTTATAAAACTTTCTTTCCATATTGTACATATTGTATTTATTTAACATCTCTTTTATAGGCATGTTTTTAAAGTGTGGAACAGTACCTGCAAAACATCCATGCAATTAATTTTTATATTACAATAATAATAATTACCGCCAAGAGAAAACAGAGATTGATGTAACTCAGGGGCATTAAAAGTCTGGCCTGGGGGCCAAAACTGGTAGACCAGAGAGTCTGAATAGAGAGAAAGGCACTTGTCCTACATAATATACACTTAGATTATGGAGGATTATTATTGACGTTTATTTTAGTGATATTTGTTAGAAATCTTTTTACAGATTTTAGTAATTGTATCATCTTATTTATTTAGTTTGTCATGGTTTTTGTACGTATGAGCAGCCAAAGTCAGATATTCCTCTGAGATTGATAAAGTCTCTTATTGTATTAAATTAAAACAAAAGGTAACTGAAATCCAAAAATTATCTGCTGGAAGTTCATTTTTAGGGTTAATATATTTTTAAAAATGTTAAGACAAAAGGATAACTTTATCCATTATTTATATCTGTCTTCAGTTGTCAGGATGAAGTGAGCAGTTCAGGTACAAGTTATTTCGGTCATAATGTGAAAAACTCAACATGAAATTGTTTACGGGAGGTGAAATATTGTTGAAATTGCCTTTTTTTTTTGCAGCTTGTGATATATTTTTTGAAGAATGATTAAATAAATGTTTAATATCTTTATTATCATTATTATTTACAGTAAAACAACTTAATAATTGGTCGGGTGTACATCATTATGATTGTGATTATTATTTGTGTGACCACCATTGTGAAAATTTCCAGAGTAATTTACATTGCTGGATATTGCTTACAATAATGAAAGAAAATGAAAAACTCTTTCCAGTCTTACAGTAACAGGATTAGTTTATGGAAAAATTGAGACAAACAGTTTGCAGTTCATAGATTTAGTTTAAAGTTCTCATGTTTTTGTTTACACACATTTGTTTGTTCATCTGTCTGCTCGTTATTATTCAAACATAAATATATTTTTAAAAATTTTAAACAGTTATTCTGATTTATCGAATGAAATAAATAAAAGAAAAAACAAAGATTAGATCCTTTTTTTCAACATTCCTGCTTTGCAAAAGCCATGAAATGATCTGTATGCTGGAACAAAATGTCCCTGCTTACTCCCGGCTTTAATGGAGGTCAGTTTGAATAATCTGAAAACGAGCATCGTACATTGTGTTTCCTCGTCAGTCTGCAGAGTGCTGGTGCGAGCCGACTCACCCTCAGGTCTGTACTGAGCGAAGATGGTGACCACCTGTCCGGCTCCTTTCAGCGCTGCTGCTGCTTGTTCATGTGTGGCTCCTCGTAGATCAACACCGTTAACCTGTTTGCAGAGAGAGGACGTTCACTGGGTTAGTTTTATTGTCATGGGTCATATCGTCCTGATTTCTGAGGGTTTAATGTGTTTCTGAAAAATAAAAAAATCCAGTCAGCAGAAGTTTTCTGGATCTAAATGTCTTTTTGATGTAAGAGAATGAAGACACAACACGTCCATCCTGGAAGCAGATGTTCTCCAGCAGCAAGAGAACACACCGGTTCCACTCCTGCAGCTAAGAACAGGAAACTGAGGCTCACCAGACTCACCAGAACTGGACAAACTGGTCTCCATTTGTCCAGTCTCCATTTCAGTTCCACGTTCATATAGTAGGGTCAGTGTCTTTGTCAAGGACACTTTGACATGCAGACTTCAGACGGAGTGGGAACCGAACCCAAAACCCACTGATCAGAAGTCGGTGACTCATAGATCTAAATCAGGGATGGGGAACCTTGGCCCTCGTCCTGAAAGTTTTCAATCTCTCCCTACTTCAACAAGCCAGATTCAAATAAATAAATGACTGTGCAGATCATGATAAGTGGCTGGATCCATTTTATTTGAATCAGGTGTGTCAGATCAGGGATGATCTGATCTAAATGACTAAAAGCACTGCTGCTGACCATGTCCATCCCATAATGAGCACAGTGTAGCATCTTCTAATGGAGACTTTTGCACTATTTTACAAAGCTCACATCGTCTCCATGACGACAAGTTCACTGTCCTCTGATGTCCTCCACAGTCCCCAGATCTCAGTCCGACAGAGCGGCTTTGGGATGTGGAGGAACGTTCTCTTCATTATGTCAGGAACTGTGCGATGCTTCACGTCAATACGGAGGAACATCTCTGAGGAACGTTTCCTCGTCGGATCTATGATACGATGAATTAAGGTCAGGTCGACCTGTCGGCTTGCGTTATGCAGTCAAGACAAGAAAAGTATTCATTAATCCAATTCAGGCTCGCGGGTTAGAAAAGTATGTTAATTGTTCTGTTAGGAGGAAAAACATGTTGAATAAAACGTTTACTGAATAGATTTTATTTTGTATTATTGCACAGAAATGCTGCTGGAACAAAATCAAGCTGTGAATATTGTCGAGGGAAAAACGCACAGACGTGCTGCAGTTTGATGAATCGTGGTGGGTTAAATTCCCATCAGAAGGAAGAGCTTACCAAGACGTGGATATAAGTATGAAGAGTGAGTGTGTAGAGATGTGTGGACTTTCAGGATGTGAGGACAGAAAGACGAGTTATTGTTAGACTACAAATCCAGGCCACTGCTGGAACATTAACCACCTGCTTTCATGTGTGTAGAACAAGATGACGGCTGTGCGCCTGACTTACTAACAAAAAAAAAGATTATGCATATAAATAAATTAACTAATGTATAAACAAATACAGAAAAATAACAAAAATGGCATAAATTTGTATATAAAAATTTAAAAATAAATGCAGATAATAAAAGAATAAATATATACATTTATTTATATTTGTGCTAATTAATTTATATGCTGAATTATATATTTCTAATTATGTTTATTGATTATTTCCGGTTTTGGGTTTTTGGTCCAGCATTTAAAAAAAAGTCTTATAAAATAAAAGTCATCACACAGTTAAGTAAAAAGGTTTATCAGCCGTCAGGAATGGTAGAAATAAATACTAATAAATAAATTAATACTAAAAAATTGATAAATACAACCTGAGATTGGTCAGAGTTCATGACATTGTTAAAGCAAATTCCATCCAACATGCAGAAGTAAAAAACTGTTTCTACAGGAATGAAAAGGGTCTGTAGCAGCCAGAAGCTGCTAATCAATGCTCTAAATGGATCTTTATTAGTCTGAACGCTTGTAGAAAAGCACACGTTCTGTTGCTTTGTTGCCCTGCAGCATTCGGGTGTGCCTGCCATCCATCTGGAGGGTTAAAAGGTCGTTTCCGGACTCTCTGTAAACCATCTTTCTACAGAAAGAACAACTGGAAAAGATGACAGACCAACATCAGACCCTGCAATGATCGAGAACTGCAAAAGGCCTGAGAGCTACATGTCCGACTGTCCCGGTTAGTGAAAAACACAGAGCTGGAGGAGAAAACACAAGACTTCTGGAACAACGTGCCTCATACACAAACCGTTCCCACAAACTCATTTGTAGGTAGTACTCTGAACACCAAAGTCAAATGTCTGACAGGTAAATAATCCCAAACACACCAGATTAACCACAGAATGTTGACACGATTAAATAAATCCGACATTTCTCTGTAACTAATTAATATAACTCTAAGCTGCTTAATTATACTAATAAGCTTAAAAAAAACACACTTCTATCAGGTGTAAATTATTCTTCTATTCGTGCATGTGATGCTAACTGGTGTGTGTAAGTTACGGTTAGCACTCTCTGATACACTTACAGACAGGATCTGGTCGCCTCGCCTCAGTTCTCCGCTCAGGTCAGCGGGTCCTCCTGCTAAGATGAAGGACACAAAGATCCCCTCGCCATCTTCGCCTCCAACTATGTTGAATCCCAGGCCCGTGGAGCCTTTGTGTAGCACGACCTTCCTGGGTTCCCTGTACAAAGTATTCAGATAATACATCAGCTCTGGGGTGTCGCTGGGTCTCAGCATCTTCACCTCTGGTGCTGGAGACGGAAAAGGTGGATTAAAAATCACAAGGTGCCGAAAGCTTCACGAGAGATTTTCTCAGGCACAGGAAGTGAAAGAGTGCCGCGGCTCCACAGGGGACGGTGCTCTACTTAGGACCATTTGTCCCAAATTCAGGTCTGACGTGAATGGAACCTTTTCACACACACACTTCCTGTCTCTCTGTTCGCCTCTCTCGCATGCACACATAAGAGGATGCGTGGGATGCGCACCAGGACATGCTTAGAGTCCTTCTGCAGCGTTTTTAAACATATAAATCCAGACATGCTACAGATTTCCAATCCGAGACAAAGCGATGAAGCTAAAATACATCTATCCATAATGCATAGTCGATAATAAAAGCATTCTTTTTAACTTTAACTCCACAAATATTTAAAATAAATAATTTTTTCTATGTTCCTTCTTTTTATTTTGTCTCTGTTTTTATTATGAAATAATGGTGAAGTTTATAAAGCAGTTTATCAAGAATAACAATGTTTTCTGTTGTGTAAGCAGCACATCGCCATCTGCTGGTCAACACGTAGCTATGTCACTTTTATTTAGACAAACTGATGAAAACAGATTTAAAATAGTACATAATATTAAAAATCCTTATTGATTAACCTAATTTCCATGAAGGTTGATAAATTTTATAAAATGTTATAAAATCTTCAGCTTGTACTTTTATATCTTTGACAAACAAGTAAAGCTGGGCAGTAGATAAAAAAATCATATTGATAAAATAAAACTGATATTAATCAATATCAATCATTTAAACATTTTAAAGGATATAATTTAATTGCAGCTATTTTATGCTGTTGCATAATGAAGCTGTGTATCTTTGTACGTGTTGCCTCCTTAATTCCAGCTGCAGCTCCAGCAGCAACATTTATCCCCTTTAGCTTGTTAGCGCATGCTAACAGCTAGTCTGCTCTTCATTATGCTACAAGACTTTCAGAGTAAACACACACACTCTGTGTATGAACATCATGCAGAATAAGTGGCATCATCTTCCTAAAACAACAACAGACCTTCAGAGAATAGACACCGCCGTGATGCTCGCATAGCATGTCTCTAAAATTCCTGTAAATGCCTCGAAATCAGTGAAATTCTGTACCATCACAGATGTTTTACACTGTGGCTCATGCGAGACGTCAGCATTTTATGTCAACAATATCAGTACATCTACCAAAGAATGACTGAAACAGAGAAGACCGAAGTGGTCCAGTCAAAGCGCAGACCTCTATCTGATGCTGCGGTGGCACCTTTAACAACATCTTTACATTTCAAAGTGGGTCATGACTAAAACAACACAAATATAAATACAAGTGGCTGAAATGAGTCTCTTCTGAGGGTTTCCAGGCTCTTCCTGGGACAGGATGCGAAGATGGATGAACTCTAAAAGTCTTTCGATGTTTGCACTGCTATGCAACAAGTTTTAACCCAGAAGTTCCCAAGCTGCTGCTGCAGAATAAAGCTTGACATGTTCTGGGTACAACATGTGACTTTCTCAGCACCACATCACCACATCAGCAGGACAGCTGTCCTGAACTGGAACCATTCCCAAACTTACCATTCATCACTTTCTACTTCGCTAGTTGGTTCAGGCGGAACTGGTGCTTCATTACAAACCAGCACGTATGTCCGAGTGCAGCTGGTAAACGGGATTAGCTAGGCTTAATTAGCGGTGCTAGCTGCCCAGACACACCAGTTCTATATTCCAGCCTGAACTGTGAAATCTGCAGGCAGCAGAACATGATTTAATTAGCTGCATGCTAAGTGGAATCATTTAGAACAACTCATGATCAGCAGCTTTACAGAACGAAAGAGTGAATGCAGCAAACACACAGTGTTATGGGACACAGGATGGTTGCACAAAGTACCTGGTGGCATCCAAGTCAGGGAACAGGCTTAAGTGAGAATTAGGGAGGGGGACGGAGTGGAGGAGGCTTTTGTTGCACTCTAGTGGGGAATAGAGTCGGGAAAAGGGCGCTTTGTCACAAAGTTTGTTCACAGTGCTGTAAACTGGCTCTGGAGGCCTGAGTGGGAAACAAGAGCAGAGAGGTTAGAGTCTAAAACAGGCGCAGGGATGATGGCAGTGGGATAAACGAGGAGCATAATGAGGTGAAGGATGATGGGAAAATAGAGATGAAGCAGAATGAGGCGGAGAGAAGTGCTGGATACAGAGGAAATGTGGTAGTTAAGGTAAAAAGAGCTGAAATAACTTTTCATAGTGGGACGCTTTAAGCAAACGTCCCAGACTTATTCGTTCCATCTTTAACTCGACAGAGCTGGTTTTGCACAGAACACACGCATTTCTTCTAATTTGGATCTATTTAACAGATTAAAGAACTAGATTTGTGCAGAAAATCTACTCAGTCAACCTGTTTTCCCACTTAAAGTTAAATCTTCACTTTTTATGAAGTTCCACTGCTTTACGCTTTGATAGCTAAAAGAATTAATCAGCCATCATTAAAACCGCTGGCAGGAACTGGTGCTTCTTTACCGACCAGGTCCTGCAACTGGGATTAGTTAGATGGGATTGCTATCCTGTGAAGAAAAGTACTTCCTCCTGAGATTCACATAGACACAACTTGGACTGAGCTAAAAGAACAAGATGAAGAGTCTGATGTCTTCATCCCACTAACATCCTGCTGGTCTTAAAGGATGACAGCCTGTCTGGTCAGCGGTTATCTTTGCATCTGGATGCTGGAAGAGACACACTTGCTTTCTTGATCGTCTATGTTTCTGTCATGTTTATATTACTGTAATTTCCTTTTTACTTGACAGAGTAATTCATCTCTGAGTCAGAATCCAGCTGCATGACTGTTAGCAAAACACATCCAGGACGTTTCACTTAACACACATCTTCTTTACACTGGTTCCACGTTAGCTTCAGAATTAATATAATGCTTTGCTTTTATGAAGCCCTAAAACATTTAGGAAGCCGTAAAGCCACAGAAAGACTCTGGGATCCTTAATCTCAGAGATAGTTGACTCGTAAAGGTAGAGTAGACAAAGTAGCTGAGTTTGATAAACAAATCACCATCCAATCGTTTTTATAAGGCAGTTAAATAAACAAGATGCAGTTTTTTACTCCATTCCACAGGTGACTGCAATCATAGTGCGAAGGGAATTTAAAGCAGTAGAGTAAAAAAATGCTCATTTTCTAATCCAATCCAGTTGAACTGGAGCCCATCTTTGCAATTAGCAGGTTGCCAGACCATCACAAATCTCTGGTGAACATCTCGTACCCTAACTTTAACTTTGGAAGGGTCTCCTATCAGATTAAAGATCTGTAAACACCTTACAGAAGCTACCTTTATGATTTTCTGATAAACATATTGATATAACTGGAAAAATATAAGAATGTCCTGCATCTGCTTACCATGGAAAAATAATTTAATCTGAAGGAATTCAGTAAAAATGTCAAAATATCACCATTTGTTTTCTAAATGAAACAGAAAATAAAGAATGAATGGTTTTAAACTGCAATGATGGTGAAAATAAATCATTTAAATGGTAATCGCTGGGAAATATTTGGTCATAAAGGTCCACAGAGGGAGTATCAGAAACGTCATGAAAAATATGATTGATCATTTTTAATCATTTAATTTTTTACACACTAATCATCACAGACATCATATCCCTCAATATGCTTCACAATGAAAAATCATTTATGTTAAGCAGGAAATCAAACATTCAACGTGGCCTTTAAAGGGTTAAAATCCTAAAAGTTACCGAATATCTGGCAGGTTTTTAAAAGTCAGAATAAGCAGAGAAAGATATTGATGTAAAACCAGAGAATGACACAGCAAACTAATTGATCTTATTCAGTTTTTACATTTATATGTACAAACCAATTTGTTTTTATCTTAACTGTTAGATTTTTATTAGTTGTGTTTATTTTTATCTTTATGAGGCTCTTGGTGACACAGTTTTCCTTTGCTATATGAATAAACTTAATGAACTAACTTCTGTGAGTAAACTCTACCAGACAACCTAAACATTCCTGAAACTCCACATTCAACGGGACTGAAGCCTAATTTAGGGTGCAACAAATTTAATTTCTTATTACACATGAAACCATGTTTGAAGTTTCCAAGTGGACGCTGGTAACACCTTGTTACCGCTGAGTTACCGCTGGATATTTAACTCTACCTCTGCATTTCTTGTCAGCGCTTCATCAGATATTTAAATCATAATGAAAAGAGAGACAAGAACAGAAAATAAACATGCAGGCGCGTGGCGGTGATGCACATTTAACATCTCACCTCAGTTCAAAGTGGTTGTAATCAAACTTCCCCTCCCTTTCATCTAGCGAGGCGTTTCTACCAGAGTGGAAAGATACAAACACCGTCAAAATAAAATGTTGCTTCAATAATATTATTATTTAAATTAATCTGTTTGGTTTACACACAACACTGATCAAAGAAACATCTGGATGAACCACAGAACGAGGGAGACAACACCAAACAGCCATGTTGGTTCCGTCCTCATAAACATCAGAGACAAGCGGATGGAAACATCCCATTTCAAAATGGTTGTTGTGTTTCAACATAAAATCCTTTCATTCCTTGAGTTAGAAACTTTTTTCATGTGTTAATGACTCAGGATAGTGATAAGTAGCTGAAAAAAACCTTTAAAGACTTTTAAAAAACTACAGAACTATTGTTCAAAACCACTCTGAAAGTAACAGCGTGGTATCTGAGTTTAAAACTACTTCTGACAGCAAAATGACATTAATTATGGACGTTCCTGAAGCTGTCGTTGCTCTCACGCATCCTGAGACTTCACAGCTTCTTTTCCCAGCTCTGACCATCATCGAGGTAGTCGTTTAGCTTGGCATGCTAGCAACCGGATGCTAACACATTGGCTATGTTGGGATGATTGATTCAGCAAAGAAGCTAAAAGGACATTATCAGAGAAAGCAAGTAACAGACCAAGACATAGGACATCCCGTCTGACTGACTTTTACTGGCTGAAGAGAGCTCGGAGAAGAGTCAGGATGAAGATGGATGTTGAGTTAGTTGTCGTAAAGGGGCGTGTAGAGGAATTTCATATATTAGCTTAATTACCTTGCTCTTAATTAATGTTTAGTTGGAAGCTCCGACCATAAGGCTCCTAAACTGATTCTGACCTTAGTAAACCATCTGCAAGGCCGGCGTCCTTCCATCAGGGAAAT
>JBAMHX010000017.1:19181753-19194733 GCA_037177515.1 Pseudomugil tenellus | reverse complement strand
TATATATCTTAATAATCATTAATATTAACAATAAACACTTAAAACACATTTTTTTTCTGATTGTGCAGGTGTTGTGTTCAATGTCCGCAGGTCATTTTGTTGCTTTTTTATGTCAGTTCTATGGAAGCGATTTGGACAGAAAACAGCTGGTTTTGTTTCGCTGACTTACCAAGAAGAGCTTCAAAAAGGTTGCTTTTGAAAACGCCCAACACTCTCTGAATGGCAGTTTTCAGCAGCTGCTCCTCCGGCCTCCTCAGTTTAGTGCAATAGTCCTCCAGAAGGCCCAGAGCTCGAGCTGTATCTGCAGGAGAAGAGGCAGAAAAGGCCGCTTTGTTTTCTGTAAACACTTTTATTTTAGATATAACATGTGTTTACATTTTGCTTGTGAGGATTCAGCTCTTCCTGTGATGGTTTCTGTCCAGTTTGTGTTCAAATCACACAGTCAAGACTGAATATTTGCTCCAAAAGAACCAGTATTATGAGACACAAACTTAGCAAAGAAGCCATTTTTAATGAATCTTCAGTCTTTGCCATTTCTTTAATTGCATCTCTGAATAACAATTTAACAAACAGGAAGCAGCAAAAAGGTGATTGGAGCAGATTAACCGGATCAAATATCCAACAAAGACCTGAAAGATGCTTCTGGATCTGCATCTACTGTTAACTGGAACATTAGAAATGCTCTCATGGAAAGACGGCTGTCACTACGGCATTGAACTGAAAAATCCAGAGCAACAGGTGAGATGGAGGGATGAATCCTCCCATAACCAGACCTGAACATTACTGAAGGTGTGTGTTCATCTGGACAGAAGACGAGTACTTCAGGAAACCGAAACAAACTGATTTCCTTCTATATTTTATGAGTGATTATTTTCTCCATCTAAAAAAGAGAAATGAAGATATTTGGAGCGAACAGCGTGATGTGATGAACTCCTTAAATACTACAACTCACCTTTTTTCCTGATCGTCATTTCTCTGGGACTCCTTGTAAACTTGACTCTGGCTTTTAGTAAACTTTTATCTGCTCCAAATACTCTTGATAGAAGAGACAAAGTAGATCAGCGGCTCTCCAGGAAGTACTACAAACACCGATACAGCGCCACTTGATTAAAATCCAAATAAATATGAGAAAAAAAACTCAAACTAAAGCTGCACACTACATTTGAGCATATCGGAAGTGATAAGAGAAGTAAACCTATTTGTGTCCTCTGAGCTCCTGGGTGTGAACTAGCAGTTTTAACTAATTCTCCTCATGGTAATGTCCAGTATCTCTTTGTGGATACATGGCAGGGAAACATCCACAGAGGAGTATAGAAGTGCTTTGTCATGACTGGGATCCTTACTGGTCCAAACAGTCTCTCACAGACAAATGGTTCACATTACAATACAGCAGAAGCAGACGGCTGGACACCAAGCCGGGAAGTCCACACGGTTGGATTAAGCGTGAGCTGAAAAGCCCATGATGAAGACTGTCTGCTGGGTGTAAGGAGTGGTCCTTCCAAAGCAACTCAGGGCCAATGTGGGGGGACATTTCTGGCTAGTTCCTCTGCTGGATCACTTAGTCCACATCATCCTGCCTGGGTGTCTGGGGGAAAACTTCATTTTACCTGCATAAAAGTCAAAAGAATTGCAAAACGAAATGCCATTTTTTCTTGGCTTTTTACGTTAAGAACATGTCAGAACATCAGTGTTTATGTCTGGAGATTTGGACTTAACGTGCACCCGCACAAATAAGACGGGTGGAGATTATTTATTAATAAAATTATCAATGTAATTTTTTTAAAAAAACTCAACAGCTGTCGCGAATTTCTGTTCAACGCATGTATGTTAAACATGCGTTTTTCTCAATATGTTTGCTAGCATTCATGCAAATTGAGTCGCCAGCGGCGGCAAGTTGAATGATTCTGCGACGCCAGACTGAAGGAAAATACCTGCCTGCCAACTGGGGAGAAAAACGCATGGCACTCAAATTTCTGCGTGTATTTTCCTCTTCCCCACAACTGTGGCCTTGCAGAGCCCAAAAAAGTATCCTGTCAATACACAGTCCAAGTCCTGCCACATCTGTAATCTTTACGCTGGTACAGAACCGAACCGTTGGATGTATGAACTGACAGCGTCGCCCACTGGTTTAAGTAGCAAAACAAGCTAGCTACAACAACCGCCGGAAGCTGGGTGTTAAACTTTCAACTTAAACGATCTGTTAAAATGCATTTTTTAAAAAGCTGCGCTCTTTAACACTGAGATAATTTATATTTGGAGGAAAACATATTTTTAATCTAATAACATAATTAAAAGCTGTTTGGCTGTATAAATACACTATAAATCTGTGATTCTTCTAAGCATGACGTCAGCTCACTGACAAAGATAAATGGTATACTTCTATCTTGAAGGCAAACTTACCCTAACTTCCGGTAAATTTATTGCAACTGTTTAACTCACCTTAGCAACGCAGAGGCTGGTCGGTGGTTAGCTAGCCTTCTTTTTGATTGACAGAAATAACAACCAATCATATTGCAGGATTTCTTGTCGCATCAGGATGGACAGACCAATCAGAATAATGTAAACCCGTGAGAACATGAGGCTTCAAATATTGCTGCATTGAGTGTACTGTACTGTAATTTTTTTTACTTTCATAACTGGATATAATAATAATAATAATAATAGTATTGTTGTGGTTGTTATTTATGATCAAGAAGAAGAATCATTGAAGAAGAAGAAATTTTGATCCTATTTTGACATTAGATTATCCCAAATATTAATATAAATATTGTACAGCTAACTGAAAAAGAACAAGAGGGATGTAAAGCAGTGCTTACTGATCAGTAGTGGGGGATAGTTGTAAATCACAGTGTTGCAGTGAGGCTTGGGGATGTTTCTTAATCTGGAAAATGTGGCTCTACAGCAAACTCTGGTGGTAAAATGGGAATAATCACATCTTAGTGAAGCTGTTAAATGTTTTGGAGGGAGTTTGGGATATTTATTTATTTATTGCCCAGGCACAGTTGTCTATGTTTATTTTTGAGTTGCTTGTTGAATCTTCCACAGATAGGATCTTATGCAAACAAAGCATAAGAAGCAAGACAAATAAAAAATAAAGAAACAAATAAATGCACTTTATTTTAGGGTAATAGTGATAAAAATCATGATTTTAATGCAGTACAAATATAACCCCTGCAAAGTTCTCCCTCTCTAAATCCACATTTTCCATCTTTTTGACTGACTGCTGAAGCTTTTGACCAGGGGCTGCATTTAAGGTGGGGTCAGGGTGGCACTAACCCCCTCTGAAATCTGATTTCCCACTTCAGGTGATTTACGGGTGAAGGAAGGCAAAAATATCTTCAGATCTGTATGAATCACTACATCAGTTTGAATTGAATTTTATTGCCGTTTTACTTATCATTCAACTTTAAAAACGATTGACCTTTGACTGCAGTTTGAGAAGACATTTTGTTCCTGAACCCGATGTTAGCATAAAGCTACACTCCTGATCTAGTTAAAGAGATTTATTTTAAGACAAGGTGGGGAAGCCATGTAATATTTAGTCATCAGAGTGGAGTTATGGAATATACATCAGCTCAGTTAATCAACAATGACGCTGAAAATAAACAATAAAAAAAAGAGTACCTCAGTATCCAAGTTACTCGGCAAAGACTAAATTAGCTAGCTACATTTTACAGTTTAATTTAGACAGGACGCTACTGTTTGAAAAATTGAAGAATTATATCCTGTAATCAGTCTTATTTTGAATAATTAAAAAAAAATAATGACTAGAAAATGATATACTTCTGACTCATATGTAAAGAAGAAGGACAAATTAGAGACTTAAGAGATAGCCGGTTAAGTCTGATGATTAAACATGCGAGACGGTAAACCAGAACCATTGACTGTATAAAATACTGGACAGAGCATAACATCACGTGACCAATAGGTTTGTGAAGAGCGGATTTGAAGCCAATAGGCGGATCTTGGTGTTTCGTCATTACCGGAAAATCCCAAAATGGATGAAAAGGTAGTTCACATGAAGGTAAATTGGACGTATTAAACAGAAAAAAGTATTTGGAGCCACTCTGTAAACATGTTTATTTCAGCTGTGAAATCATGTTAACATAGGAGTCTATGGGCATTGCTCTCTATTGCAGCCTCTAGTGGTGGAGGGAGGAACTGCAAGTATTTCCATTTCCATATTGGCGTCACCATCGGCAGCCAGAGATTGCCGCCTGACAAGAACTGATCTCCCTTTTACCACATCAAGAACCAAATACTGCACCCCAAAACAACAAACTTACATTTTATTAACCTTTTTAAACTTGTTGCAGATATTTCCATCCAGCTTTTAAATGTAAAGATGTTTTTTTTTCCTTATTTCTCTCTAAAATGACCATTTTTTACATTTACACAGATGTGACATTTGATGACACATGACCAGTTCATTTCAAGCAAAGATGGCAGAATGTGTATGGACGGGGCAGGAAACAGAAAGCTTTAACCCAAAAAAAAAAGACAAAAAATAACCTTCATCTTTGATTGAAAACAACAGCTGAATGCAGAATTTCATTGCAAGTGGAAAACATTGAAAGAATGCTAGCTGGCATAAGGCTTCCGGGGGGGACAAAGTTTCACATCAATTATGGCTCACGCACTGAGAACACATGCAGATTGCAATTACTTTGTTGAAACTTTAGAAATATCCTTTTTATTTTACAAAAACCTGTAATGGAAACACAACTAATGTGAGTCTATAATAGAGATAGATGTACTTAATATAGTTGAAATACACAGAATTTCTCAGGACATGGCCCCCTTCATGAAAGTCTAGCTCCGCCACTGGTTTGATATTCTGCATTGAAGCAAACTCCAGTTAGAAGTTCCAGTTCCTCTCTTCGTTCCTCCGTGTTGCTCCTCCCACCTGCTTCAGCTCCATTCTCATTTGTAGCTTAGATTTCACCCAGTAAGGAGCCGCAAAGTGAGGTGAGCCGTCTGTCTTCCAGTTTTACACTCATCTTTCCAGTAGATGATCTGTTGCTCTTTCCTCTGTATGTTGCTGTTTTCTCTGTAATGATTTCAGTTTAATTGAGAATGAATTAGAAGTGTGAGGGTGATTATTTATTCAGATTAGTGTGTCATTGCATGATATTGATAGAAATGACAGTTTTCTTTGTACGTGGAGTTGTTGCTTTTAAAAAGTGCTGCTAATGGAGATAAACTGGCTTTAATGGATTGCAAACAAGCTTATATTTTTAGATTAATGCTTATTTTCAGAGATTCACTTAATTTTCATTAGCAAATTAAATAAAAGGTTATCTGTTGTCACATTAATGAGCATGATTTTACACAGGTAAACCTACATTAAGAGCAGCTTCGTGCAAATAAGCATAAACAAGCAAAAGAGGAGATTACAATGTTTCTTTTAAGTCTTGCAGCCATTCCTGAGAAATATTTTCATTTTCTCTTCAACTAAAAACAACGGCTCTGCAGGGGATTAAAAGATTTGTATGCATTACTGACTAAACTTCGCACACTTACAGTTGAGTATTTTTACATTTTTTATATAACATTTTCGTTGCATGTATGAGAATCTCATCCAAAAATATGTATATCTTTTTACTTTATTTATGAAAACTGAGAAACAAAGGTGGAAGAAAGAGCCGAGTCTTGGTGAAAACAGTCTAAATAGTTTGGGAATTACATGTCAAGACAAAGCTGTGTTTTACTCAGCAGTGATGTGAACATGAAGCCTCAAACGTGTCTGCACAAGTTTTTCTTTTTGACTTTTTTTATCAGCGTTCTTAAGAAGAGAAAACATTTCATGAGCAATAAATTCATAACAGTTTAACTTTCGCCTGTTTTATGTGTCAAAATACATCAGAAGCCCTGAAAAGGATTCAACATGGCAGCAGAAACGAGATGAGAGGAGAAGATGGAAAACTACCAAGACTCCTGAAAGAACAGACTATGACTGCTGGTTATTTTTCGTCTTACAGGTGATTCGGTTGGAAGCATGTCGAGCCGATAGGCTGCGATAACAGTGACCATGATCGATCTGAGTTTCCTGACGGATGAAGAGCAGGAAGCCATCCTGACTGTTTTAGGAAGAGATGCTGAGCTGAAGAAGGCCGAAGAGCAGCGGGTTCAGTGAGTCTCTGCAGCTGCTTTTCTCTTTTCTGCTCGTCATTCTGATTCTTTTGCCACAGAATAAACTTCTCATTTTAATTTCCTTTATTCAGAAAAAGCCAACAGTTTCCTGACCAACACAGGCAGCAGCACAGCTAAAACATTATAAACGTGCAAACAGCATCAGACTGACCAAACATCTGCTAACACAGCGGCTCTCAAGCTTTTCTCCATCATGGGATTCTTATTTCAGCTAAATTATCCCTTAAAAAATGCAAAGCTTTAGGATTTGAATCATAAACATTGAATAATAGATTAAAATATACAACTACATACAGAAGGGCATATTAGAAAAAAAGTTTTAAACCGTAAGAAATGCATGAAACATTTTTATATTTGTAAACTTGTGAATAATAAATCCAAAGTGTTGCTTCCTAAATTTTTTGAAGAAAAATAATGCTTTTGTAAACTACATTTAAGATTAGAGTGTTTTGAAAACTAAAAGCAATACTTGTAACATTTTGACAAACATGTTGTTTAATCTAAAAACTTTACAATAGTTATATCTTCATATTTCATGTCTGAAAAAAGAAGGCAGATGTATAAACCTATTTCACCGCAGCAGCAACTCTTCCACACAACTCTAATCTTTACATAATATTATTATTATTATTATTATTATTATTATTATTATTATTATTATTATTATTATTATTATTATTATTATTATTAATAACAATGATAATGATAATGATAATAATAATAATAATAATAATAATAATGACACTGATACACACATTGTAGCTCTGAAGAAGACGTTGAACATTTTCCGTTTGCCCTCAGGAACCTGCAGAGGTCCGTGGCAGATAAGAACCAGCTGAAATACCTGACAGGAGAATGGTTCTACGAGACCAAACAGCTTCGCCACCAAGATCGCATCCATGGCACGGACATCATCAGGGCTGCAATCAAACACACAACCAAGCCGCTAACGATCTGTAAGTGTTGCATTCTGCTTCCTTTTCCTCTGTGATCAGTGCAAAATGGAAAAACATTTCTGGAAATGTTTGTAAAACAGAAATAATAAGAGAACTCATATGGAGAGTCATGTTGCAGTCTGTATGCGTGGAAGCTTGAGGGTCTTGCTAACGGCCCATGATGGTTCAATATCCTTGTTAGTCTGGAGAACTGAACCTGGGTCCGGCCCAAAATCCTGTTTTCTGACCTCTGCAGGCTCAGACCGGCAGTTTCATGCATTGGTATCCTGCAGGTTTTCCAAATGTCCCTACTGGAACACACCTGACTAAATACACACTAATGTGAGGCCGGTGTGTCCCAGTAGGGACACTTAGAAAACCTGCAGGATACCAGACCTCGAAGACCAGGGTTTAGCATCCCTGGACCAGCAAACCCGAAAAAAAGAGCAAACAGAAAAATAATTGCGCGGTTGCCAAATTAAAAGCATCAGAAGAAGAAAACCTTGGTTTTATTCTTCTTCTGGTGTTTTTGGATGACGGTAAACGACTTTATAGGAGCGCGTGTCCTCTACCAACTGTGTCAAAACACAGGAACAAATTCTGGACTCAGCACTGCCTCCTAGAGGATGAACTATTAGATGAACTAGTGGGCAGTGCATAATAAATAATAAACAGTTACATAATAAATATGGAAACGTAAGACGCCTGGAAGCATTAGGGCAGCAACTTATGACAACATTTGAAACAGACGTCCCAATTTACCCACATACGGGAGCCGAAATGGGCCTGAAGTCAGCAAACCTTTGTGGATGTCCACTGCCATTATCTTTTTTTTTTTTATTGATTTTTCTTTTTTTATTATTTTTATAACCATTAATTGGCCTAAACCGCCATCATATGGAAAGACTACACAGCTTAATGCATTTACTTCTGCTGTTAAAAATTTGTTGCACAAAGTACACATTTAATTAAAATAATGTATGTTTAAAGTCCTAAACCCAAATATTTCTCTATTCTTAATATGACCAGGATGTATTAAATTTACGTAAAGTTTAAGTCAGTCATTTATTAATCTGTTTATTTGGAAAAATGATCATTAATCTGCAAGTTTCCAGACAGCTGGACGGATTTGGCATTATTAAATGTCAGCAGGTGTGACAGGAGGATAAATATAATTTCTCCACCTGAGTGTATAAGGATAGAAAAGGTTCTGTTTTTGTTTATGCTTTGAGTTGTTCTGGAATTATAAATTCATTTTGGTTTATACTTTTGAGTAAAAGCAGTGGAAGTGGATGTTTATGCTACTAACAGCCTTATTTCTGAAATATTTTTTATTTTATTTGTTTTAATCTTTACTTAGGAAAGTCCCACCAGGATCACAGACATCTTTTTTCAAAGAAAAGTACCTACACAACCTGCAATCAGATGATGACAATAAAAAACAAAAACAAAGTTGCAAAAAAAAGGAAAGCATAACAACAAACTGAGAAAAACCTTTCTTATAAAAGTAAACTATAAACTACAGTTTTTTAATGCTGTTTTTTCACTGAATGCTTCTCTGAAATGAAACTCGTCTAATGATGTTATAACAGAACCTGATAAACACTATTAACCCCTTGATGCCTAATATCACATATAGTATTATTGTATATATCACATTTCAAATGGTACAAATCCCTTCTGAGACATTTTGCATCATTTTATGGTAAAAACTTCGCTGTCAAAAACGGTATTTTGACGTAAAAGAAATAACAGTTCGTTCCATAATGAAATTGAACCAATTCACTGGAACATAATCCAATAAAAGACACAAGTGACAAAAGACCATTTTTTTTTATTTATGTGGAATTTTCTGGAATCGTGTGTTGACCTGCGACAGATCAACAGAAGATTCTGTTGTACTGAAAACAGACAATGATAAACTGTCTTTAACACCAGCTGTGTGTTGTGTGCTGCAGTGGAAATCGCTCACATATTACCTGAGAGGTCCAGTTTTGTCAGCAGTGAAAATAAAGAAGTGTTTGTGCCACCTGTGCTGTGTGGACTCCTTCAGGAGCCTGACGTGCAGCTCCACAGTGATGGGTGAGTATCACCAGATGTTTGGAGGCAAAAGCGTTTGGTGTTTGTGATTTAGTAACACGTAAAGATGAGCATGCATCCTGAGTTAAGAGTTATTTAAGAGTTGATCTTGGATGATGTATCATTTCTTATTGTTCTAACATCTATTTGATCAACAAGAAGAGGAGTCCACACAATGAAAGCTAATATTCAAATCAGTTTTATTAATAATCATAATAACTAAAACTAAAATGGAGTATGAACATATAGAATATCAGTGGTGAAGTGCTGTGTGTGGTTGAGTGGATGTGGAGTTGTGCTGTGTTGTTTAAAGGTGCAAAGAAACATACCTAAACAGAAAGGATTACCATGAGGAAGCAAGATGGCTGCCCAGAGAGAGATGAGAGAGAGTGAGCCCTGCATAAGCTTGCATTTATAAGCTTGGCCACTCCCACCTCCACAGGTGCAGCACATCACTAATCCCCCACCAAAACCAAACAGAAAACTAAACAAAATGGTGGCCATCAGTGAGCCATCACAGATCTTGCTTTTAATTATTCTAATGTTTTCACCAACGATTATCTGTGTGTTAGCGTTCAAGATAACTAAAAAAGTCATGGACGTATTCTCATGAAATTTTCAGGATAATTAGGAAAATGAAGAAGTGATTACATTTTGTAGGTGATCCGGATCACCGTCTGCTTCCAGGAATGTTTTGATATTTGTTTGAATTCTTTAATATTGCGAGATAGCCACTCATGTTATTGCAGCTTACGTCTCTTACAGGCCGTCTGCTCGTTTTCATTCTGACAAAGATCATGTGTGGCTAAGCTGTGAGAGATGTATCACTCTAAAATATGCCCAAACATATTTTAGTCTTTTCTTAGACACAAAAAAGTGAGGAGTGACAGATATGAATCTAATAATCTTTGGTAAACACGATAACACAAAGCCATACAACTGGACGTGACAACAGCATGTGACAGCGCAAGACTGTCTGATAGGACACGGACTTTCAGAGATGACGCTCTTCCACTGACAGGAAGTCAGGAAGTTCAACACTGGTAGCTTTGGGTAGCCAGAAGTGTCATCTTTTCAACAACAAAAAAATCAGCAATTATTTCATTTTTGGGAAAACTGTGGTGTTTGGTGGTGGTCTGAGTTCTACGAGTGTTTTTCTAGTTAAAAAACTGCACGAGTGGAGGTCAGAAAGAGTCAGGACCAAGAAGCTACCTATAGCAGATCAACGGGATCTTAAACATGACTTGAGAGATACCTCCAGACCTGTAGTTGATCGAAGCCTCATCAGAAACGGTCACCATGGAGACACAGCTGCTAAGAAGCCGTTCCTTAGTAAAGGGATACATGGTGGAAAGGCTGATGTACATCACATGACACAAGAACTGGACTGTAAATCAGTAGCAGCAGGTTTGTTGGAGGGAAAGATCTTCTCCAGGACAGACCTCAACATTATGGGAGTATTATGGGAACATCTGAACTGAACATGGAACAATAGGCAGAAATATCCAAGGAAGGTTTTGGAATGTTGTTCAAGAATTCTGCTTTAAAAAATGAATTAGCTTAAATGCTATATTTAATATATATTCCTATTCAAACTCTGTTTTGCATTATTTACTTTATATGTGTTTTTTGCAGATGCTTCATTAAGTTGCTGCATCTGCGTAAAGACATGAAGTTTTACATAAAACTGCTGAAGAGGTTCAGATTGTGTCAGGTTTTAGTTTAGTTCACAGATATTTCCTTTGAACATCTGGAACTCGGATATTAACTCCTGCGTTCTGACAGGTCAGACTAAATAAAAATAGAGATTTTCTGCTCTATAGTTGAATTAAAACTTGTTCAGTAATAGATGTGAATAGTTTGTATCTTGCTGCTTATAGTAAGAATTTCAGATAGATGTAATAGAATGATCTTTCCAGCTTCACTAGCGAAGCAGATTATTTTGGTGCAGTGATTTGCTTAAAGTGATACTCTGACCCGTATAGTTCTTACTAATCTTCTTACAAGTATCACATGTTCATGTTTTCCTCTGCTTCTGGCTTTAAGCCCCTTTCAGACACACACTACTTTCCAATAACCTGCTGAAAACTGAACATATTTGCATCATGTTTAAACCAGCGCTCTGATGCTTTTTCATCTGTTTCTGCAACAGCGTGATGAAATCTGACCCGGGAACATCCAGCATGTATGAACATCTCTCTAATGTCATTTCATGTAGCTGCAATACTTACATTTTTCTTGTTAAGTTCCTTCACTAACCAAAAGAGAATAAAATTCACAAATATATTTGTTATATTTCTCCGGTGTAATGAGACTGGTTTAGAACTTTGTCCTACACATACAAACCAAAACCTTTTGCTGCTCCTAGAACCTTTTCAGGATTAAACCCCCTTTTTTGCAGATTCTGACATATAGGAACGGGGTTCAACGGACCTCGGTTCTTAGAACTGTTTCAGCTCCTAAACCCATTTAGGGTCTTTTCAGGGTTCCATAGGAACACACCTGATGCAGGTGGTATCTCCAAACTTTACCACCGTAACATCTGATACGTTTACTCATAACACATGGATACAATCGGCGCATCTTTCATAAGTTAAACTGTGTCGTCTCCTTTGTCGGCGCTCTTCTTTCTTCATCCATGAAACAGAGAATATCGTGTTAATTAACATAAAAGACAAAAAAATAAAGCAATTAATTGCAAACTGCATTCCAAACAATGTGTAACATTTGTTAGCGCTCGGTTTCCTGGTACAGCGATAACACTGATGCACTTCACAGCTCGACCACAGACAGCATAAAGATGGATGCAGCTTCCCAGCAGGTTTCTCAAGAGGAAAAGTGAAGCTTGGACGGTTCCTACTGTTGCCATCTTGACAGCGTCACATGTGCCATCAATCACATCCTCATATTTATACAAGGCTGGGACTCAGATTTAAAAAAATGATCTAATTAGCCACAGTGTTAATGAAAACAATGAAAAAGTTCTGTTGTAGACTAACAGCTGGAGCTCTACATGTAGTATTTCAAATGACACTTTAACTTTGGGAGTAGAATACTTTTTACTTCTTTAATGCATTTTCCAGACAAATAATAGAGCCTCAACGTACAATATTATGCTCTTTGTCTGTTAATTGATTTAATCATCTCCTAAAATCCTTTTAAATGTAGCCTTTCGGGATAAACTTTGTCATGCAATTAAAATTAGGTTAATCACGAATAATTACAGTCTTTTAATTAATAGGCATTAATATGTTCAATTCAATTTCAATTCAACTTTATTTTTATAGCGCCATTTCACGACAATGTCGTCTCAAGGCGCTTCACAGAGATCGGCCAATTAAAAAAAAAAAATAGCCTTATATAGGGAACCAGCAAGATTGCATCAAATCTTGACTTTGATCAAGATTCGATGCAATCTCCCGGAAATGCATGGGGTGACAGTGGGAAGGAAAACACCCTTTTAACAGGGAGGCAAAACCTCCAGTAGAACCGACTCAGGTAAGGCAGCCATCTGCCTCGACTCGCTGGGGTCAGAGAGGACAGGAAAGACAGATTAATATACACTGCATCTGCTATACAGGAAGACCTGCAGATAAAGGAAAATAAGAAGTAAGACCAGCAAAAAAAGACCAGTGGGGGGAACGGGGGGCTCTGGAGCCAATCCCAGCTGACAACGGGCGAGAGACCCTGGACAGGTCGCCAGTCCATCACAGGGCCAACACACATAGATGAACAACCATATAATATAATATAATATAATATAATATAATATAATATAATATAATATAATATAATATAATATAATATAATATA
>JBAMHX010000017.1:19107878-19118260 GCA_037177515.1 Pseudomugil tenellus | reverse complement strand
CCTCTCTGCCTTTAAAATCAAACTTAAAACCTTCCTTTTCAACAAATCTTACAGTTAGGGATAGTCTAGCCAGACATGCACTGAGGACTTCCAATTATTAACTCTGCTGCTTTTTTTCTCTGTATTGGACAGTACGGACATCATTAACCTATTTCTCTTCTTTCTGCAGGTCTTATTTCTCCCTTTTTTTGCAGGTTTTATTTCTCATTTCTTCCTTTTTTTGCAGGTCTTACTTCTTATTTTCTTTTATCTGCAGGTCTTCCTGGATAGAAGCTGCAATATATATTAATCTTTCCTGTCCTTGTAACCCCAGCGAGTCGAGGCAGATGGCTGCCTTACCTGAGTCGATTCTGTTGGAGGTTTTGCCTCCCTGTTACAAGGGAGTTTTCCTTCCCACTGTCGCCTCATGCAGTTTAGGATAGGAGATTGGATCCAAGTCATGATTCAATACAATCTAGCTGGTTCCCTATCTAAGGCTATTTTTTTTAATTCACCAATCTCTGTGAAGCGCCTTTAGACGACATTGTCGTGAAACGGTGCTATACAAATAAAGTTGAACTGAATTGGTGGTCAGTTAGGTCCATTCAGGATTTGATGATCCAAGTTTATCCTTTGGCTTATTATATAGTTCTGAAATGTCAATGCATTAGACAACAGTAGTACATTGCAGTGGTGAGTCCAGCTTGGAAGTCTATTGTGGATCGTATAAGCTCTGTTATACAGTCTTGCTACAGTTCAAGGATTTCATTTGTTATAAGTGACCAGACAGGCAGGCAGTACGACACAATGAGTGAGACAAATATGGTCTAAAGTTACTATAAAATTATAACTTTTGGTTTCACTTTCTGGTTATGGTTTGAATTTGCTCATAATAGGTGAGATGTGAGTCAAGAGAGACTCACAAGTATGATGTGAGGCGATATGACAGGATGAGGCGGAACGGGGGACACCATGAGGGAGATGAGGTTGTGTTCAGGATTGTCACCATGGATGTGCAGCAACTTTGTAATTTTCATGTCAATATAATGTCTCTGGAATGTTTCACACATCTCATTAAATTTATCTCACCAAGAATTAAAATAGTTCTTATTTGTAGGACCCATTTTTCCCTTCAGAACGAAGTTCAATGTACTCATGAAGTGGACCTGATCAAGTGGTCAGTGAGAGTTTCATTGCATCACTACCAGCAGATAGCTACCATCATGGTCCTCCAACATGCCAAAAGAGCTAAACAAAATGTTACCGTAAGGCATCCCTATCAAACTTTATGAGGGAAATTTTCAACAAAGACAAGAGACCTCAAAGCAAGGCTTCATCAAACGAGCATTAGAAACTCCATCTATCATTTTCACCAATGAGCTGCTTGGTGAAGAAGAGGTACCACTGATAATGGTTGCATCATCCAGCCATTAGCAAGTAATGGCTAATGATTAGCACATTTATGCTAAAAACGATCACTTAGATATTTCCGTGCTTCTCAAATTCTAGGACCGCATGGAAAACGTTGACAATTTTTAAATGTGATGATTTTGTTTTGTTTTCTGACATATTTTGGTTTTGGGATTAAAATGTCCTTATGAAGGAAAAAGCATCTACCCTAAAAACCAATGCTTTGGTTTAAATGAGTGCTTGTAGATGGAAGAAAATTCAATTAAAAAAGTTCAGTAATTAGTAAACACATCTTATTGCTTACCGATCTCCGTTCATGCGGTACTTTGAACTATTTCCGGAACAAAATGTTCTAAATCAAAAGTGTTGGAGGTATGAACATGTTATTTTCAGTAGTGGAATAAATAAATGATCAAAATGAGAAAAAGTGCTCCCATGCAACTCTGTGGCCTGAACATGGCTCCTCAGGAGGCCACGGCAGAGTTCAGTGGTTACATGCAGTAAATTATGTATCATCTCTTTCCAAGCACGAGCTCATCCAGAAATATGAGAAAAACGAGCAAGCGGAGCAGGGAATTAACTATGAGACGGATTCAAATTGTATTTGACTGTTATTATTCACGACAAGTGAAATTCTGCAATGAAAATACTTCGCACAAGCAAGTGGTCCTCACATGCCAGCAAACACACACCTTGATGAAAGGCTGCGTGCCATGATGCTTCCTTTCATTTGTTTTTAATGTCGGTTTTCGGTCAATGTGCTGGGCGGCCCAGTGGCGGCTCGAATTGAGAAACAAATAGAAATCAGAAACCAGTTGTGTGGGGAGCGCCTCAGGGTGTTATTCATTTCCTTTTAACTTTTCCATTTTGTGCTTTTTTTCCCCACTTTTCTGTGTGGTGGTGTGCAGAGAACAACAGCCACAGAATAGTGTTAACTCCCAAATGAAATCCGCTGCACAAACACCTCAGACCCGGCTGCCGGCTGGATGCTCTGCCCTTGAGAAACAAATCCAGACATGCTACACTTTGTTTGTTCTACAGACAGTCTCCAATGAAGCTACATTCACCACTTTCTCCCCTGAAAAGAGAGAACTCCTTTCTGACATGTGGACTTATTGGAAAAGTTGCAAAACTTACCCAGCTTTTAATCTCTAAAGCATTTAAACACAGACCAAAGCAAGTTAAGAGATTTTAATATAGATTGTATATACATGTTATAGTTTCTTAAACAAGCGTAAAAGACACAGAATGTTTGCTTTTTTTCTCTCTTCAGGATTTGCGGTTTAAAGAACAAATTGGGAATGCAGTGGGATTGATTAAGCCGACTCCATCCAAAACTACAGCTGCATAGTCCAACTTGGAGTCTATACATGTGGAAGTTAGGCTTCATCGACTATATATGTCTCGGTGGTGTGTCAAGTACTGTCCCAATTTGTTTGGAATAAAACTAATTATTAATGTATATATACACACAAATATATGTCCCAGCAAACAAGCTGGGACAGCAGGATGATTGTGTCTTATGACACAAATAAACTGAATAAAAGGCAAATATTTGCTATTTATTACCATGTGACATGTAAGCATGTTTTAATTTAATCCTCTGCTTTCTGTCCAAGAAATTGTATTAAATGTATCACATTATGGTTTATAAGTTACCAGAAATCTTGGTGCCATTTTTACAGCTATATTAAATTAAAACAGCCTTTTGTCCACCTTAGGAAGAGAAAAAGTGGACAGATGGCTCAACATGGGATAGAAAATCTTCATTATTTCTTTATTCCTGCACTACTGTAATGGATTTTTACAGATCGCTGGAAAAAAATCATTAGGACAACTGAAGCTAATCCAGAAAGCTGCTGCATGTGTCCTCACAAAGATATATCTGATCTGCTGCCATATGAGCTACCCAGATTTCTAAGATCACCTGGATCAATTTGTCACCTACAAGTGCCTTTTGATGAGAAGACAGACTGGCACATCAGTTTAAATTTAGTTTTTCTCCCAAGATAGTGTCACTGTAAAGATTTTAATTAGACATAACAGCACAACAGAGCATAAAATCCATGTAAACGGCTGTTAGCTAGCTACAGATATGCTAACTGACAACGGTACTGCTGTATTGACTTGTCCAATGTTTTACAATGTTTAACAACCTCTGAATCTTGCTAAAAATCACAAGAAAGCTTCCCTAGTCTTGGAAGGATGCAACTTACCAGGTTGGAAACCAGTTAGGAAGAAACACTGTTTTTGAGAAACAATTAGATAATCTAATGGAGTTTTAGCACACGCATGCTAATCATTTGCCTTGTGATGCTAATGCATGGTAGATGCAGATGATGTGTTGCCATCTGAGACTTTTAATCTGTTTAGCTACTTTTTCCTTCATTTTATTCCCACAGCTCCCATTCTCCTGCTGAGGCTGCTGCTGGGATACTAGCAACTATTTATATTTCTGTTTCAAAGCTTCTGAGGGGGTCTCACAGTTGTCTTCTGTTAACTGAGTTTGGTGCTGAGTGAGCACTTTTCAAAATGGAAATTGTGAACACTGGATGGGGGTGATTTACTTTAACATGGGTGGCATTCCTACGCACTCTGGCAGCGTTCTAGCTGTCTAAATTTGTAATGAAATGAAATCACAAGTAGCTGGAGAATCAAGACAAATACAACAGCAAAAGTTTAAATGATGAAGCTTTGGGGGAATGAAGTTGCAGCTTCAGCAAAAGCCTCTGAAATAACATCATTTACAGGATGGAGGCAGATGTTTGGAGGCGTTGTGGGTTGAAATTTCTCATCATAAGAAGACAAGAATTGAACTTTATCCAGTTATCCTGCAAAATCTCTTCATCCCTCTCTGGAATTCCTATTGGCTGAAGATATTCATATGAAAACACATGATATTTGAATTTAAAATCATTTATATTAAATTATCTGTAAAGTCCATGAAGGTTTTCATAACCCAATGAAGAAAATCCTGTGATGTGTGTCTTCTTTACTTTCTGTGCACTGGGTGTCACTGTTGCATCACATCTGGATGCTGCTGCACACCACGAGTCAGTCTGCACAGGAGGCAAGAGGATGGCCTGCCTTCACGTCTGTGCGAAGAATCACATCCTACATGAAACCAGAGAGAAATCTAACCCAATCCTGCCGGCTCAGAGCACTGCATCTTTAGATTCCTCAAGATGAATTTCAATATTTCAATTTGCCATGCTTTCTGCCACTCTCAGATCGGAGTGGAGTAGTTCAGGGTTGATGAGCAGCAGCGGGGAAAAGAAGCACGTTTACAGACTGCAACAGTAAAAATTCACTCTGAGTGTTTTTAATATTGTGCATATGCATCCCTGCATTTCATTACACCTCCACAACGGTTAAGCAAATGAGCAGACACACAGCTCTGAATGAGAAGCACGACTGCGTTTGCACTGGTGCTTAAACCCCACACGGATTCCTCTCCACACAAATCCACCTTAAGCTGAATGAAAGTAAAGGGCATTGTGTGGAGAGTGAAAGGCACTTTGCAAAACAAAGAGTTGCAGAGAAGTTGTTTCACTTTGTCTTCTGGGAGGATTGCTTTCCCATTGCAACAAATCCTAGATCAGTCATTTCCAGTTACAGTACCGATGGTTTCTCGTCACACTATTATGCATCTACTGGGCCTCTTCAATTCTTTAAGAGCTAATGGCAAAGTGATAATAAACGCAAATGAGTGTTGTTGTTGAATGGACGGTTTGTAATTCCAGTCCATACAAAGGAGAGGTGGTGCACTTAAAGGCTGGCTGGGACCTAATTAGATGTTTTTATATCACACACCAGCACCTGGTCGGACTGTCAATAAAACAGCCTTTTCCTGGAGAATGATTGAGAAATATTTGTGACTGAGACGCTTTCTTGCAGATACGTCTGGGGACTGTGTGTGTTTTATATTTCTTATCCAGATATTTTACACTTTTTCTGTGCAGAACACTAAGATTTAACTATGCACAGGGAGAATAAAGGTTATCCTGATTCTTTCTTGCTCATTTATCCTCCTTATATCTGCAAGAGAAGCCGTGTGAAAGGATTTTCCTTTAAGAAACGACCTCATTCTATTTAATTTCCACCTAAACTCACATTTTCTCCTCTGGTTTGTTCATCTTTTGCTTCTCGCAGGGAGATTGAATCGTCTGTATTTGGATCCAGGAGTGGATGTTCTTATTGGCTAATGAAGCATAAATTTAATTGTATAATGAATAACCTAAAACAGTCCTGATTGGCCAGGGGCTCAGAAAGCAGCTTCACATCACCTGATTGCCAAAAGTTGAAGCAGCCACACATTCGGTTGGTGTTCTGTCAAAATGTGCTAACTTGTTAAAACGTCTTCAGATCGAGTCGGTCAGTCTGTGCTGCCCCATAATAAAAAAAACACAGCACATATTTTAATACAATTCTCCATGTTTTGTTCTAAACAAATCATTTTAAGATCATTAACCCACATAGGTACAGGTTTAAATGATCTACTACATGTTGAGGAATCCCCTCTTTATCACACAGGAGCAAAGTTTGCAAAAACCTAGGATTAGAGAGCAAGGGCAAATTGGTTTTGAGAGAGAATAAATTGTATTTAAAGTAAAATTTTCACTTTGACAGCAAAAAAATGATTGAGAGTAAAAAAATCTGTTCTTTCTTAAATAAATATGTTTTAAAATGTCAAATAATTAATGATTATCGTAAACTTATTTTTTTTACTCCCAGATATGATTTTTTTGCTATCAGTGTGAAAAAATTACTATTAAATTTATATTTTTCCTTCCAAAACTTTTTTCCCTCTCAGATTGTATATTTTCTTGCATTCCATAAAAAGACAACTCTAGCTCCATACTGTTACAGCTGTTAGCAGCTGGGAGGCAGGTACAGTTGGACAAGTTTATCACAGGGTCAACACAGAAGGACAAACAACCCCTCAGAACCACACTCATTCCTATAGGAACAAATTAAAATGACCACTTAACCCAACATGCATGTCTTTGGATGGAGGGAGGAAGCGAGAAACATGGGGAGAGCATGCACACTGCACAGAAAGACCCTTGTTCGACCCCCCCCCTCCCCCCCCCCAAGGCTCGAACCATCAAGCATAGTGTGCTAACCACTATTCCACCATTAAGCCCTCAAGATAAATTCAATTTATAATTTCTGTTAAAATCCCCCACCACTGGTTCTGAAACTTTTTAAGCCACAACCCCCAAGAAAATGCACGTTGGTGTTTTTGCCCCCCACCCTCACTCCTACATGATGACTAAGTGATTCATTATGTGGAATATCAAATGGATCATCTTGCAGCGTCCTCTAAATGTCAGAAAGTGACAGAATATTTATGAATATGGAGAATAAGCTGCAGCGCCCTGCTGCACTGTTCAATATACAAAATATAACAATCAAATAAAAAAAAATATAAGAAACAAATAAAATCACAGAAACGTCTCTGTCGGGGTTGAAGAACCTGCTATAAAACTCAGAAACCTGTCTGATATGTGTGGAAAAATCAGTCCAGAGTCCCGGAGCTGTTTGGTCTTCTCTGAGTTTTGTTTGAGTCTTTTGAAAGTTTAAAAGTCTTCAGTCAGCCGACCTCGGAGAGCGAGATGGTTCATCTGCAGAAACAAGCTGTCACAAATAAAAGCGACTCTAAAATACTTTAAAACATTCTGAATATTAGCACAGAAAGTGTTTCCTACAAGGCTTTTTTCATCAGAGATATTTGTTTTCTGAAGTTAATATTAGCTTAACAGGATGTGCTCCCAGCCCGAGGAGAGCTCGTCTGGGTCGTCTCTTCCAAAAGTTTTCATTTTAAACACACAAGTAAATGAAAAGACATAAAACTCTCCATTTGCTCTCATTTTTTATATTGTAGTGTAATGGGATCACTTTAATTGGATAAACATTGCATATGCAGTTGCTAGGCAACGAGGGCTGGAGCACTTCTGGAACTTCTCGTATGCAGTGTGATATTTTGGTGTTTTTGCGCAGTTCTTGTTTCCTGTTTTATTTTGTAGATGTCCCTGTGCTTCCTGTTCATTAGCGCAGCTGCTTTTGTTGATCCATTCCACCCGTGTGTGATTGTGTTTTCTGTGTATTCATACTTCTTGGCTTTAAGTTTCAGTCGCTGGTTTGATGTTGTTAAAACAAGATTTACTCCATTCCACCTGCTTCATCTTGCATCCCTGCCGTTCTGCGACAGGTAAGCTTTCTCATTTCAGATTCAGAGTGCGCAGACCACATAGGACCCTCTGTACTTTACATAGTCTGCAGACCCTGAGTTGGATCCAGCCATTTAACACAGCTGTACCTGCTGGCTGGCTGTATGTGTGCATTGGCATTGGCAGAGCTTCATTACAAGATCATCATGCAGCTCCTTCTTCTTGCTCTTGAATAAAGGATGCGCTCAACCTCGTGATATTATTTTCATTTCTCAGTGTTTAAATCAGGGTTGAAGAGTCCAACTCTGTTTTTGAACAAGAAAAGAAGAAAAGGGCTCCTCATGAAACTGGGACAGGAATTGTGTTGCGGTATTTATAACGTTGCATGGAAATTTATGGCTGGCACACAGATATATTCAGCTTGTCATCATTATGAGTTAGTGTTAATGTGAGCAGTAATGTGGGGGTTTTGAACTTTGTTTGAACAGCGTGAAGAGTTTGCACGTCCTCCTTGTGGCTTCTAGTGAGTTGATTCTCTGTGTAGTTCCTGTGATGGACCAATGTGTGAACCAGCGGGTCCCCTTCACCTAATTCACACAAACACCTAAGTTCATCTTTTCTCTCCTGCTTCCCAACAACTCTAACTTGTATAAAGCTGAACTGAGCCTCCTGATAGGTTTCAGAAGAGCAAAATGAAGCTCGTTGGGTGATTTCCATCATCACCATCTTGGCAAATTTGCATGTGCCCCCCGTTGTCCCCGTTTCATCTTCATGCCAACATGGTTCCACCAGCACAGCCTACCTGAGTATTGCTGGCGACTATGTCCATCCCATAATGAGCAGAGTGTAGCATCTTCTGATGGAGACTTCCAGCAGGATGATGCACCATGTAAAAAAACCTCACATCATCTCAGTGACGATGGCTTCACTGTCCTCCGATGTCCTCCACAGTCACCAGATCTCAGCTTTGGGTTGTGGTAGAACTGCAAGTTCTCATCATGTATTTGCAGCAACTGTGATGTTTCTTTTCCAAATGGAGAGAAAGTCTCTTATGAATGTCTCCAACACTTTACTGAAACTATGATGCTAAGAAAAAAGGCAGTTCTAGAGCTAAATGTGGGCCCATCCTGTTATTAGTAACTTGACGGGGGAGTGGAGGGGTGGCGGGGGGTATTAAAGTTGAACATTTTTTGGGTTTAACAAGAGGAAATTGTCATGAGACATAAAATTGAAACGCTGTGAGATAAAATGGTGATTGTCCACCTGCCGATCACTGCTGAATATCCTCAGAAGTCATAAAGTTATTCTGTTCTGCTTCCATTTAAGATCTAATCGTGATAATGACTCATACAGACTTTCTGCAGGGATTTCCATCTGGCGTTTGCAGCATGTTTAGCAAAGTAGCTGCACCCTCTATTAGAGAAGCTCTTCTTGGTTTCACAGTGTTGAAAATGACCTGTTGCAGGGCAGCACTAGAGAACAGACTCTTTTCTCTCGGATCATCAACCAGTTCATAAAAAACACGGAAGAGACGAGGGAGGAGCAGGCCATGTGTAGGCAGAGTGCAAACTGAGTGCAAGGACTCTACTACGTAGAGTGTGTTTCTGTGCGACGGTGTAAAGGCCAGGTGGAACATAATAGACTGTCTCCCTGCATGAAATTCACTAAAGCTAAACGTTAACTCTGTGCTGAGCCAAACCTTCTTTATTAACAAGGAACATTGCACCTCTATCCAGTTAATGAAATATTGATTTGGAAATTGTATTGTAGGGCGACAGAAAGCTTTTAAAGTGCTTAGTGCCCTTGCTCAAAGCAGACTTCATCAATTATTATTCTTTTAATGGTATTATTTGAAAATGCTCCTCAGGCAGAGAGCAGGTTTCCCCGAGCTTGGTCTGTGATTAGCCTAATATTTAGTACCGAGGGAACTCTGAGCCCTGAATGGCTGCATGTTTTTTTTAAATGAAAAATATCGGCATCAAACTGAGTTTCACAATAATGACGACAGTGGGACATTCCTGATTTAATGATGTGTTTGTTTCTGCTCTAGTCAGCTGTTAAAAGAGAAAAGTGGGGTGAAAAAAAGCAGGGAATTAGTCACATTTCCAAGAGCAGTTCACAATCAGTGAGTCAGCATAATGGGATTATGTGTCTCTGGTGTCTGAGCTGGGCCAAGAAACTCATAAATCAAAAATGGCCTCTAAAAAAATTCAATAAGTCTGCATGGTAGACCCCATCTGTACAGTAGAGATAACAAAGTAATCCAAACCAAAAGGAATCCACTCGGTATCTAAATTTGGTCAGTTTGGTATCTTTGTAGAACAGCTGACACTGGTGAACGAACAACTAAACAACCCATGGCACAAAATAAAAAAGCAGTACAGTAAATGTAGCTTAAAAAGAAAATAAGTGTGTGGATAATTTCCTGCATCAAGGCTTCTTGGCAATGAGTCTCATATTTTTGAAAAGTCTGGTAACTTATTAAAAAAAGTAACAAGTTAGAAAATGAATTTGAGTGATATGTTGAGTTGCGGACATGAGAAACTTGCCAGCTTTTTTGGGTTTGTCAAAATATGTTTATCGTAAACAAATGAATAAAAAAAAAAACCCAAAAACTAGATACAGTATTCTAAACATTTGATATATTTGAACTCAACAGATTCCACTGCCCACTGCCCACTAGGGGAAGGCCTGACTTAAGCCGGGCAGACACTGTGCGATATGTTTGTCGTGGATAGTCAGTGCCTGCTCAAACTGTACGAGTGAATCGCAAACGTCAAAAGTTAGCAGCTCGCATTTTATGTCCTCACACTAGACGAC
>JBAMHX010000017.1:19093778-19104630 GCA_037177515.1 Pseudomugil tenellus | reverse complement strand
AGATCAAAGTCAAGATTAGATGCAATCTTGCTGGTTCTCTATATAAGGCTATTTTTCTGAATTGGCCGATCTCTGTGGAGCGCCTTGAGACAACATTGTCGTGAAATGGCGCTATACAAATAAAGTTGAATTGAATTGAATAGATTCATTACACATAGTCAAACTTTTGAAGCATTCATTCCTTGAAATATTGATAATTGTGGCTTATAGATAATAAAAACCAAAATCCAGTTTCTCAAAAAAATAGAATATTGTGGAAAACTTCAATGTTGGAGAGTCATAGTGCCAGATCCTGATCAACTAATTAACTCAAAACACCTGCAAAGGTATCCCGAGCCTTTAAATGCTCTCAGTCGGGTTCAGATGGCTACACAATCATGGGGAAGACTGCTGACTTGTTAGATGTCCAGAAGACAATCATTGTAACCCTCCACAAGGAGGGAATTCCACTAAAGGTAATTGCTAAAGAAGCTGCTTGTTCAGAGTGCTGTATCCAAGCATATTAATGGAAGGGTGAGTGGAAGGAAAAAGTGTGGCGGGAAAAGGTGCACCAGCAAAAGGGATGATCGCAGCTTTGAGACGATTGTCAAGCGACATCCATTTAAGAATTTGGGGGAGCTTCACAAGGAGTGGACTGAAGCTGAACTCATTGCATCAAGAGCCACTACGGATAGACGACTCTTAGATATGGGCTACAAAAGTAGCATTCCTTGTGTCAAGCCACTCCTGAACCAGAGACAACATCAGAAGCACCTTATCTGGACTAAGGAGAAAAAGAACTGGACTGTTTTTCAGTGGTCCAAAGTCCTCTTTTCAGATGAAAGTAAATTTTTCATTTCATTTGGAAATCAAGGTCCCAGAGTCTGGAGGAAGAGTGGAGAGGCACAGAATACACGTTGCTTGAAGTCCAGTGTGAAGTTTCCACTGTCAGTGATGATTTGAGGAGCCATGTCATCTGTTGGTGTTGGTCCACTGTGTTTTCTGAAGTCCACAGTCAACACAGACATCTAGCAGGACATTTTAGAGCACTTCATGCTACCTGCTGCTGACAAGCCCTATGGAGATACCAATTTCATTTTCCAACAGGACTTGGCATCTGCCCACACTGCCAAAGGAACCAAAGGCTGCTTCAGTGGCCATGGTGTTACCGTGCTTGATTGGCCAGAAAACTCACCTGATCTGAACCCGATAGGAAATCTGTGGTGTATTGTCAAGAGGAAGATGAGACACCAGACCCAACAATGTAGATGATGAAGGCTGCTATCAAAGTAACCTGGGCTTCCATTACACCTGAGCAGTGTCACACACTGATCGCTTCCATGCCACGCCGCATTGATGCAGTACTTCATGCAAAAGGAGGCCCAACCGAGTATTGAGTGCGTGGAAAAGAACATAGTTTTCAGAAGCCGGACGTTTCTGTTTTAAAATATCCCTTTGAGACACTGCATTTTGGTTTTTGTTATCTATAAGGCACAATTATCGACATTTCAAGGAATGAATGGTTGAAATGTTTGACTCTGTGTACTGAATCTACATTAAATATGGTTTTCACATTCTAAAATGACTGAAGAATATTAAACTTTTTCATAATATTCTAATTTCCTGAGATGTACATGGTTATTAATTTCTATGTATTTATTTTACTTGTTCATCTCCGGGACACCTGATAGTTGCTGATTTTGTCTTCTACAGTGGGCCCATGAGATATTCTTTTATATTTCTGGACAGGTGTAGCAGATGGTCTAGAATATGTGGTTGGACATATAAAGGTTCCTCTTGACAAAGCTAATTTGCTCAGCATAACATAGCAACCAGACCATTGTTCTGCCTGCTGGACAAAACAAGTTAAAGGAGAAAAAAAGAAGCTTAAACCTAATAAGACTCTTGATGTCTGAGGTGTGTTAAAGGGAATGTGTCCCAACAACTCCAAAATGGATCTGTAATCACATGTATTAAACATATTTTAATACTTGCGACAATAATGTTTGGGGAAACCAACAGCTCTGGAGTCTTGATTAATTGGATTATGACATGAAAAAGAATGTAGCCGATCACGAAAGCGAACTAAGTGATGATCAAGGAAGCAGCCACTGATTTGTGTAGATCAGTTAAAGCAGACTTAAAGACTGTAATTTCTGTCTTCATGCTGTCTCCAGAGTTTTCTCCCAAATTTTGTGAATGTGGCTCCATGAATATATTAAGCTAGCTGCACGTTTTCAAGCCATCAGCTTGAGTTTCTTCCTAGCATGCCCAGATTGCTATTTTTTAGCAACCTGAGCTTCTAGCTATTGTCAGCTAGCATCAGTTTGCTTTGACAATGGCACATTTGGACCCTTAATTGAGACTGTGACTTGTTCAGCTAGCTAGTCCCATCTGCTTGCCTTAATTTATCCTTTGTAGTTTGCACAAACTCTAATTATTATAACATCATTCATAGCTCTACAGCCCACCCAGTGAGTATCATTTAAGTTATGTATAAAACATAAGCACTGTATAAAGAAGAAAAAAAAAACTCTACACCTAGTATTCCTTTAGCTCAAATTTGACATGTTATTGTTAGATTAGGCTCCTATTATTTGTATATCTTTGTAAACACATTCATTTCTTAAGTCATGCCCAAACTCTGATAATTTTAAATCAATGAGATCAGTCTGTGTTGAGGTTAAAATGTACAAGTTATTTATTCCTTTAGATGATATTTAAGCCCAACTCTTTCATATTGATAACTGCAAAACATCCTTCAATTTAAATGCTTCTAGTGACTAAAACTAAAACTAGTGACTTTAAACTATGAATTTCTGAATTATTTTAATGATGGGTTATGTTCTGGATTAGATATCAGTGAGTATAAAAGTACCACCTCCTGACCAATCAGATTTTATGAAAAATGCCTGTTTCCATTTTTTTAAAGGATCCCGTTGAAGTTGGTCCATCGATTGTGAGAGTAGTGCCTAGGAGAGAGTGTTTCGGGTCGGATCCAACCCATTGGATGTTCCAGATGATATAGGCTTACTGAACAAAAGGTACAGATTTTTATCAGATGAGCTGAGATACATCCCAGCCGTATCAAACGTGACTCATTGTATTTGAGCGCTTACGGTCCCGCAGTCGGTGTGCGTCGCGTTGAGGTTACATCCATACAACAGATGCAATAAAAAGCCTTGACTGACTGCTCTGAATAATGTTTTTATTTGTTCTGTAATTGCTCTCGGTACTTTTTAGATTGCATCTGAAACTGAGCTTCATTCTTCTTCTCACACGACACAAGAACAGAACCATTGAGTTATGGAACACAGAATTATCCTGCATTCATGGTGAATTTATGATCCAACATATGATGTACTCACATAGATGTGTATCCTTTTTAAAGAACTGGAAAATATAACGTAAATAAAGAATTCTCAGTTGCAGTGATGCGAGTGCTGTCAGTTTATATTGTCCCATTAATTAATATTAGATGATCTAATGGAGTTGCTATTTTCTGCCAGCATTCCTTCCTACTTTTGCTGCAGCAACAGTGTTGCTTTTGGCCTGAATTATCATTTTAAATTATTTGTGTTTTGAGACAAACAGTCTGTTCCGTCATGGTAAAATACGTTGGCTTTCAGGGTTTAGCCATGTTTGCGATTGGTTAGAATCTCTAATTATCACCTGTTTTTATGTGAACGTGCACTTATGGTAAGTGGAAAATTCTGGGTTGAGTTGGCGAGCTGATAACCAGCTTTGTATTACAGCTTAACCAGTTCCTGAATGTTTGGCTATGTCAACCCAGGTAATGGAGAGAAATCTGGGGTTTGTTAAGAACAGGCCTCTGAACTGTTGTTGCTCTGTAATGTCCTGCAGTTTTGCTTTACTCATGGTGTGCTAGCAACCGCACATCAACACCAGATGTGTCAAGTCCAGGTGGCATGAAATAAAAGTCCTGCCGTCTACTTTCTGGGCCAAGAACTGACACCACTGATCAACACACTGGCATTTATTTAAGCAAGAAATATTTAAGCAAGAAGACAACATCAGTATGATTTGTACTAAGAAGAGTTTAAAGGACACATATGATTCAGCTAAATGTGGAATTGCCAGTTGTTTCAGGGTGTCTTATGGAATCTGTCCTCGTTTTGATATCAACTCTGTTAAAACACTGTTTAGAGTCTTATCTGAAAAAAACAGGGAAATTTAAACACTGAGATATAGTTTGTTTAAATAGAGACTTCAGTACTTTCAGAGTGGTGCCATCTAGTGGTGAAACTGCCTATTGCAAAGAAATGAGGGCCATTTTTGCCGCGTCCCTTTCAAGCATGTTAAAATATTTGTAGATCCTCGTAAAGACATGAAAGACTTGCTTAGTGTTTATCCAGTAATGGATACTAGAGTCCAATACTTTGCAGATAGTCCAGTATACGGGTCGGTCATGTTGATATGTTTTCACCACCTGTCCTACTAAATACACATAGTTAAAAGCGTTAAAGACAGGGGCCCCAAACCCCAGTTCTCAGGGCCACTGTCCTGCAAGTTTTAGATGTTTCTTTGCTTCATCATCTGATTCCTTATGTAGAACCTATGAATGTGAGTGGGCCTCATGGAACCCTAAACTGGAATCTTGAAAATAATCTACAAAAAACATTACTGTTAACATTTCATTGCTTTTAATTTATCACCATAAACGAAAAAAGCAATTCTGTGCACAACCAGGGTTCATATATAACAACAACATTTTAATAAAATTTAGAGTTTTTGCAGAGTTTTTGCTAATTTCTGAATAATTTTGCATTTTTTCTTTTCGAGCACATTTGCTCTAATATTTTGATGAATCATTTGTTTGTGCAGTTCAGTTTGGTGTGGGCTTTCTGCACCATGCTTCTATGTCCTGAAATACCCCAAAGCCTCAGTTTGAAGACTCGATCCGATTCTTAAACCGCCTAGATTTCTACACCTGAAGCTGCTTTTCTTCAACTCAGTTGCAGAATATAATTTCAGCATTGCTGTTGTTGTGTCTTTAAAAGCAACTTCTTTTTGTTGTTTGCAATTTTTTTTTATCACAAATGAAGCAAACTCATATTGTTGGCATTGAATTAGTCCATGCAGAATAAAACTTTATTTCCTCCTCGAGCTGTAGGCAGCACCGTGGGTTGCAGAACCACAACATGGACCCATGGTTCAAAATTCTTTATTATTCTTACCATTAAAAATTAAAGAGTGAAAAATGATTACAAAATATAAAACAAAGGATAAATATAAATAAAACTAAAAAAAACAATAGTTCTGACCCTGTTACCACTTCTTCCGTAGAATCTTTGGATATAAACTGCTCATTATGAAAAGGTAAAAACTGAACAGTTTGTGTTTGTGCAGAATCTCATAAATATACAAACATTGTTATTGGTGTGTAGATAAAAATTACCATGAATTTCTGTTGGGATAAGTAAACGAACTGCTTGGGGAAAAGTGGGAACTAAACAAAATATGAGGGGGCATTTCAGTTCAATGACATTTTCTTCAACTTGAGGAAACTTTTCATAATTAAAAGTAAAACTATTAAACTTTTATGTCTAATTCAACGCTTCGTAGGGATCTAGTGGCCTAGAAAGGAGAGATAATTGTAGTGAAGTGAAAGTATCCAGTTAAATCTACTATAGTGTACAGAAATAAGAAAAACATACGTACAGTAACAAAGTAGTAGTACCTCTTAAGATGGTAGATACTTTTATCGATCACATACCTGGGAAATTAGAATTAGTGTTAAGCAAATTAACAAACTAAATAAAATGGCACGTAGACATGTAGATTTAGATACAAATAATAAAATATACAAATCCATATGCAACACATGACTCAAAAGAGTCAGAATGATTTGCATAATCTACTAGTATTTATGAACAAGCGATGGATTTTCATGTTTTACAGTAGTTTTAGAAAATAAAGTGTTTTATTTTCTTCAGGTGCAGCAATAAAACTGCATTTTATCTCCATGTCAGTAGCCGTTGGTCAGCGTTTTGTCCATCAGTCATGCTTTGATGACTCTGCGCTGCAGTGTGAGGATTAGCTGGAGGTCATCATGGTTTATTACACGCAGTCCATCAGCGCTGCGTTCTCCCAGTCGCCCTGCAACGCAGATCCAGACTAATCAGTGCAACGGACAGCACCTCTCGCACTTCACTCTGCTCAGCTGCCACCTCGCACGATTGAAATGCACAGCGTCATTCACTCTCGTGAGCTCAGTCCAGCCTTTGCTGTTATTCCATGCTCCAGCAGCCCCCCCCCCCCCCCCCACACACACACACACCATTTACAAAGCATTGCAATGGAGTCTTTAATCAAATTTAGTCCGTATAGAGCAATTCATCTTTTTGCAGTGGCACACTACATTATTAAAGACAGGGTCAAAAACAGCAGCCAGTAAACAATAAGTACATCTTCATCAAATAGTCTCCATCAGTGCTGGTTTTTAAAGCAGTGAAGAAAAGTCTGAGGTTTTCTACAGTGCGACCCCACCCCTTCTAAAAGCAGTGGACCCCCGCATGCCCCATGTTCAAACCCTGCTGGCTTATTATTCATAAACAACCTTCAGCAGTTTACATCTGACACAAACCCTGTTCTGACATTTCAGGACATATTAACACTAATAGTCCGGTTCCCTGGTCTGGAATGAAGCCGCTTATCACTCCCGGTTGGCTTGATCCAGTTGTTTTACTGGCCACACTGGCAGTTTTTTTCATTAAACCATTAGATGCCCGATGAGATGAGTAGTTAAAATCCCACTTCCTACTCTGTGTCAACTCTGTTCAACAGAACTTTGATTTTGGACACTTTATTAGGGACGAATAAACGTCGGCTGATGTTTGTAACAGTCCACGGTTTTAGTTTTTACTAGTTTATTACTTCTGCTAAAGCGTTTGTCTCTCATGGCACGTCTTTGCTGAACTGTTTAGGACAATTTGGTCTCATTTATTCTCGATGCAGAAGACGGATAGTTCTATGTGTCCTGCGTCCATAATTTAGTCTGTTTTCAGGGTAGTAATGCGTGAAATGACCAGAGCCTGACCTTCAGCATGTTGACCATGTCTATGAATGCATTGCATTTCTGTCATCTGATTGGCTGATAAAACATTTGAATCTAATTAAGTGGCTGGTGGGTGCAAACACATGCAGTCTCTATTTTTTTCAAGGTATTGGATTCCTGAATGTCCTGATGGTCAGAAAAAAAATATTTTTCCATGCAATGCATCAACTTTGTGGAATAAATTTTTAATTTGACAGGCAACTTAAACTGAAGCTTGTTTTGTTTTAAGAACAGCTTCTTTTTAATGTTTATGCTGTTTTTATTCTCAAAGTGATTATTATCTTTTGTTTTTAATAGCATATGTTGGAAACATGGGTTGTTTTCTTTGTTTCCAGCAAACTTAAAAAAAAATATATCAAACTAAAGATGCAAAACCTACAATTAAGAAGAAAAAGCAAACTGTTGTCTTGCTAATTACAGTTCCGGCACAAGTAAGATTATTCATATGCAACTCTTCAAAACTTCAGTCACCTTCTATTAAACTCTTGATTAGTAAAAAGGACTCTGTTATTTTCATGTTCAGTAAATATAACATTTGTCATATTTTAATCCCAAGATAATATATCAAACATGTCCCAGAGGACACGTGGGTGTTTGTTGCATCCACAACCATCCAAGCATCCTGTTGTCCTTGAGTTTCTTTGCCTCCTGAATCTTCACCACAATCTGCTAAAAGATGAAGCTAATTTATCTTTTCAAGTAGGAGAAAACATACGGACGGCTCTGCATGGCAACAAACCACAAGCCTTCCCCCCAAAACAAACTTGCGTGCAACATTTCTAAACCAATTAAGGACATAATTAATGAAACTCAGCACCTGTAGTGCCACAGCAATCACCAGAGAGAGGACAGTGAAAAATGTGGCAATCAAATTAATCAAGCAAAAGGCACAGACCAATTACTCACAAAGCATCCAGAGTGTGGCGCAGCGCTGAGAGAACAGGTGATAGTTATCATTAAATTAGAGGCTGTTTTATCATTTGGGACGTTGGTTAACTGCGGGCCAGATGCGGCATTTTCCATGAGCATGGTGGGAGACAAGGTAGCCCATATGGTCGCTTGTTTAAGTGGAAAGGAGGATTAGAATTGTGATAATGATTAATGAAAATGTGAGTGACTCTGCAGCAGCAACGCGACATCTGGTCCTGCGTCGTGCCCTTGTGAACATCCAGGGGCTCAGTGGTGGTCTGAGTCAATACACACACAAAACACACAACTTGCAGAAAAACTTTCTGGAAGGGGAAATAAGCAGCTATTTCTTTGATATGTTTACCCCTGATTATAGTTGTGGGAAAAAAATGGTGAAACTACTGAAATTTTTCACCTCTGATGCTGCTGTTCAGGGACAACTGCAGCATTTATCAGTTGTGTTAATAGAAAATCCCATCAAGCACACAAACAAAAGTAAACACTGATATCACAGGAAGATTCATGAGGGTTTGGACCATTCCTGCATTAGAAAAGTTTAAGTTTAGCAACTTGTTCTAGTCTCAGAGCCTTGCACAACTCAATTCTCTGCATGTAGGAGCCATATTTGTGGTATTAGGTTTGTCACTGTTGGTGCTGTCTGGTTGCCATGGCAATGCATAGGCTTGACAGGAAAAATGGTCTCCTACACCATATACCTTAATCCTCCGGCTTGTTTAAAAATAAATAAATAAAAAAAAAAAAAAATAAAAAAAAAACAACACGTCCACACCACCTCGTTTTTTTCCCTTTGTTTTAAAAATCCATCCACACCTATCTACAGAATAAGATATGCATGAATCACATTCATAAGTCTATCAAACCTCTTTTCATAATCTGCCCTCATCAGCTAAAACAAAAAAGCATCGGGACAACCGATAAAGCTAACGAAGTTTAGAAACAAAGGTTGTGCAGGTGACGTCATAGTATTTTTTTTTTTTTTTTTTTTATCACAGTCGGAGATGTTTCCACACCAAAAACCCTGGATATATATGTCCACACGCAGATGTACAAACTGAGGTTTTCAAAGAATCATTTTTGATGATGTAAATCTGCTTTTTCGTGTGGATGACGGTCCAAATCGAAGAAAAATATCTACCCGCCTACATGGGGACAAGCCAGAAAAGTTGCAGAATGGTAGATCTGGAAGACCGGATCAGGGCACCCCTGCTCTGAATGTATGGACATCTTTATCTAACCAGCAGCTCAGTGCATTTAGTCATGTAGACGTGGTGAAGAAGACTTGCTGAAGTACAAACTAAACATTAGAATGAAGAAGAAAGGCCGGATGTTCTCCAGGAGCAGGAGAACCGTCCGGGTTCCACTTCTCCAGCTAAGAACATGAAAGTCAGGCTACAACTCACACAGACTCACCAGAACTGGACAAACTGGTCTGACGAGTCTCCATTTCAGCTCCACATTCAGATGGTCGGATTAGAATCTGCTGGAAGCATCATGAGAACACGGATCCATCTTCCTACTTCAGTTACCTCCACAATCACCGGATCTCAATCTCACCTTTTGGGATTTGGATGTGGTGGAACAGGAGACACCGGCTGATGCTTCATGTCAATATAAAGCAAAATCTCTGAGGAATGTTTCCAACATCTTGTTGAGTTGATGCCACCAGGAATTAATGCAGTTCTGGAGAAAAAGAAAGCAACTCTTCCACGGAGGCAAAAAGAGCCCAAAGAACAGCACCTGGGATAACCGATTGGAATGCAAACCTTTGATTTTCACTTCATTTCTTGATTTAAACAAGATAAAAATATAAAACAAACATGGTAGGATATTTTTTTTGGTTATATAGCTGGCGTAAATAACTATCATCAGCATAACAAATAACTTCACTATCTGATTTGTTCCAGTGGTGCTACATACACTGAAAGCAAAAGGGTCCAGTTTACTCTTGGAGTTCTGTATTACAGCCATCTAGTGTTAAAGACTGCAGCTAAGTAAAGTTCAGAGGATTCTCACTTAACATTGAGTTGTTTGTCCATTCAGAGACACTGTAGTGAAACTACCAGCTGCAATTAGGTATAAATGGCTTATTCTACGATGATAGTCATGTCAGTGATTATTAAGCTTGTGATTTTGTTACACTCTGCATCTTTTAACAAAACTTTAATTGAGACAGTTAATGAGCACCCAGACATGTTGGAGAGAATTATGGGATGGACATGAACCATGTCTGGGAGCTTTATCTCCTGGAAGTGACTGTGACAACTTCAGAAAAAGATTTTTCTGAAACACTTAATGATGGAAGACGGGTAGCAAGTGCGGTCCGAGAGAACCGCACCCCTCCAAGTGTTGGGAGTTTCCCTGCTGCAACACACCTGACCCACATCCAACTTAATTAACAGACTTTTGCAGAGCTTGACATCAACCCAACTGATTTTAATCAGGTATGATGCAGCAGAGAAACACTTGCAGCAGTGCGGCTCTCTCGGACCTGACTTGGCTGCCTCTGTAAGATGTGCACCTTTGAGAGGCTCAAACACAGAACCTTGCTTCTACTAGATATGAGATGTTTTTAATTTCAAAATTTGATAGTTTAAGTTTTATTTACTCTTTTAAAGTCAAACAGTATTTTGTGCTCTATTATTTGACTTTATGTTTAGCATTTCAACTAGAGTCGATGCCATCTGAATCTATTTACATGCTGCTTGTCCTCTACACAATGTCTTTGGACTGATCCCCTCAGGTTGTTCCTGTTTCTACCCATATAGATCATATTTGTCTTTGACATAAAACCTCCAAAGGACCTGATGAATAAATCATGGTTGAAAGTAAATTAGGTTTTATATATATATATATATAAAAGATACA
>JBAMHX010000017.1:19016281-19035436 GCA_037177515.1 Pseudomugil tenellus | reverse complement strand
CTACATCACTCACATGTATGGAAGGAAAGATGACAACAGACCCCAGGTTAAAAAAAAGCGAAGTTCTCCTTTAAGCTTTTATGTTTTGTAATCCTTAATTAATCACGATTTTAATAACTTTTAATAATTTAAAATGATTTTTTCAACTACATGATTTGAATAATTTTTAATCGTCATTTTCCTGTTTAAAAAAATCTTTCTTGCTATATTGTTTTAATGCTCTGTAAAGCACTTTGAATCACCTTGTGGTGAATTGTGCTATACAAATAAAATTTCCTTCTGAATCATCTTCTGTCGCTTCTTCATCTGGCTTCCTACTCATCTATCTCATTTTCGCCCTCTGTCCGCCTGCCCTTTGCCGACTCTCCAACCTTGAGCGAGCTTGTTAACAGTCTCCCCCCTTCTTCGTCCCTTCATCTTCTTCAGCCACCTTTTCCGCCCCCTCTGCACCTCTTTTGTTGACACGTTCTGCATCCATATCATTTTCTCAGACCTCCGCTGCCCCGACCGTCTCCTGACGCTTTCATTGACCTTTCCACAACCTCACACCAACATCTCGTCACATCAATCTCCATCCGGCTACAGCTGGACTGCAAACATGGAGACTGTCCTCCTAAAAACATCCTCATGGACCTGCTCACAATCCCATCATCCTGAATAATCCTTCTTCTTCTTCTTCTTCGTCTTCTTTGTCTTCGTCGTCTTTTTCTTCTTCTTCTTCTTATTATTATTCTTCGTCTTCTTCTTCGTATCGTCTTCGTCTTATTCTTTATCTTCCTCTTTTTCTTGGTCTTCTTATTCTTTGTCTTCTTCTTCTTACTATTATTATTATTATCATTATTATTCTTCGTCTTTATATTCTTCTTATTCTTATTCTTTGTCTTCGTCTTCTTCTTCATATCGTCTTCGTCTTCTTCTTGGTCTTCGTCTTATTCTTCGTCTTCCTCTTCTTCTTGGTCTTCTTCTTTGTCTTGGTCTTCTTCTTTTTCGTCTTCTTCTTCTTTGTCTTCTTCTTCTTATTGATTGTCTTCGTCTTCTTCTTCTTCTTCCTATTATTATTAGTCTTCTTCTTCGCCTTGTTGTGTCATGTGTCTGAACAGGGGGATTTGGTGTTTTCTGATTTTTTTGGTTTAATCTATACTGGTTTGTCCAGTATTTTAAATTGTAAAAGTCATTTTAAAAATTCAAATTCTTCTTCTTCTTTCGTCTTCATCGTCTTCTTCCTTTTTGTTATTATTGTTGTTGTTGCTAATATTTTTTTCTCTTTTTGGTAGGCCTTTTTTTGCGGGGGGGTTGGATGTTTATTCTGTCCCAATACATTATGTATTCATTCTGTATGATGACTTCAGTGTCAGACTAAGTTTGAAAATATATATTTCTGTGAAGGTGTAGGTGTAATATATCGGGGGGGGGGGGGGGTTGTTATATCATCATTTTGTTTGTTATGACACCGGGAGATGCAGACACATGATGATGTCACATTTCTGGTGATGCCATTTAGCAGAACATGCAAACCACCAATGTTTTATGTTGTGTTCTGACCTACATGCACATTTCTGTCACTTTGAAGGGAAATCCAGGCGAACACGGGAAATACAGCTTCCACCAATCCTGCTCATATATTTTTAGTGACTATTTAGACCTTTCTGTTCTGAAGACTTTAGAGTAAGTTTGGTTTATACTGTCTTGCTGCCACTCGCAGGATGCCCGGCAGTAGGAGTGCTTATTTTAGCACAGCATATGGCCTCACTGCCATCAGTTATGCACTAAAACCATATTTTATTACAGTTGTTTTCTTTATTCATTTGCATTTGTTTGTTTGCATTGAAGATGAGAATATGTTTTCAGAAGAAGCAGACAGGAAAAGCAACAAACAAGCCACACTGGAACATCCTGGAACTCCAGAGGCATCGTTTTGTATTAGTTATTTCATTAAATGTATATGTTTCATTATTGCATGTTTGTTAAAAGAAAAATAATAATAAAACATTTATTTGAATATTATTTTGTTTCTGTTGTTTTGCTCTTATATCCTGTCTAATCGAGGAGCACTGTGATTCATTTCTCTAGTTTTTATATGAATAAACTGAAGTGACTGAGGTCAGAGACTGGGCAGACTGGTTGGAGATGACTGGAAGGCAACAGGAAGTCCAATCAGCTCTGGATCCAACCAGAACACGTCCAACCAGCAGAGGAGCAGACAGAAAACGGTCCGCTGCAGGATGGAGAGCTTAGTGAAGGTGGAGCACTGCAGCAGATGGTGCAGACCCACAGAGCCTCGCTCTCTCTGCGACACGGTGACAACCAGACAACACAAGCGCAGATTACACAACTGTGTTTGACAAACATCATCTTTTTATCGGTGCAGGAAGAGAATCCGCAGGCAGCCTCTCACCTCAGAGCTTCTCATCTTTTCACACCTCGGCTCCGCAGGTTTCCGATTTTCCTGTAATTTCCTCTCCTCTCATCATCTCCCATCACCTGTCCCCATCTCCGCTGCCTTCCTCGTCTCTTCTACCTTTCATTTAATTTCCTCCTCTCTCCCTCTTGCTCTTCATTCCTGTTATCATCTCCTCAATTAGACTGCTCATGTCTGCGTTAGTCTGTTCTGTCTCGTCTCTCTGAATGCTGGCCTGCTTCCTGGTTCCAGTGAAGGCAACATGCCCATTTTGCCATGTTGGATATTTTTACACTGTTTTTTATAATTTGATGTAAATCGATCTACAAACCTAATTTGAAATAAGTTGGGACATTTTCTGTTTTTTAGCGTTCCAAAAAGATAAAATTGTTTATTAAATGTATAATAAAAAATGAATGCATAAATAATATATAAAACATAACACTGCAAAAGCACTGTGAGGGCGCGAAGCTCCGCCATGCCACAGAGTCCCCAAAGCTTGTTCTGATTTACATGATCCAGATCACCTCCAGATTCCTCCATGCCTGACTTTTTGAGTTATTTTCTACACAAACAAACGCTGGCAAAAACATGACCTCATTGGCGAAGGTAATGATGAAAAATCATCTGGATAGAACCGGTAAAAACCTCCCAGAGTGACAGCAGCAGCATCATCTGATTGGCTGCTTTGATCATGTGACAGCAGGTAACGGGCAAAAGGCAGGGCACTCCCAGGACAGGCCACACATATAGACGAACAACCACACACTCACACTTAAGGTCAATTTAGAGTCTCCAATCAGGTGCGTGTTTTTGGACTGTGGGAAGAAGCCGGAGAACCCGGAGAGAACCCACGCCAGGGGAGAACAAACTCCACACAGATAGGACACCCCCTGAGCCGGGGATCGAACCAGCAACCTGCTTGCTGTGAGGCTACAGCACTAACCACCTCGCCACCGTGCAGCCGTGCTAACACTCACATGAGCTAATTCTGCAAACTTTCACGAGTATTTGGCGACAGATCTAGTCTGGTCATGTCTTCCTTCTGCTGCTCTCTCACCTGTCCGACTTTCCCCTCAGCTCACAACCTTTTCCATAAAAGCGAAACATAAATGCCGGCGAGGAGGTCTGCATGCTGTCCATTATGCTGCAGAGCTGGAATCCTTTTAGTGTTTCTGTCTGAAAAGTGCATCTCACAAGGAGGAAAATAGGATGCGAGGAGGCCAAACCCCCCCAGGATATTTCCTCTTTCATCAGAGATTAATCACACCCAGAGAATAAAATGACTAATTTTAGACTTCAGACACAATAAATGGCTGCATGTAGGAACCGAGGCACCAAACCGACAGCTCAAAGTTTATTTTAAGCGTGCAACACGAGTCAGCAGTATTCACTGCAACGCTCTCGTGTAGAAACGAGAGCAAACAGAAGTGTGTGGATGAGCCCAGATCGCCTTCCTGCTGAGACTTATTCTTCATTCAGCTTTTAGTTTCTTCTCCATAAGCGTCCTGACGTATTTCTTCTGCTCATTTGTCTTTTGTCTCGTTGCATCGACCCGGTTGGGCTGCTTTTTGCTAGCGCTGCAGAAAGCTTCTCCGAGACAGTGTGGTGAATGCAAACGCTGTTTTTCCTGCCTGGATGAACGTCGTGAGCACGTTCCGGCCTGGAAAAATGGCAGGAAGTCATTTCTGTGTCAGTGAGTCTGGAGACGACTTGCAGCAGATGGCCACCTGGTCTCCATCTCCCACCCGCTCCAACTTCCCACCTGATCCCAAACACATCCCAGTATCACCTACACATCCCAGTATCACCTACAGCGCCAGCAGATGGACTTTAGTTCCACCCCCCCAAATGAAAAGCCAATGTGAACAGATGCAAAGCTCCCATAAACCCTGGACTGGTTTCCAGTTCATCCCAGTCCCTTTTAGGAGAAATGAGACTTTGTTTGATTCATTACAGAAAATTCTTGAAGTGAAAAATGGAAGTGATGGAAAACTGAAGGAGACTGAAATGTTTCATTCTGTTGTATCCTTCCTGCAGCTGCTTTCACCTGATTGTTATCTCACACACCTGCTTTCAGTCATGCAGACCTCTTCCCACCAGGTCGCGTTGCTGCTCTCCAGATCCTCTGCATTCCTGATGCCTGTTGCAGTTTTCCTTCCTGATGTTTGTGCTGAGCTGGACTTGGAATTCTGGCCCGTCATCCTTCCACCCAGCTGCGTTCTCATGCTTCGCCCCTGACAGGACGTAAACTTTGGGTTTGGTGTTTTCACCTCTGCTTCCTATAAAAGGAAGCAGCAACGTTCCAGTCAAAGCGTGATGTGAACACTGTGAGGAATCTACGGCGCTGATGTCTGTCCTGGAGATGATGTCGCATCAATTTAAAGTCTACAACCAGCAGAAGACCTTCTGTCTCGGTGACTCAGCTCTTCATACTGTAAGTAAAACTATACTACGGCTTATATTCGCTCTGGTTTCACTGAGGGAGGTGCAGCACTCCACTAGCTGAGCTTGGAAGCAGTTTTTAAAAAAAAAAAAAAAAACACACAATCAAACGAGTATTTTAGATTAATTTATCTTAAACACGTTTAAAGTCTACAGCAAATGTCCAGAAAACAGCTCACATGATGGGGGTGCACCGACAGGAAGCTAACATGAGCTTCTGAGTGTCAAACTTAAACTTGTGTCCTGGAGTTTAAAGTGTAAAATGGAGTTGAAACAAACTGAAAATCCCAAACAGAAACGTGGAACATGAAGCATCCACTCAGGAAAAACAGATAAAAAACAACATGAGTCATCATATTCCTAAAAGCAAAGCGCGGGAACAACGAGGAGGACGCAGATCATAGATGTTCAGCATTTACATCCATGATGGATGCAGACGCAGCTTTATTTACCTGTTTGGTTTCAAACGAAGCGTTGCAGAAAAGAGTTTAAACAAACAACCGCAGCTGCATAAAGTTTACCTCGTTTGATTCAACTCAATTTCCCGTTTCCATGGCGATGGCCACTACTTACCTCACTGTGCTCACAGTAAGAAAAAAGAACTTTGTTTTAGGTTAAGATTAGAGAATATATTTAATGTTTTATGTTGTGCTACAGTTTAGGTTTAGGAAAGTTCTTGCTGCACTTTTTAGATGTGTCAGCACACCTGAGAGGAACTTCGAGATGCTGGATCCATTTACTCTGACGTTGTGTGTGTGTGTGTGTGTGTTCTACCTGTGATCTTGGCAACTTGCAGGCTTTTTTTTGCCAGCAGGCTTTATTTTATTTTTTTTTTTAGAAAAAAAAGTAATGTGGAAAATAAGTAGTTTTGGGTTTTGGTGGTGTGAACTGGCCAGAACCTTCCTGTGGGATGAATCATTAAACCAAATGAAAAAATACATAAAATATACATGATGTGTGATGATGTGTACGCAGCTGTATGAAGAACTGTTGCAGGGATTACAAACCGCGGGCCGGTTTTCTGCTGCAATACGTCAGATTTCACTAAAATGCCTCCAAATGTTTGTCAGGTCTGATAATGGATCATTTATTTGGATCAGAAACATCCCGTTCCTGCAGGACACCGGAGCCGGTGATCCCTGGACTGTTGCTTTAATCTGTTTCCTGCTCAGTGATTAAATCCACTGGTTTTGTTGCCAAATGGTCCCACTTACAACACCAACTAAGCTTTAATGGTAATAACAGATGAAATTACATATAAAAAACTGATTTTAAATTCATGTCTTTTTAAAAGGAAAAAGATTCAGCATTTAGACTGAGGCAGGATTTTCTGAAAGAAGTTGTCTTCGTCCTTTTTGGTCATAGTTTCTACTGTCATCAGACATTTGAATGATTTCCGGGGTATTGCAGAGATCTGCACAGAGATGTTTCAGACAGCATGACTGGATCATTGATCCTAATCAGAAGCATCAGTGTGGTTGTGTTCAGTCTGCTCTTCATCAGAGATGCGATGAATCTCCTGCATAATGAGGGAACTTATTCCCATTTGGAGAATCTGTTTCACCAGAAAACGTCTGGTAATGTTAAACTGAAAGTTGTTTAGTTTTGTCATTCTGTTGGAATAATTCGGAACCAGCTTATTCTGTGTTCCGGATGAAATAATTTAACAGGCTTTAGCTGTTGTGTGACCATCAGACTGCTGCTAGCATGCTATACTCTGTAGCTAAATGTTTTTTATACATCTGTACTTTGATTCAGAATAATCCAGATTTGCATTATAATGCAGCTGAACCCGACTAACATCCCTACATTTGTAATTCATTTCAACTTTATTTGTATAGCGCCATTTCACGACAATGTCGTCTCAAGGCGCTTTACAGAGATCAGCTAATTAAAAAAATAGCCTTATATCAGGAACCAGTTAGATTGGATCAAATCTTCACTTTGATCATGATTCAATGCAATCCCCCATCCTGAGCTGCATGGGGCGACAGTGGGAAGGAAAACTCCCTTTTAACAGGAAGGCAAAACCTCCAGCAGGACCCGGCTCAGGTAAGGCAGCCATCTTAAGCGATCGGTAGCACAGAGCACAGGAGGCGATGCGGAGATTTCTGGTAGAAAATCACATTATTCTAAATCAAAAACATCCTCTGGCACTACACTTAAAACAAGTTATTTTCTTGTATTTTGTAGTTTGAATTCAGTGCAGATGATGATTTTTACGATGTCAGTTAAATCATGGTAACGATTTAATAATAGTGGGCCCAGAAAGCCACTGACTGCTGTTATCACACTTTTTGTGCTTCTGTTGAATGAAACAATCCAGGTCCAGTGTGTCAGGAGACATTTGCACGACTCCATCATGTAATATGAATATGCTGCATCAGCATGTTCTCCAGCAGTAAATGGCTCCCGTGTTTTAGTCCATATGGTTTGAATAGGGGGGTGAGCATGATAGCCGCCGTGCACGTCCTGCTCAGACAAACTGCTGATGTGACACCGACAACACTCTCCTGCGTGTAAATCAAATAAACTGTTGCCAACATCTGGAGATCATGCAAATATGATCAGCAGTCCATGAAGTATGCCACATGTGTCTGAATGGTGCTTTGCAGGATAACCGATGCTCCCAGAACCCACACAGACTCTGAAAAATTCTCATCTTTCTCTCCTGCCAGATAAAAAAAAACAAAAAAAAACTTTGGAGAAAGTTGCAGCTATGTTTCTTCCCCGAAATGAAAGATGGCAGGCTCGGCATGCACACCCCTCAGTTAATTTCGGTGCTATATTGTACATATAAACCTCTCAAAAGCAGGAGTGCTCCCCCTCCCCAGCAGCACAAGGAAATAGCTGACAGGTGCATATGGTCTGATCACAGGGGACCTATTCTTTCTTTTATTTTTCTCCTGCTGTTGTGATGTATGCAGCGCTGATCTCGTTTGGTGCCACCAGCCACAGAATTGATGGGAAATCTTGGAAAGCTATAACGTCACATTATTCCAAGTTTGACCCTTTGTGTTTAGATCATTTATATTTAAATGTCCAAATAGGAATTATGCGTAAAGAACAGAGCAGTGATAAGGATCCACTTTGGCATTTTTCACATTTTATCACAGTTTGAAGTCTGATTGTAGTCGAGATGCAGGTGCTGGTTTGAAAAGGACATTTTACACTTTTGCACATTAAACATAGTGTTTGTAGTGAAATGTTTTGCATTATTCCACATCATTCTTCATGCATTTCAAAACATGACATGCCTGTAAAGACCTGAAAACGTTCACCGCTCGTATTGCTTTGCAGTGCCTGCATTCACACCGGACCCATCTTGGATATCAGTCTATGGTTGGATGCATGTGGTTGGTCTCGCCGATGCTCGTGAAATGACACGTTGGAGGATAATGATGGCGTCGTCTTGAATTTCTCTTCTCCACTTAGAAACTATACATGAAGCTCCCAAAATGGTCAAAGACCAACAAATCGCAACAGCGTACTTACATGTAGCGGTGCAGCAAGCTTGGCTGCATATCAGGTGTAGACAAGGTGCCTGCCGAGCCCACGCCGAACCTGCACGGGACCTGAAACCTGCAAGGGACCTGGGACCTGCAAGGGACCTGGGACCTGGACGGGACCTGGAACCTGCAAGGGACCTGGGACCTGCATGGGACCTAGAACCTGGACGGGACCTGGACAGGACCTGGAACCTGCACGGGACCTGGACGGGACCTGGGACCTGCAAGGGACCGGGAACCTGGGACCTGGACAGGACCTGGGACCTGCACGGGACCTGGAACCTGGGACCTGGACGGGACCTGGAACCTGCAAGGGACCTGGGACCTGCACGGGACCTGGAACCTGGGACCTGGACGGGACCTGGAACCTGCTCGGGACCTGGGACCTGGACGGGACCTGGGACCTGGATGGGACCTGGAACCTGCACGGGCCCTGGACGGGACCTGGGACCTGCATGGGACCTGGACGGGACCTGGACGGGACCTGCATGGGACCTGGACGGGACCTGGACGGGACCTGCATGGGACCTGGATGGGACCTGGACGGGACCTGGACGGGACCTGTGACCTGGACGGGACCTGGGACCTGGATGGGACCTGGAACCTGGATGGGACCTGGAACCTGCATGGGACCTGGATGGGACCTGGGACCTGGACTGGACCTGGACGGGACCTGGGACCTGCATGGGACCTGGATGGGACCTGGGACCTGGACGGGACCTGTGACCTGGACGGGACCTGGGACCTGGAACCTGCATGGGACCTGGGACCTGCACGGGACTTGGGACCTGGAACCTGCATGGGACCTGGGACCTGCACGGGACTTGGGACCTTGAACCTGCATGGGACCTGGAACCTGGACGGGACCTGGGACCTGCATGGGACCTGGGACCTGCACGGGACTTGGGACCTGGAACCTGCTTGGAACATGCACAGATGCTTCTTGAATGTAAATCCAGCTTGACTCTCATCCACTGAACTTAGAATTCCATGGATAGTTTCTGTCTCGTTGAGGAGACAGAATTGCTGTTTGCAGGTCTACTATGTAATTCATGAATTAATTCAGACAAAATATTCAGAGTGGGTATGTAAAGACCTTTATCATTTTACTTACTCATGATTCTTTCTCTCTCTCTGGACCAGCTATGTAAAACTCCAGTCCTTCAGGACCAGTATCCAGCAGATTTTTGTTGTCTCCATGCTCCAACACTGATGGGTAGTTCACGCATAGGTGGCGCATGGTGTACGCGCTTCCCGCATTGGCACGAATAGTTTGTGCAATTCAGACGGCGTTGTTCCTACTTGGGCATCCCATATAAAAAGGGGGCCTCCCCAACCCCAGGTCAGTGGAAGAGAGAACATGCTGAATGCCAGAGACACAGTCATGGCAGAGAAGATCAGATGCCTATATCTGGCCCGAATCCTCCCGCATCGTTCCGACGACTTTACGACGTGTTCACGTACAGTTGGCGCATAGTTCACGACCCGGTTGCGACATTTTGTCGTGAACAAAATTTTTAACATTTCAAAATTCTCATCCCGACATGGCACGCAGTCACGACGGGTTTACGCACTATTCACGCCAGTTTACGACTAGTTTGCACACTGACAAGACTCGAGTCGTGCCAGTGTGGCAACAGAATCGTGCAAATGTCAGGGCGCCCTTGTGTTGGTGCCCTTGAGGACTAGAGTTGGACACATGATCTGGAGCAAGCAGTGCAGCACGGCCTTCATCAACAAATAAAATGAAAATGAGTTAATATATTTCTGAACACAATGCAAACGATCCACTACGTCAACATGAGGCTCAAATAAAGTTTTTTGCACGAAGCGGCTTCTGGAGTTTCCTGTATGTAAATGTTCACTCACAGATTTGTTTCCTGCTTGCCCCCCCCACTAAGAAAGACTTAGTTGCTTTTCTTCATCAAAGTGCAACCTGACGAACCCCCGTCACACAAACTGTGGGTCTAAAACTGTTGGGGACATATTTTTGGACAGCATGGTAGCAGCTGCAGTCCTTTTAAAATTGATTCATTCTCACCTGCTCTGCTCCTGCCATAACCAGTATGTCATAAAGCCTTCACTTCTCATTTGCTGCTCCAAATGCCAGGAAGTAGTTCCACAGACGTCTCTGAGGCACAATTGCGTGTGTGTGTCTGTTTTCCTGTGTGAGGTTTCGTGCAGGTGTCACACTGCATGGTGCAAACGGTAAAGGTGAGCTGCTAAAATAAAAAAGCTATTTACTGATACAGGAAAAAACAGCTAAATTAATGCGCGTCATGCTGTGTGACCATGATGATGATGATGATGATACCCCCCTCAACACACGCACACACAGAGCAGCTGCAGAAATCAACACATCACTGTTTGTGACAAGGTAAAAGGTGAGCGCAGGGTGACATCCGCCATGGCTGACAGGACAAGCTGAAGGGCTGTTGTCTCTGGGGAGGGTTGAAAGACCGAGGTGACAAATGCACTGACAGAGAGGGAGCAGTGACAGATGTGATGACAAAAGGTACAACAACTGTGTCCTCTGTTGTCTGGCACTGACCCGTCAGCACAACATAAAGGAAAAAAATAAAACGGCATCGAGAGAAGAAACGATGGAAGGTGGAATGAGGAACAAGATATGGAAAGATGAAGAGATTAATTAAAGATAGAAGCATGAAACAAACATTTCTGTTGGTTGTAGATGCTACATGTCTTTTGGGACACCCTTTTAGTGACGGGTTTGTTTGCGTTTTACCTCCCACGCAGGTGCATAAAGACATTTATATAAAGAACAAGTGAAGAGGAAGTTAAAAATGAAAATGTATTGTAGTGTATTGTAGTGATGTATAACCCTGAACTCTTCCAGCAGCCAAATCCTCCCATCAAAACCACTCCCCAGAAGCGGAGCTACCTGACAAGGAGACGAGGAAATGTGTGAGCGTAACGGTGTTTTATTGAATGCAATATTATGTGGAAATGTGTGTAACCTGTGGGGAAGGAAGGAAAGAACATCTGGTTGTGCTAAAATGCTGAAAACAAAATGGCGAGAGGTTTCATTCAGAAGTCTGAAAACCAAACTCCTAACAAACATTTCAACAAAACAGAGCTTAACCAGAACCAGTGGGTGGCAATGACCTTTAAACCCAGCGTGTCCAGACACATCTCACTTTGTGCAGGTAAAGTAAAGAGAAATTCATCTGATCCGGATCGTCCTACCACAAACCTGTTCCCAGTTTGTGGACCATGTGATGTGGAAGCATCCAATGGGGCGATAGTTGGGCAGATCTCCAGTTTAGTCACCAACCTACACCTGAGGAGATGAGACAGATTCTGCACCTAGCATGTACTGTACTGCTTGAATCTTGTTTGGGATTATTGAGCTTTCGGTCAAAAGGTTCCAAATAAAGAAAGGAACCCACTTTTTCTGGACTTGAAGGCATTAATCATCCGCAACACATGACCAAGGTATTAAATCTGTCCATCTAAAAGCAACTGATCGGATCTCTTTAGCTGCCAGATGGAATCTCTGATCAGATTGATTTCCGTCTTATAGATGAAATACGTTTCCGTCTAAGTGTCACTAAGGGAACTCCTGTTGCTTTCTATTAGGTTTAAGTGTTTACATAAAATCTGCCTTAAAAGCACCTGCAGGTCAGATGTTCAGGTCACCTGCGGCAGACAAGTCCTGCATTGAACGGTGCAGCTTTGGGATCAGGCGCCTGCAACATGAATCATGAGCAACCTTCACACTCAGCAGGTGGTTTAACTTCTTTGGAAGCACGCTCGCGTTCCATTGGTGTAATTTCTTTTTAGCTATTTGCGTTACAAGCTGAAGAAATTATGTCAAAATAGAAAAAAAATGTCCTTTTTATCCAATCTGCTTTGTAGCACATTTTAAAACACAAAGACATCTTCAAACTGGAAAAATCCCCAAAAAGCTCTTCAGCTTGGCAACTATTTCAATAAGAAACGGTAGGACTTATTTAGCTATTAGGATAATTCTGGGACCAGACTGATGCTCAGCAAGTTCAGGAATAATATAAAACTGATATTATATTTTATTTTACATTCTATCATTTTGAATGATGATCATTTTAAAATGCTGATTTCTTATCACTTTATCCTCATCTCAGTTGCAGACTTGCTGTATCTGTACACCGCTTTATGACCCTTTATGGCTATTTTCAAACCCTCACCTGCAAATTAGATGTCCTGCATGTCTTTCCAGCTTACAAAGAGATCTGTATCCATAAATCCAGGTGAACATACAAAAAAAAACAAAAAAAACGCTGCAATCTACTAACTGCTTTGTGAATCTGAAAGTTTTTTTGAACACTTAAAGAGGAGCTCAAACAATCTCACAAGATTTGTGAGAAAATCTTTATTCTCACATATTGTGAGAATAAATCTGTTGTTTTTATGTATTCCTTTTTTCCACTCATGCATTCTTATACTTGGGTAAATTTCTCCATTAGCTTTCCACCCATCTCAACTGCAATTAAGCTGTAATTATTTCAGAATGAAGAGATTGCTTGTTCTGATTTATCAGATTCCAACAGGACTGCGAAGAAGTTTGGCAACGAGGTGATTGTGACTCCATGAGATCATATAGTTTAATTACAGGTCACCCCTGCTGTTAGTCATCTTTTATGAACTTTTTTCACTGGAAACCAGTAATCACTTCCTTATACACCAGTTTCACAATATGCTGGAAGGCTATTTTATCACATATGCAGATAACAATGACATGAAGCAATAGATAGCTTTGGTGATGAGACTGTACATGTAATGGGGATCAGGTTAGCAGATACTGGAGGAAAAATGCGGCGATGGAGAAACGTAGAGTTTTAGCAACAGCAGGGTACAAGAATTAAAAACGTTTAATGCTTAGTATGAACAGATTTCCAACATTTTAATAACAATGTGGATTCGTCTTGGTGGTTGTAAATGAGTTGTCCTTATACAACGCTTTTCTGGTTAAGTTGGTCAAAGCGCTTCACACATGGTTCAATGCCTTGCCCAAGGACACTTACGCATGCAGCCAGCGGACGCCGTGAACTGATCGACAGCTCTTCTTCTTATGCTACAGTGTTCTCATCCAACACCCAGAAGGTTTTGTAAATTCATACCAGAGAAGGGGAATCATGGCAATCCAAGATGACTGAACCTGCTCACCCGTCCGCTTTTTAAATCAGGAAACTGAACCCAATCCCTCCCTGAAACCTCACAGACTAGTTAACCAGTCAAAAGACTCAAAGCAGATTGGTGAATATACGTACGTCTCCTCATTTACGCTGGTAATTGTTGGTTTTCTCTCCATCCAGCCAATGTTTCGTTGCTTTTCCGAAGCCCAGACTTCCTATTTCCTGGTCACTTATTCCAGCTCGGCATTGTAAGACAACTGGAGGGACGTAGGTCCTCCAGCAAGCCTTGTGTATAGAGCAGAATTGAACATTTGAAGTCCAGCGAGATTGAGATGAATCTCCAAATTGTTTTTTTTTCAGGGCGATAAAAATATGAATGATGTATAAAGATGGAATAAAATACCATCTCAAATGTGTGATTCTCCATACTGGCACATGTGAATAGTTTTACAGAATATTTCATGCATTTTTTTCTTGTCACACTGGCTTTACCTCCGTCTCTTGCCAGGTAAACCAGGTGGAGGACTGGGTGGGTGGATGGGGCCAGGCATGATGGCGTTGGCCGGTCTGAGGCGGTAACGTGGTGGTCTCCAGGTGGCGCAGCTTCTTCCTGCTGGGATGTTGTCTAGGAGACATCCCAACCAGCTGCCTCATCTGGCTCCTCTGGATGTGGAGGAGCCGCTTTACTCCAACCAAACATCTCCCTCTGAGGGAAACTCAGGACACGCTGAGGAAACTATTCAGTCGTTTGTATCTATAGTCTCATTCTGCTGGTCACCACCCAAAGCTTGCAGCCGCGGGTGGAGAAACGAACACCTGAACAGAAAACCGAAACACAACTTCTGGCTTGGAGCCCCCGTCCAGGCAGGCGCTGCACCGATCCACCATCTCATTCTTTCCACACTCTGACTCTGAGCTGCTTGAACTCTTCCACTTGGCAGCGTCTCATCCCTGACCTGGAGAGGACGCTCCACTCTGTTGCAGCTGCGCACCATAATCTCAGATTCTTCTCAGCTTTCTGTCACTCCTGATCCATCAGCTATTTGAGTTCCTGAACTGTTACTGCGTTAAATGGAGTGGACGTCTTCATATCCTCAGGAAGGATTCATTGTTCCTGATACGTGGATATATTCCAGCTCCGGCCACCCCTTTTCAATTAGGAAACCAGCAGATGGAGTTTCTGAAATGGACGTCTTTGCTGCCAGTTAGATCTCTTAAAGATGTTCAGAAAAAAGCGCAAAGGGAAGATTAAAGCTGTGATAAAAGATGGGGAGGAATGAGATGTTGGAAGAATGAAGTCACAGCATGTATGGCAGATAACTGAACATCAGTACGGACAGAAAATACTTCATCCTTCAATGTCTTTCTCCATCCGTCTCGTCATCCCTTCTTGTCTCTGACAATCTCCACGTCCACTGAGCTTAACGTCTGTGAGACACTAGCTGAAAAGAGAGAAAACCTTCTCCCTCCCCTGTGATTTACGTTCAGATTCACTGCAGTGTACAAATCAGTCAGACGTGGCATCATCTGTATTCAGCAGACAAACAGCAGCCACCTCTCCACCTCTCCACCTCTCCACCCCTCCACCCCTCCACCTCTCCACCCCTCCACCTCTCCACTCCTCCACCTCTCCACCAGGCGGCTGACCGAAAGTGGGATGAAGTTGACGCAGCGCAGATTTGTCACTCCGTTCATGGCCTGAAGCTTAATGTTCCGGCTAAACTGTTACAGAATAGATGTTGACACAGAAGTGGCAGGTTCAGGAAGCTGACATGAGCGAGGGGATTTGGAGGGAGGATGCCAGAAGACGGCTGGAAGTAAATGTGACGTAGCCTCATACATCAGGACGAGGGACACAACCTACTTTTCTCTCCTCTTCGCTTCATTTAGTTCTCTGACTTTCTACATATTTTCACCCGTTTTCCTTTTTTTTTTTTGGTTTTTTTAAAAAATGGTTTTGGATGCAGAAGCATTAAAGGACCAGAGAGGGGAAGGTGGACTCACGTGGTCCATCTTGGTCCAGGGTGCACATTCTAGATGCAACCAGGCCTCTGCAGATCTGAATATCATCAAGGAAACATTGCTGCAGACAAATGAAGCAGATGTGGCACTTGCAGACCAGCAGGCAAGAGAAAGGAGATGATGGGATCTAAGGTCACTGATGAGCCGCCAGGGTACAGCAGCCATGCCAACATATATCAGAAAGAACAAGGAGCAGGACCCCCCACACCCAGATGGGAGATTAAAGTAGAAATAACCTAAAAAGCTATAAATATCTCTATGGATTGAGTAACACTGAGGATCTACCTTGCCTCTGCCAGCAGCCATGTGATTCAGCAACCACCCTGGAGCCGGCATTGCCCTGCCGCGTGCTGAGGCTGAACCCGGTCGTGTTGATGAGCAGTCACATAACGCCCAGAGCATCATGTGACTGGTGCATCTCACTTCAAGGTGATGCATTATGTCGGCAGCCGGACTGATTATTTGAAGGTGCACCAATAAAAATGCAAGAAGGCATTATCAGAGGAAATGAGAAAAGAAATGGAGTTATAAGACTTTTGCTGTCTTGGGAGATCTCAGAGAAGAGACAGGACACAACATCAATGCTGAATTTTTACTTGATATATTTCTGTAAATGGTTCTGATCATCAAGTTTGTTTTTTAAAACATAAACAGAGACTTTAAGGTTTAGTTTGCTGAAATCAAAACGAAGAAATGCTGAGAGGAAAAGTTGTTTAAAGCCGTCTTCTGTGGGAGTGTTAAAACACACACAAGTCAAGACTGACAGAGTTCCTCCGTTTGTTTCTGCTGAGCTGTTTCTTTTCCTCACTCTGCATCCATGACAACCGGTTCCTGTTTAATCCTGTTTTTATCTGCAACATTTACCGACAGGACGGAATGATGGAGTCAAAGATTTTTCTTCCTGAGGGGGACCTTCAGAACCTGGTCAGATGGGGGGTGGAATTGCTTTTGCTTGTTCATAAAACACTTGTTAAGCAAAGCAAACTCATGTTAAAGATCCATTACCAACGGTTGTAGGTAGAGCAGTGGTTCTCAAACTTTTTACAGTGAGTACCATCTAAGAAAATAGGAAGCTCTCGAAGTACCACCACCATGACCGACCTAAATACACTGTAGTAAATATAAAAAGCTACAACATACAAAGGAAGCATGTTAACTACTATTAACATTTAACTATTATATATAGATATATATGTATAAAAACTGTAAAAATAACCACTCATCTTATTGCACTTGATGCCTCCAACAGGGCGTTTCTATTGACTTTGCCAAAGATGTCATGACTGATTTCTCCCACCTGCTGGGACTGATTTTCTCCCACCAATCCCAAACATGTTTGTAGTCTTTTCTGAGACACAAAGTAGTAAGTAGTGGGGCATCTTTTTCCATTTAGATCTTTGATACACCACGTGATAATATAAAGGAGTCCAATTGGACGTGTAACAACATGTGACAGAGCAAGACGATCTGATAGGACATGTACTTGGCCAATCAGATGACGCTCTTCAATCAGCAAGCTAGCTTTGGATTAACGAAATCTCTCGTCTTTTCCACACATAAAAGTAAGTAATAATTATGTGAATGCTGTCAAGCATTTCTTTTAAACCGTTTTCACCGAACTTTTAAACCTTTGCAGAACCTTTGCTGTTTAAAGAGCGCTAAGTCAAGGATTTCGCAAGATATTGTTTTCCCCTCAAGTAAAGCCAGTGGTACGTGTACCAGAGTTTGAGAACCACTGAGCTAGTGGCTGAGAGACTGCTTTAAATCCCTCGTGCAAAGGTTGAAACTGCACAGGTGAGGAATAGCGGAGTTAATTAAATGTCTGTTATTGAATGTTTGTGTGTGTGTGTGTATATATACAGTGGTTTTATTCAGTCCTTATCAGCAATGAAGCAAGCTGGTAATTGAAGCTGAGTGGCTCTCAAGAAAATGATTAAAGCAAATAATGATGAGGGTCTGGGTGTGCAAAATAATTAAAGATGTGCTGAAAAAGATGAAGAGAAGATGGATATCAGAATAATGTCTACATCCTGGAGTCCCTCTTTTTCGACATTTTTACATTAAATAAATTTTTACCTTTTTTATTATTAGCAACAAGGTCTCCTAACCTTTTTATTTTTTTTATTATTTTGAACTGGGTTGATTGTTCAAACTGTTTTTTAAAAAGGTTGTCTAGACGTTTTTCATTGCTCACGGTGTGTGTTTGTATTTGTGAATGTGTGTGTGTGGGGGGGGGGCAGCAGGTTTTTACTATGTAATCGACCTTGTGGGTCTTTTTTAAAGTCTGTGTCAAACCTTCAGGTGTTTTCATGTGGAAAAGTGAGGGAATGGAGGGAAAAAGCAACTGAGCCCTTCATCAGCCCGTATCTCATCACACAGGAACATAGCTGACTGGAAATGAGCCAGAAAGCAATGATGCTGCCAGTTCTGAACTCTTCAGCCAGTATGTTCAGCCTTAAAAGGGTTTTTCAATAAAAACATGTTTTTGATTTGGATATTTGGTTAAGTGTAAGAATCTTTTCTTATAAAATATTTCTAGAGAATGACGAGTGAATTTCCTCTTTTGCTCCACATGCTGAGAAAGTACGCACAACTTCCATCTAGATGAACACAAACTTCTCACTTTAGGCTAAATTCTCCTTCAAAGCAGAACTTCTATACTGTAATAAATTTTTACACCTTGGGTGTCTTAAAGTCTAGTTCAGCACCCATTTGTATCCAGTCTCTTCTCTGAGCCCTATCCATCCAGTGAAAGTCAGTTGAATCTTGGAGAATCTCTTGCTTGTTTAATCCTTCATGGACCACAAAAGCACACCACATCAGCTCCTCTACGAGTTAACTGGTTTGGCTAACTGATACTAAAAGCCTTTTTGCTTATATTGTAGGTTAAATGGTGATCAATTGCTTCCCATCTGTAATCTGCATCCTTTCTGTGACTAATTGTGTTTATTATTAATGCTCTTCTGGACGTGTACCCTGATGGATCAGGAACAATGGAAACCATGGGGACACTGTTTTATAGTTTTATAGGTTTTATAAGCTGCAACCAGTAACAGAAACGAAGACGTCACCAAATCAGTGCGGTCTGGGCTGACCCCTTTACGTCTCTGATAATGTAAATGATCACGTCATCCATCAACATGTTGGGGCAGATGTTCTTGCACACAATCCAACACGTCTGCTGGAAAATATTCCAGAGGTCGCTGAAGTTGGTCCTCAAGGCCCTCTATAGGTTTCCGATGTATCTCTGTTCCAACACATCTGGCTTCAGTTAAACTTACCCAACAACCAATCAGGTTTTAACAATGATTAGTTTGAGTCAGGTGTGTTGCAGTGATAAATGGAAAACCTGCAGGAATATAGACCTGGAGGACCAAAACTGGGCACTCTTGTTTTTTTAAGAAAGCTGGCAGATTCCCAGCAGGGGATAACCGCAGCGTGTAGCGTTAGTGGGTCTGCAGAGAAGTAGACAGACGGAAGCCATACGGTTTACTTATCTCTGCTGTAAGTGTTGCAACATCTTGTTGCAAATGGAGTACTGTGGAGCTTCATTTGGTTAGCAGCACCAACAAGGCAAGGCAAGTTTATTTGTATAGCACATTTCAAGTACGTGACAATTCAAGGTGCTTTACATACAAACATTAGA
>JBAMHX010000017.1:19005775-19016181 GCA_037177515.1 Pseudomugil tenellus | reverse complement strand
AGTGGTAGTAGGCTGACTTCACAACTGTCTTAATGTGACTACTGAAGTTCAGGTCTGAGTCCATGACTACACCCAGGACTCCAACAAGCGAGTAAAGAAACCAACAGGCTTCACCTACTGACGGCAGTACGGCGGCGGTGTCATAACTGGTTAGGTAGATGTTCTAAAAGTAAAGATAAGATGATCATTTGTTCAGAATCATAACAGTACCATGGTATCGTTAAGACTAGGAACCAGTACCAAACGATACAGAGTACCGGTATACATCCCTAGTTGTAAACAACCTTTACACCGTGACCAACCAGGGTCAAAATCATTGACTGTATAAATAACTGGACAGCGCGTACAGGTTTCTGAAGAGCAGATTTGAAGGCAATAGGCGGGTCCTACCATCGCCATCTTGGTGTTCCTTCATTATTGAAAAATCCCAAAATGGATGAAAAAGGTAGAGCTGAGAGGCTCCATCACGGTGGAGCCAGCAGGAAGTACGCAGCTGTAACCAGTGATAGCGCTCTAACACACATCAATCAAAAGGACACGCCTCTAAATTTAAGATTAAAATAACATAGAAACCGAAGTGTCAGAAAAAAATCCCCCCCCCCCTTTTAAGACCGAAAATTATTCCGTCAGGTCTTTTCTAAATGCCGAAACATTTTTACTCTGTGATGTTTGTGGCTTATGATCTGTTTTCAGTTTGCATTTGGTTCATTTGTTTTGCTTTGTGCTATAAAGTAAAGCACAAAGCAAATGATCGTGATAATTTTGCCCTACGATGTCATGGACATTAACATTTTCCCCGACACTTTGCCAGGAGCATTTCAGACTTGCTGTTTTACACCAGATATGGCTGGAGATGCATGGAGTATGCTCATTAGGAAAGCTTTTATGCTCAAACATGCTTTACGCTGATCTCTAGGAAAGGTAAGCACACACGGTTCTGGTTAGAATGAATTGTTTTAGATATTTCAGTCCTGATTTTAATGAAATGTATCACACAGACAACCTTCATTTGGCACAGACAAGAGACAGCCATGTCCTCTGGAAGTCATACACAATGTGGTTCTTGCAGTTTTTTCAGTGTCCTATGTGCTAAAAAGAATTGCTGTGATCCTCTGCTGTATCTATCTCTGCTTTTATTGCTCTGTTTTGCCATCCTGGTGCCATGTGGAGCTCATCACTGACCATAAACCGCTACCCGATAGCGTAATGCATTTCCTGCACTACAAGTACTTTTACCTCCAAACGACTTCTTTGTTCATTTAGTTAATTAATTTTTCTGTACTGCTTGGTTCAATTCTGGGTCACAGGAGGGGGTTGGAATCTATCTCAGCAATTAGCAGGGAAAAGAGGCAGGATACACCTTGGACAGGTTGCCACTCCATTGCCGAACCAACACTGAGACAACCAATCACATTCTCTCCTTTGGAGGATTTAGAGTAATAAATTAACATAAAGTTTGTGTCTTTGTAGAGAACCTAGTTAGAACCCACACATGCAAACTCTGCAAAGTCATTGTTTAAAGTCCCCCAACCCTTCTTGCTGTGAAGCGCAGTGGTGGTGCACGACACCACTGGGCAGCCCAGTTAATCCCGTCCTACCAAGTAGATCAAACTTTATTTATATAAAGAATGTAATAAACACTGAGCACAAGGTATAAATGTAAACAACCTTACACTTTCTTTATGCCCCCTTCCCACCACTCACACTAATATACATGCACACAAACACACACACACACACACACTCTCCTGTACTATTTGCATTGAGGTATTTTCTAGTATTCTTGTCTGTCTTGTCGTTTTTCATGTCGTTCAGCAGTTTGGTCAGCATCAGTTTTAAGTGCCTATAAAAGAACTCAACCTTGCCGACTAAGTGTAGTTCTGAAGGTGAAAGAGTCCAACCCGACACTACGAAGGTGGATCTGATGCCGATTAAAATTTTACAGCAAACATCCCATTTTTATTTGTCAGAAAGCAGTTGCACCAATCATTTCTGCTGTCTGTCCACCTCCGTTCATGCCTTCGGGTTTGGAAAAACCCATCCTGGGTCTGTTTTTCAATTTGCATTTGTTTTCCAACATTGATTGAATATTCTATGTTCTCCTGCAACATATTTCTGGCTGTCAATCTGCTGCTTTGTCAAAGCGGAAAGGGGAACAAGAAGCTCCTGTCCAACTGGAGCCCAAGCGTATGAGGCATTCATGAACACTGCCGTCTGAGAATGAAAAAGCAAATCAAATTCTTTCTTTGCATACAGCCAACATAAAAACAGGCTTTCCCGTATCTCTCCATTCTCCTTGCGTCCATCTCCTCCTGGTTTACAGCTTTTCTATTCTTCTCACTCGCTCGGTGCAGTCAGTGAAACAGATGACAAGCATTGTGTGCATGTCTGAACTAACACTGCTGGCATCACCGTGCGTGCACATGATCATAAATTGGCACTCAGGGTGTCAGCAGTCTGGCGCAGGAATGGACTCTTCATGGATTTGAAGGCTGAGTGGAGCTGCTGTTCATTTATTTAGAACATGCAGAGACAGGAGGTACGATGGAGAGCAGCAGCAAATTTTAATGAATTTAAAGCAGAAATTTGCTCAGGTGGGACAAGCTGCACCTTTATGATCTTTATTTATGGAGCGCAGTGACCACAGATAAAGTAAATTTCTTTCCACTTTATGCCCGAACGAATGTGTAACAAGAATAATTGAGAACACGTTCCAGGATGTGCAGGGTCTTTAATCCGGACCATGTAGGACACGTTTCCAGCTGTGTGTCATCGATCATTATAGACATTCAATAAAAATGTTAATGAGCACTCTGACATTTTTGGACAATCGTTTGTGTCTCTGCACCACGACATGGATCACATCAATTTCATCTTTGTGTATTTAATACATTCACTGATAAAATGTGATATTTAAAACCTCAAATTTGCTTTCAATGAAGGAAATTTGGGTTAATCTGAAGCCTAAAAAGTTGGAATCAAAAAGTTCATCAGCTCTTATACTCATGATTTAAAATGGTTTCCAGTGAGATTCCAGGGACTGGCCCTGCATGTCTCCAGCTGGAGGTTTGGGCTTTGTGTCAAGACACTTTTCCCGTGGGATGAATTTCAGATGCAGAGCCAGGACTCACTGGCAGAGATGAGCACAAGTCTTTGATCTCAAGTCCAAGTCAAGTTTCAAGTCTTGAATCTAAAGTCAATTTTCATTGTGATGAGTTATTTGCCATGTGATGCCAGTCGACTGGGCGGCTTGAAACACTGCAATAAAATTAGTCCTGATAATTAGCTTCTAGTGACAGACTGCATCCCTCCACCTGATAAGACCCACTAATGACAATGTATCTAGTAAATGTCACGCTTTCGTTTTCACCCTATGAAGTGAAAAACAATCTGATGGAGTTTATGTTATTTTAGAATAAAAGTAATAACATGCTAATGTTCACATTACGCTACATTACACATCACGCTGTGTCCCAATTTTCAGTCTGCACTGCAGAGCAGACAAGGCTACAGAAAAGTTTTCACTCTGACAGCAAAGAAATATAATATTTGAGTAAATTATTTTTGGAATATTTTTGGAATATGTATTTAACAATGTCAAATAATTTTTTATATATATTCTATGACAGAATATTCAAATATTCTTCTTTGCGATCAGTGTGAAAATGAATATGAAATTTAGATTTTTTTCCTTAAAACTTTTTTCCTCAGATTGTATATTTTCTTGCACTGAATAAAAACACAAATTGAATTCCATGTTTGGGACCTGCAGCTTCTACTGGCAAAGTTTTATATTGATGTAGTTTTTTGCAACAAACCACATTTTCTGTTTCTGGCAAAAGTTTTGGATTATAAGTTATATTTGCAGTCGCAGAAACCATAAAGCCATTAAAACCATTATCTGTTGGAAACATGGAATCTGTTTAGCCATTAGATTGTATTATTCTGTTATGATTGATGTTTCTGCACCACCTCTATTCTTCCTTTTTTGTGCAAATGTGAATCCTGCAGCAGTTCCGAGCAATAATAACAGTAATGAACACAAATTATCAGACGTGAAAAGCGCGGTTGCTACGCAGCATAACATGAGAGCACAATTCAATGAGCAGAAGACGGCGCTCTGCTAGCCGCTATCCTGTAGCAAAAGTTATGAAGAGGTCTTTAAAAGGGAAAATGAAGACTAACATGGTCCCAAATAAAAAAAAAGCCCTAAAGGTAAAATTATTGCCCCTAAAACAATCTGATTCCTTAACTCTGCTTCTACAAGCTAACTAAAGCTAATGTTAGCTAGTGGTGGTATCCATCACTGTACTCTGAAGCTTTCACACTAATGCAGCAAAAACAAAGAATGCAGAAAACATCTGTCATGTCAGGCAACACTTAAAGTTTGTTCAATAAACTGTACAATCAAATGTTTGAATTTAAACTTCTAAGTAACTTTTTATTATGATGATTTCACTGGTCCAATTTCCATCAAATTACCTCCAGTTGTTTGCTATAAACTCTTATAATGGAGTGAATTTTATGTGTATGTCATTATGCAAGAATGGTGGAGATGGAGGTGTTGACCTAAACCAGCGCTTCTTAATTCCAGTTCTCAGGCCCTCCTGCCCTGCATGTCTTAGGTATGTCCCTTCTCCAACACAACAGAGTCAGATTCATGAACCTGCCCATCACATTCTTTGCAGCTTGTTAACGAGTCAGTCATTTATTTTAGGTGTGTTAAAGAATGGTTGCTTCTAAAACATGCAAGGCGGGGGGGCCTGAGGACTGGAATTGAGAAGCACTGACCTAAACGCAGGTAGAGGCAAGAAGCAGTCAAGATGCAGATTAACAGGATTTATTCTGGGCTAAACTTAAATACACACAACACAGACACTCACCACAGATGAACTAATAATGAACTAATGATCCAGCAACAAAACAGAAAACTCACGGGACTTAAATACACAGAACTAAACAAGGGACTGGTGTACATGATTACTAACTTAGGTGAAACCAATTAACTGAAATAGAGCAAACAGGAAACAAGGAACTCTACAAAATAAAACAGGAAACCAAACTAATCAAACCCATAAACCCTAACAGTATATTAGTGTTAATAATCCCAACTACAGCATTTAAACAATGTGCAGTTGTACATATATAATGTATAAATGTCCTTATCATGTCATATTTTATAAGCTTTTAGCGCGTTAGGCTGCAGGAAGATGTGTTTAGTTATTGAATATAAATAAAAATGAGGCCATTTAAACCAATTTAAACCAGTACAGTGTTAAAGTTCAGGTGGTGGGCCAGTTTGTACTGGAAAAGTTGGGTCCCAGTGTAAAAAAAAAAGTCTGAATTCCTGCCTTAATGTAAAAACAAAGTACTCAAATTGATTATTGTTAAATCAGGTAGCTTTAATTTTTAGCCAACATATTCCTCTTTTTTACCGGAGTCCATGACGCTTCGGGTGTATCCGTTTTAGAACTGCAAGGATTCGCTTCCAACCCAACCTGTCGCTGTGAAACTTCTGTTTGAAGTATCTGATGCCCCCATTCTCAACTGACCCCCATCCTTCTTCCTTATCTTCACTCTCCTGCCTTTTGCACGGCTTCTATCTTTCACCTCCTCATCACAGTAAAGAAAGAGGTCACCATCTGTGGCAGTAGGAAGGCCTTCATCTATTAATCACAGCTACATTTAGCAGCATACTTAATACAGCACAGCCTGCCAAATGCATGCAGGAACATAATGGGAGTAAATATTTCAATAACTTGCTGAATATTAAGACAAGCCGGTTTCTCCTCCGCTGAACTGTGGGCTGTGAACAACTTGTAGGTGTTGTGGAAAACCAAACAAGCAAACAGGAGGGGAGATGAGAAGCTGTTTCTACAGGTGCTACAGAGCGCTTAGTGGAAGACGTTTAATACATTCAGAATTAAAATTTAAACTCCGAGCCATATTTGGTACAAGCAAAATAAATAGTTAATAATTTGTATTTGCTGTTTGTGACTAGACCTGCTGAAGCAGGATTTTCTTTCTACGCGGATCAGCAAGGTTGAAAGTGCTGCTTGTCTGTAAAAATTCCAGATATGAGCATAAAATCTGATGTTTTTCTATGCAAAATCTTAATCCTTATGGAAATGCAGAGCTCTAGCTGTCAAAACAAGTGACAGCTCATTTAAACTTGCGTAGTATTTCCGGAAAAATGGAGCAATATCAAGAAAAGCTAAAATATGAAAAGTCACTTATGCAGAAAAGAACATTTTTAGACCGTGACCCTGTTCAGCCTCCAGTGGTTGGGCTGCCACGTTGTTAGCAAACAAATTAGCAAAGGGGAGCTAAAAGGACCCTTAGCATTAATTTATTTTACGGTTTTTGCTGAAATAGATGTTAATGGTGGACATGAAACGAGGAGCAAAGAGGGGAAAATAAAAAGAAATAGACAAATCGGAAAGAATATAAAAAAATGGAAGAAAAATTTGTTTACGCTGCTTTAACATATTACAAAGTGTTTCACCTAACAGTGATTATATATGATTATATATTTCAATATCAAAACTTTAAATAAGCCATTACATATGCAGGTATACCACTGAGCTAAACTAAAGATACTAATTACTCGTATCGCTAACAAAAAGCAAATAAAAGACCCCCCACCAATCCCACTTTAAATAAACTCCCATCCCATCAGGCTCCATGTGTCCCAGAGGAAAGGGATTGGACCCAATGAGCAGGCAGATCCAGGGATTTGGAGGCTACTGCGAGCGAGCAGACATGAACCAGGAAGGTTGTGGAAGCATGTCACACAAGGCGGCATGAGGAGGTGGTTCCAAAAAGGATGAGAGGCTTCAGCAAAGGTTTCCTCTGAAAAGATTGTTAGCTTCAATCTATAGCAGAACAAAAATGGTTCCAAAAACGGAGAAACAGATACCACATGTTGGTTGTTCAGCTATCTGGCGTTGAATCCAGGAAGGATTAGCCAAGATATACTGCTGGTGGGCAGCTGGGAAGGATAGATTAATGGCACGCACACACACACACACACACACACACGAAAAAGGGACACAGCTGGGCCAACTGTCCAAGAACTCATGACATCGTGTTGCTGTGAGGAAGATCTGCCCACATTGAGGGCCAGCCTGTCCAAGACCACAGAGGCTGGCAAGACTGGAACAGTTTTATTGTTTTTTTTGTTTTGTTCAGTTTCAGAGGTGTGTGCATCACAGAGAGATGGCAGCACTGTTTCTAACTCCTCAGTATAGAAAGTAGCTAATGGCTGCTCTAAAAGTCGCTAAATGACATCATCGCCTGATTTGCATATCTGTCCATTTGCGTGTTATGTAATGGTTCATTACATGATAATGATGATAATGATGATGATACGGTTCATGGTTTATGTTGCTGAGCAAAACCAAACGTGAAAAATAGCAATATCAGTCAGATCGAACATGAAGCAGCAAAAATGGCTCAATTCAATGAAGACCCAACATCCTAAGATCCAGAAGACCACGTTAGGTCTCGTAACCTGAACACAAAGGACTCGGTCAGAGGTTTCATGGGGTCAGAAGTCCAGTGGGGGTCCGAGGTCCTGTGGGTTCCGAGGTCCCGTTGGTTCTGAGGTCCTGGACATATGTCGGGTCGGTAGCTTCAATGTTTCAGCTGAATGCTTCCAACACGGACGTGGGTGTTGGCTTCATCATGGCCTGCAGGACCTTCACATCTGTAGCTGGGACAGTTTCACACAGTTTTGAGTTGAGATTGCCTTCAGCCCTTCCTGCACTCTGCCTGGTAAACGTTGCTGTAATCCCTGCCACGTGTTAAACATCACATGAAACGCTGACCTTTTTAAGAGTACCTGACTGTTTGACCTTTTCAGCGGTGACTGCAGCTTTCTTACCACACTGTTACAGACATGCGAAGAATCAATGCGTGTGGACGTTTGCAGCAGACGGCAACCTTGTGCCTCAACAGTTAAGGACAGATCAACTTTGACATTCTGAACACTGATCGAACGTACGGGCAGAAAGAGGAACTTAAACAGAGTGATTAATGTCCCACAGGGGAGATAAATACTGTGCAAGTCAAAAAGCATAAGAAGTCACTTATTTAAAAAAAAAAGTCTGTAGGTTCAACAGTTAAAATTAAAAATGGCCAACCAACATAACATAACTGCCCCTTACAAAGCTTCATTAAGGTAAAAATATTCATATACACACATAATACGGTAAGAAAAACCTGACACCTGAAGAACATGACTTTATGAATATGTTTCAAGTCCTGTGTTGGACATTAGTTTGTCTTAATTCTCTGTATCTGGATCTGCTGCTGGAGAACATCTGTTTCCAGTTTGGACATGTTTTGTGTTCAGAGATTATGTTCTGCATATCCTGGTTGGAACCAGAGTGTTACACCACGGTGAGGTTCTGTCTCAATTTCCTGTTTTTATTTTGAAGGTTAACTCTCCTCTTGTTTCTGGTCACTTGCCCTTCCTCCTGTGTCACCAGTCTGGTCTTCCCTGATTACCTGATTGTGTCCACCTGCTTTCCATTACCCTCCTGTGTTTAAATAGTCTGCGTTTCCCTTGTCTTGTGCCAGTGTGTTGTCTCCATGCGTTATCACTAGCCGTCAGTCAAGTCACAGTCTTGTAAATAAGCTCATTTTGTTATTTCCCTCGTCAGAGTGGTTTTTCGTTGTTTGATTCACTTAGTAGTAATCCTTAGTTTAGTAGCCTTTTGGTTTTGCCTCCTTGGAGTGAGATGTTGTTTCTATTTTTATTCCAGTTATAGCCTTTTTGTTAGCTACAGTTTTTTTTGGTGAAGAATAAAATCCTACTCATTACTTTCTGACCCTGCGTCTGAGTCCAGTCCATGTTCCTGCCTGACATTTACAGCAGATTTTCTTTCTGTAAGCTTTTTTTTTTTTTTACTTTACACATTAAAAGAAAACTAACATTTCATTTTTCATTTATCACATTTATATTAAATTTAAATTAAATGTCTTGAAATGATTCCTACATTTTAAAGAAGAGACAGGAGTCCTTTATCTGAGGCCATGACAAGATCATTAGTAACTTTCACCAGTGCTGTCTCAGTGCTATGATGAGTCTAAATCCTGACTGAAATTCTTCAAACAGATTGTTTCTGGTCAGATGGGCACATAGTTGAGTTAAAATTATTTTCTCAAGAATTATAGGTATGAAGGGGAGGTTGGATGTCGGGCTACAATTAGCTAATATTTCTGGATTGAGAGCTGTTTTTTTAGGTCAAGGCTTATTACAGCTTAGCTTTTATATGATGACCACCATCTGGATACATGAACTGGAAGAAGGCCACTTATTGTTTTTCCATCCATGTAAAATCTGTAAGAGAAAAACAAAATAATTGCATGGAGAGATCCATAACAGAGCTGTATTAATGTAGCATTGACTTTAAACAAGTTAAAGAAAAATGTATTTTTGTTGTGTTATCATTTATTTGAAGCTGAGACAAGATGCTGAAACACATATAGTTTCCTATACTCACTGAGATAGATACCCGAGAGATTCAAATATTTTAGTAATATAACAGAAATGCTGTTATGATATAACATTAATTATGCAGTAAATTTTGAAATCCCTGGAGACTGTCTTTGCTTTTTTCATGGCTGTGCCTCTCCAAGAATGTAGCTGGACTCAGTTTGGGGCCCCTTTAATGTTGGTCTAGAACCACCACTGTGCCTAACTGGTTTTTAAAGAGGGATGGGCAGGAACTGCAAAGCAACAATAACTATAAATCCTTCTTCTTTGTCATCATTCTAGGCTAACTTCTGTTTTCAAGTCTTGTTTCGATACAAGTGAAAGATGGATTATTGGATTAGGTCAATAGCCTGCCAGAGGACCTCAGGGCCGCAGAGACTGTTAATATTTTTAAAAAATAGGCTCAAGACTCACCTTTTTAGCTTTTACCTGAATTAATTTATCTTCTTTTATATTATTTTATTTAACTCTTTTCTTACATATATTTAATTCATTTATATTTTATTTATTTATTTATTATTATTTTTAATTTATCTCTTTTTAGCCAATTTTATTAAGCATTGTTTTATTGTTCAGATCTAATCTGCTTTTAATGTTTCTCAAGGTTTTATTTATTTAATTTATTATTATTATTGCTTTAATTAATTTTATTTGATTATTTATTTATTTTTAATTTGTCTATTTATAATTTAGTTTTAATTACAGTGTTTTCCTCATTGGAATCCTCCACACTGGGGCTGCTACGTGCTTGGTCTGGGGGTTGTTGACATGGCGGATCTATGGTGGATGGATCCCAATTATATCCTTTCCTCATATCAATGGAGATGTTATTCATTCATTCATTCATTCATTCATTCATTCATTCATTCATTCATTCATTCATTCATTCATTCATTCATTCATT
>JBAMHX010000017.1:18958796-18970996 GCA_037177515.1 Pseudomugil tenellus | reverse complement strand
TCTGATCAATTTATTTATATATATATATATATATATATATATATATATATATATATATATATATAAAATGTGTGTATATGTATAGGGAAGAGGAAATGGACTGCAGGACATTTATTAACACAAGAAGAAGACAGTGGGGCTCAAACCAAAACACACAAAAGGAACATAAAACTGTTAAGTATGAGAACACAACTAAATTGTGTCTGATTATAAGTCTATAACTAATAAAGGGGCCAGTTACATATGGGCAGAGGTGGATCTAGATTGGCAACCACCAACCCTGTGGGTCCACGCTCCCACCCAGGGGTTCCAGCCACGCAGCCCAGGAACCAGGGCACATCCACTCTAATGACTATATATGTATCACTGATGTGCTTCCATTACAGTTCCTAAATTGAACACTAAGTATTATAGTATTCATGTTGTTGATATTCTTGCTTTGTGGTAATACTGCAGATGGAGCAGCGCTTCCAACCCCGTCGTCTGTCACACAAACACAATAAAGACTTTGACTTAACTCGACTTATAAGATTTTCACGCTGACTCCAGCGCTTTGTCCTCCTGCGCTGGATTCTTTTCAAGATCTCATATGGGTATCCATGGCAACGGAAAAGCTGTTTACCAACAGGATCAACTGATTAAGCTTCCCGGAGCCAGATTAATAAGTGAAAAAACACCAAATCACGGCCAGCTGAAGAGGAAGCAGGGCTGGAGCGAGACGAGTGAAAAAGACACAAGAACAAAGCAAAAATACAGAGAACGTCATGGCAACAGATACTTTAAGGTTTAACAAGTCGTTGAAATATGTCTGTACAGGTTAAACATGACATAATCTTGTTAATGATCTGATTTAGTGGAATATTTGCTCATGTTTATGGTCATTATCTTCATTTCTTCTCTTGAAACATCATTTCCTCCTTCACACAATAGAAAATCTGTTTATGTGTTCCAACAGGGAGGACATTCAGATATCAGATTCTTCACACAGCTTTAAATTCAACCTGCTGCCTTGTTACCTTTTAACAAATAACTGCAATTTTCTTTACTATATGTGTCTTTATTACATTTAGCTGTTTCAGTTGAGTTTGCAGGAATTTTTTTCTCTGAGAATTTTACAAAGCAGCAAATTTTTATCTACTTAATTTTCAGGTTAGCTTTTTTTTTAGTTTCATTCACTTGATTTGGTACATAACCATCCGATTCATAGCAGTCAACATTTTTAGTAGTCAACAGTCTTCAAGCGGGAAAACCACATTTCACACTAGTAATGTGTCGTTCTTGGACGAGCTGATTCTTTGTAGCAAACCAGAAGAGACAGAAGAGAGCTGAATCTCTGGGTGGGATTCTATTTTGTAGACACACCATGATGTCATTTCCATGAAGGAATGATCCGTTTCATAACACTATGCAAACAGAGGAAGGGTCACTGACCAGATACACATAATCAAGCTTAAATAACAAGTTCATCTGCAAAAATGGAGAAATTACTCAATTTTGAGTGTTCAGATTTTTGCTTTTCTTTACTTGATTTGCTTGATGTAATTTTTATGTTCAGTTTTTTTTAAAGTTGATTAAATATTGAACACAACTTTATTTTCTAATGAAAGAATCTACAAAATGAAGATCTTCAGATAAAAAATATAAATATTGCTTAGCAACAAACAAACCAATAATTGCTAAGTTAAATACAAGCTGAGTGAAACCAAACCCTTTTATTTGAGGGAAAGCCAATGCTTCCTAGTCAAAAGACAAACTTCCATCTCAACTAAAAGCACGAGCTTTGTGAATGTCTGTAGCCGTGTTTCTCTCACACCTAGAATTGTACCAAACCTAAATATCTGGAAAAGGAAACACTTACATGTGAAAAACCTCATTTATTGCTGATAAGTTTTTACCCTCTCATGTGGTTTTCAGTCATTTTGATGTAGAAGTTTTTGCATAATTAAAGTGGAAATACTTTTTCTGCATCTATGTGTCCCCGGATGTGACTCAGTATGTCATCTGACTGGTATGGATGGTTCGGTACGAAGCAAACAGGCAAACGTTTTTTTTTTTTTTAACTTGTCTTGTCCAGCATTAAAACAGGCAGATAATGTGGATCTGTCTTTTGTGTCTTGCCGAACAACTTTGCTCTGTCAAGAGGAACTATATGTATATACAAAGTTCCTCTTGATGATCTGAATTCTTTATTTTGGTTACATCACCGTTTTTTCAAGATTTCAATGCGCTGCTGGACACGAACGGAGGGGACAGAAAAAGAAAACAGGAAAAAGGGATAGAGAAAACAAATACACATCTATACTCGCACCCTGTTCACCTTTCTGTCGCCAGCACAAGCTCCGGGCAGGCGGGCAACAGTCGGCCCCGATCGATGCCAAAGCAAGACCAGCCCAGGGAATGGGGGCGTAAAATGACCCTGTCACTCCCCACTCCCCCAAGCAATTAATTATTGTGAGGTGTGCTGTCTGTAGCTAAAATTGAGGAGCAGGGACCACATCATGCTAGGGGCAGGGCACCCTAAGTAGCCCCGCCCACCATACATTCCGTAACCCACCCCTCAAGAGCTGTATGTTTACTATCTGTAGTAGTTGTGTTTATATATAAGTGCGATTAAAACTGAGCAGCGATCAGGTACTGAATGCAGCAACAAGGGCCACCTTAATTGTCCCCACTACCACACCCAGCAAACGAAACCGCCCCCCCATGTCCCTAATTGTGTGTGTGCTGGTGAGTGGGATGAGTGAGGAGCCCTGGGAGGTAAGACCAGAGGGGAGCATCATCCCCTCTAGAATAAGAGCTGCTGTCTGCACTAGGCACCCCGGGCCCCCATTGCAGGCCACGCCAGCAGCAGGCCAGCGGCAGACCAGGCCTACCCAAAACCCCCGCCCGGCGCTGGTGACCACCTCTGCCCTCAAAAAAGGGAGAGGCCATCCCCGCTCCCCAGAGCCCAGGACCCCCGCCCAGCCCACCCCGAGCACCCCGGCCACCCGCCACGGGCCCAACGACCACAGCCCAGGCCTTCACCTGCGGTCCCACCCCACTGCCACAAGCGGCACCAACCATCGACCCACCCACTGCTCCACCACCCGGACTAGACACTGAGCTGCCCCAGTAGCAAGGCAGCCAAGACCCCCATCCAGACAACCGCCATGTACCCACAGCCCCCGGGAACCCCAAACCAACCGCTAAACCCCGGAGCGAGGAGGGTACAATCCACCACCAGGACTAAGTGATGGAGCTAATCACAGGGGACCAGAGGGAGTGAAATTCAGCTAATTTGTCCTTTGAAGAGGCGACATTGTCTCAATACTGATGTGATCTAATAAGAGATTTCTAAACTGCTGGGGTGGCTTTGAAAAGTCATGGCAAATATTCCGCAACAAGTAGAAAACTTGAATGAAGTTATGTGGCTGGATTGCTTTAGCTGCAATTCTAGCTGATCAGATTTAGCGAGAACTGCGACTTGAGCACTAGACACTGTTCAACACCTGCAAATAATAATTGTTTGCTGAAATTTTACTAATGTCGCTCTTATTTTGCTGCAAACTGTCATGGAAACGCAGCTCTGGTTTGGTCTGAGCAAACTCCCTCATTGTCTTCTTTTCAAACCTTTAAGGCTCCAATGCTGGAGGGCCGGTGTCCAGCCGGTATCCAGCCGGTGTCCAGCCAGTATCCAGCCGGTGTCCAGCCGGTATCCAGCCGGAATCGAGCCGGTATCCATTCGGTGTCCAGCAGAGACCAGCCGGTGTCCAGCTGGAATACAGCCGGAATCAAGATGGTATCCAGCCAGAGTCCAGCTGATATCCAGCCGGAGTCCAGCCGGTTTCCAGCCCGAATCCAGCCGGTATCCAGCCGGAATCCATCAGATGTCCAGCTGATATCCAGCCGGAGTCCAGCCCGAATCCAGCAGGTATTCAGCCGAAGACCAGCCAGTGTCCAGCCGAAATCCAGTCCGAATCCAGCCGGTATCCAGCCAGTGTCCAGCTAGAATCCAGCCGTGTCCAGCACGTTTTTGTTGTCTCCGTGCACCCAACACACCTGACAAGAAGCTGTTGGATCCATTTGATTTGAATCAGGTGTGTTAGTTTAGGGAAACAAGCCCAACAGACACCTGCTGGATACTGCAGGACTAGAGTTTCTCATCCCTGCTTAAGTCACAAAAAGCTGGCACACTGATGGAAAGAGGTAAAAAGAAGAAAAGATGAATAGCTCTTAAAGATAAATTGTGATAATTGACATTTAGGTAAAAATTGATTTGACTGAATACATTTAACTTTTTTGTTTTAACCTTTTTCTTTCCTTCTCACCATGACGTGTCCGTATCATTCCACTCTGTAATATAACCCTCTACTCTCATTTCTGCACCCGGCTCTTTCCACCTCACATCACAGGAAACAGAAGCTGTCTGTGCTCCATCAGTTATCAGCAGCGTTGTGAAAAACAATCCACAAGTTCTGCTGAGAGAAATCACACACAAGAACACACAACCTGAAGCTCACACTGGACAAAGTGGAAGCAGAGCACGTTTGCCGCGTGCCTTCCAAGATTCCCTCAAATCGCAATTTCAGCATTGTTGTCAAGGAGCTGATTTTCAAAAGAATTTGATGCTTTTCACCGGCTTCAAACAGGAAGTGTGTTTTTCGTAAGTGACTTGACTATCACAAGGGCACACAAAGGGAAGGAGATCAAACATTACCCTGGTGATGTCTGGTGGCCAAAAATGTCCAGAACTACTATAAAACATACGGTAATTAATCAATCTTTTTTGGGTTTTTCTTTTCATAAATCATTTAAAAAATATTCCAAGTGTTGAGTCACTTTTGGGACTTAAATGCTTTAAATGGCTGTTCGAATATATACAACAATCACTGGAGACGTAGAGCATCAACCAGAGACAGAGGGCTGCATGATGGCCGAAAGAAGGTTCCTGTTTGGAACCTGGGTCGCGATGCAGAGCGAGACACTCACAGTTTGCTTCTTTTACCCGCAAATAGATGAGTTCTTTCCAGGAACTCGAATCTGGGGAGTTGCAACCTTCATTGGGAATAAATGGATAAAAAAAGATGGATGGGCAGATTAAATAGCAGGCTGAGCTACGTGTCTAATTGCATAAAATATTAATGATCAATTATGGTTAAATGAATAATTAATGACATAAAGTTCAGTCATTTTCTCATCCATATAAAATAACTTTTACCCCAAGCTGTAATTTCATCCATGTTCATATTCAGTGCAGATAAATGAGAAAAATAATTATTAAGCTTTTCTAATCATGTTTAAATCAAATGTTATGAAATATTCATTTCTAACAAAGTGCAGACTCTGAAACCACACAGACTTCTTCAAACTCAGACAGCAAAGAATATTTGGTGTAAATTTGTGCCATTAGGTGTTGCATATTTCCGAAATGGTTTCCTCTCAGCTCAGCTTGCTGATCAACAAGAAACGTGCCAACAAACCGGCTGCAGTACGACTACAACTGTAAAGACTTCCTCGTCATTGGGCCTCATGCAAAATTATTGCATCGTGTTGCATCTAAAATGCAACGCAGCAGGTTTGGTCATGATGCATGCCCAGAATTAGACTCGCTAGCTGAATTAAAAGAGCAGGAAAGGAGATGTGATAAATCTGACCATGACGTGAGCAGAGCTGCTTTTCCCTCCACAGCAGACATTTGAATGGTTTTTAATCAGGCAAAAGGCAGATTTTCTGTATCATTTCCTGCAGATTAACTTGCATTCTTCTTCTGCTGCCTTTTAATGGTTCCTAAAGGGTTTTCTTTGGTTGGTAGCGGAGATTCAATGCAATCTCCCATCCTGAGCATAAGGCGACAGTGGGAAGGAAAACTCCCTTTTAACAGGAAGTAAAACCTCCTACAGAACCCGGCTCAGGTAAGGCAGCCATCTGCCTCGACTCGCTGGGGTCAGAGAGGACAGTAAAGACGGATAAATATACATTGCAGCTTCTATCCAGGAAGACCTGCAGATGAAGGAAAATAAAAAGTAAGACCTGCAAAAAAAGAAGAAATAAGACCTTCAGAAAAAAGAGAAATAGGTTAATGGCCGTGCAGACTACAACAGGAAATTGGAAGGTTTGCATAATTTTTTGTCTCCGTATGCACGCAGATTTCCCCAACCAAAACATTCATGTAAACCAGAAATAAAGTGAGAACGAAATGCTATTTTTGGGTTTTTGCCTCAGACCATTTCCGTCTAAACGTAGCCTTAATATCCAATCATGTTTCTCGCGGCTTCAAGAACAACAAAGTTCTGCTTCCTGCGGAATATGCAGTCCGAGGCTCTACTTCCTCCTCACTGGAAAGGAGTCTGCTTCAAGAGGAATGGTTTGAGCATCTGTGAAGTGATAGTAGGACAGAGTAAGACATGCTGTATATGTGATTGCCTTATCGTTTACAGGGTTCAGCAACCCAAACCAGCGCTGGGGACTGGGGAAGTTTACAGGATGCTAAACGCTGTTACCATGTCTGCTTTTTCTTTCTGGCTTTATCTTACACGCTGAGCTTGATGCGTTTTGGAAGCATCTTTTGTTAAAAATAGAACTGCCGCGCACGTTTAGTATCGAGCCACTGGAACTAATAATGGCTGCACATGCAACCAGTGGAAACTGACCTTTAGAGACACTGTTGGAAGCACAGAGTAGAGCTGCTTCCATTGTTACAAAATGGTTTTGCTTTTGTTTGGTTTTATTTTAGGTCCATCCTGACAATATGTTCTGCTGGCATATGGCAGATGCTCAGCTTTATCCAATGTTTCATGCAAACAAATGATTTTATTGACATTTTAGTTCATTTCCAGGTAAATCAACATGACACAATCTTCTATTACTTTCTCAATGCTTTCTGTCAATGAATGTCATCATTTGTTGCTGCTGCTGGTTCCAATCCATCCAACTGCTGCTGAAAATAAATCAAATTAGCTACTGAATCATCGACTTTGCACAATTAACAGAATTAAGAGTCGCTTTCCCTCCATTCAACCTGTGATTTTACAGCCGTAGTCATTATGAAGACGTGCTACTTGATGCTTTTATTTCATTTGCCCCACAGCCGTGTAATTATGCTGTTATTGCCAGCAATGTAGATGCACACCATATATGACAGCTGATGTCAACAGTCATTACAGCTGGACGCTCACGGAGCTGTCAACTTGTGCCACCGCAATAAGCAAATAAATAGCATTAGCATAGGCTAGTTGACACACTGGATGAAGATCATAAAAATGGCAAGTTATTTTCACTGCAATCTACAGCCAGACTCACACCAGCTTCACATTCTGATTGATTTTGCACTAATTCACTCTGCTTCTACATTTTATGCTGTACTCAGTCCAGATGCACTTTTAGTAAAGCTGCTCTTCAGATCTCACTTAATCTCAGCTTTAAGCATTGTTTGTTCACCCCTCTTCTCTGGATTTACATCCCTCCTTGGAGAGGACGTGAAGTTAGTTTAGTAAAATGTCAAACTCATGAATAAATGATTGTAATTAAGCCTGAGATGGAGGAATGTGATTAAACATTAAACATGACAGGATCACACCGTGTTCGACCAGCAATGTCTGTTAACAGACTGATAAAGTGGATTAAAGGATGATTTTTTCCTATCGTGTAGTACTTCATGTATTATAAGTATGATCAAGCTCCCATGTCGTCATAGTGCCGCGTGCGTTTTGCGAGTGTCTGGCCTTGTTAGTTCATTTCATTCTACCTCGAGGCAAACATTAAGCTGCTTTACGGTTCGGCCAGTCTTGATGTTTCTGGTGACTCGCTCTCATGCCCGAACGATGTTACAGCATCATGCTGCAGTTTCTGAAACTGAAGGCAGCAGCAGGACTGGTTTTGCCTGGTAAAATTCCCACCACCAGTGTTCACTTCAGGATCAGCTGGCACTTCCTGTTTTAGGAAAATAATGGTGCGTTGTCACCTGACATGTTGCACATACATCACGAGCTCCTGGAAGAAAACAAAAAAATCTGCTGAAATTTTATCAGCGCCAACAAATAAAAATGGTCCTCACAGAAAAATGTAACCACAAACTGACCAATCACAAGCGAGTATTTCAGTGTAACTGTGAAGTGTAGGAGAGGTGCACGTCAAGCCTTTACGAACATTTGCTGTGCTTTAGGGAGTGATGTTGCAAGTGCATAAATCCAGCTTTTACTTCTGGTTTAGTGGGATGAAGAACGAGGCCAGTGGAACCAGTGGAAATACGGCTCAACCTCTTCAAATTTAACTGAAATCCAGTCACACAGCCACAACCAATAACTGAACTAAATAATTAAAGGTACAGATCCATGATTATAATCATCATTTAAAAATAACTAGTGTTCGTTTTTAGTTCGTCAGATAATTTAACATTTAACTGCACTGCAGGTCAAAAGTGCAAAATCAGGAAAATTTAAGTTGCAGCATTTAAACACTGTTTTTACAAAATCTGTTTTCAGGGTGATTGAATTATTTATCTACAAATAACTGTATGATTAGGGAGTTTCTGAGACCAAACAATTGCTAAGGTCACACTATTTTATTTATTTTCTTTTCGCATGAAAAGTGAAAATTATTGTAGTGAGGAGTTCTGCTTCCCAGCATAGATTACAACAGGAAACAAGTATGTTTAACTACAACAGGGTTTTTTTTTTATTTTTACTTTAAAGTGATATAAAAGGATCTTAGAAACCGTACATATCGTGTGATATTTTTTCGCATTACTAAAGCCAAAGGGACAGAAACATCTGATACAGTAAGCACATTGCGCGATGATAAAACACACCAAACCAAACAAGTAGTAATTGGGTTTATTTTACCTGAACGGGAACGATACGATTTAATGAAACTCATAATCACACATGGCTAAATTAGCCAGAATTAGCCGTAAAGTTAATTGTCATCTGCAGTCTCTTTAGTCCCGTTGAGAAAAAAATGTGTATTTGAGTTACTATCTGGATCATTTCAGCTCTTCTTCTACATCATCATAGGTCAAGTTTTCTTTTAATCAACATTTTATTGAAGTTTGTGGTGCTCTAAAATGATTTAATAAAAATAAACACTGATGCTTTTCATGTGAAAGATGCAGCAGTGGTACCCATTAGTGGTTTAGCGTCGCTTTCATGCTAGTTTTTGTTGTTTTTCTGCTCTAGCCAGTTGGACTCAACAGTGTGTTAAGTTATTCATGACTTGTGCATTTCAGTCAGGTATGTTGCAGCAGGAAATAAAAAATCCTGCAGGATTGATGCCCTCATCGAGGCACCGAAGGCATCGTGAAAAATTGCATGCAGCCAAATTTTGCCTCATTTACCAGAAATTGTGTGCAACACTGCTGCTCTCCATGTGGTTGGGTTTATGTTGGTTGAAGGAAACTGCAGCTTCCTGCTGTGCCAGAACAACACTTGGTGCTAACTTGATACACAGCTCCTTCTTGAAATCAGTTTGCTTGTCGGCTTCACTCGTGGCGGGCGTTCAGTCAACGAGAGTCTCCTGCGGTTCCCTGTCAGAAAGTTGTGCGACTGTGCTGGCAGGCTCCTGTATAACAATATCCTTTCTTTAGACAACAAAACGCGTGTCTTACACACAAATGTGTTATTCTCTGTCTGCCAGTAATATGCTGGATGTGGTCTTTCTTCTTCAGATAAGCACAAAATGAGCCTATAAATTTGTGCTTATCTGTGTTTTACAGTACTGGGACTGCCTTCAGTCAACATCCATCCAACAACAGAAGCCTTCTGGCGGGAAATCCTGCTACCAGTCACACAGATAACATTGACCATGTTAATTAATTAAAGGTATAACTTTACTCTCTGGCTCTCATGTGCTTCTGCAGCCAGCAGCAGCTGCCTTCTCTCACTGTGAAAAATTAGAAATTCAGCCATAAGGCCAGAGGAAACACAGGATGAATGAATTTATGGTGAAAAAGTCTTTGCAATACTTGGACACGTTCTGAACGTATCTCAAAGTACTTTAAAAGCTGACCCTTATCTATTTTAGAAAAAGATTGAGTCTGGTGGAATGAAAGGCGAACACTTAGGGACATTTTCTTCCTCTGTTACTCTCACTCAGTTTCTTGGTGTCATTAAAAGTTTAAAGCTGTTAGAAATTAAAGAGAAGTAATCAATACTTAACAAAGCAGAATTACTGAAATTATAGCGAGCCTTAAGCAATAGCAGGGAACTACTGCTGCTGCTCAGGGCGCTCCGCTTTGTAAACAGCTCAGAAACATGTTGATATAGCTTTGTGACAAATTCCAATTACCTCAAAGGGGTTCAATCACTGGTTCCTGGTATATCATCCTCACAAGACATTCTCCGTTTAATTCAGCCAAAACGCTGAGCCAACCCAAACAGTGCTGCCTATAACTAATGACTGGACCATGAGTTAATGAGCAGGAAAGGAAATTGAATTAGAGCTGGCGTCTGGAACCTCTTCAGTTGCTAAATCGTTAAGCCGTGTTATATCTTCGCTGCCATAAAAACAGGAATTTAAGCAGGTTTTTATAGCAATGCCTTGTTCCCAACTTATTTGTGGAATGCAAACTGACATTTAATGCCTTTGAGGCAGACATTTAGTTTGCCTTTCAGCAGATTCTTCTTCAGGTCGCAGGCTCTGCTACAGGATTGTGTTTACCAGGGTGAAATGGCTGAAAAGTCAAGAGCTGGTTGTGTCATTTTGGCTGTTTTAGGTTCACATGGATGGTGTAGCAGCAACTCTTAACTCCCACTGGTGTCCAAACAAGAGACGTTCAGGTCTCTGGTACAACATTGTTCTGTGGGATTCCTACTTTGTGAATATGCTCATGCACTGAGAGACAGAAAACAGTTGGGCTGCCGGGCTGTATTGATTAAAACGTGAAGGTTTTGTTCTACCAAACAACAGAAAATGGTTTTGTGTGTGAACAGGCTTTTGGCACAAGCACACCTTGGTTACGGTTGCAAACAGTATAAAAAATACTTTCAAAGTTTATTATAAATGGAGAAATTTCTGGTAACCTGAGCTGCAAAACTGAAGTTCCAAATCTCCTCATCTTGCAGCTTGTTTAAATGTTAAAACATTAAAAACTTAGATGAAGATATCAACACTATTGGAAAATTTTTGGATGGATAAACTGGATACATTGAGGATGGATTCTCATTTAACATAATACACCTTTTTACCACCAAACACGGTTTATATAACCTCCCTGGAGCCTGTTAGAGAAAGAGAAGAAGAGGAATTAGCAATCATTACTGGCATCAGACTTTACCACATTCTGCAAGTTTGCTTCGAAACTAACAGATTGATTGAGAGCTGAGTTAATTAAGATGTCTTCTTTAGCATTAGTCAGGTGGAATAAGTTGTTTGAATGTTCGCTGTCATGTTTCAACAGTGAAATAAGTATTAGGATGCGCCCGTCCTGATAGATTTTAGTTGTTTTTTTTTCCTGGTTTTTTCTTGGCAGTTGGTTGTATCCATGCAGATGGCTATTTCCATGAAGTTGGCTGTCCAGCAGCTATCTAGCTCTGTGTTTTTTTTCTAACTTTCTGAAGATTATTAATAATTTTGTTTTCAATTACATATGTATTTTTTAAGGGCTGTATTTAAACACATCGTACAACTCGGTACTTGCTTGAGCATTGGCAACATGCTGGTGCTCAACCAGTGTGGAAGGATTAAGCGACAGACTTTGCTGACAACTCTGCAACGAGGAAAAGTAGCAGCTGGTCATCATAAAGTCTCTAAAAGTCATTAAATGACATTATAATTTGCATATAATCATGTGGGAGACAAACAGTGAAGAAAATACAAAGTTGCTTGTCTGATGTAAAATAAAATGAGAATGGATTGATTTCTCCCAACACAGTGATGACACTGGTGGTGTGAACACATGATTTGAGAACAACATGACTGGAAATAAAGGCTAATTACGTCGGTTTCTGGCTATTAATGATCAGCTTTTAATGAAACTTATTTAATGTTTAGCTTAAGCGAGCTCCCATTTTGCTGCCTTTGCTCTCACATTAAATGCAAGCTGTAACCTTAAGCTTGTTACATACTCCACGAGAAGACAGAACTGAGTTCTTGTTCTTGAGGTCGCAAGAACAAAAAAAAAGTTCGTGTTCGGCATGGCATTTATACTCAACAAGAAGTCACCCTGCCGAAGTGTTCATACAGCCCACCCACTCTAGCATGCTTTATGTGCACGCGGTGCTTTATGT
>JBAMHX010000017.1:18943681-18956756 GCA_037177515.1 Pseudomugil tenellus | reverse complement strand
GTGTCGAGAACTGTCTTCAAACACGTCCGCGCGAACAAAATGACGTCATTTTCTTCTCGGAGCCCCGAGAACAAGAAGAAATTTCTCGCTTCTCGTGGAGTATGTAACAGCGTTTACAGGATTAGCTAAAACTTTTCGGCTTCGCTAATTTGTAGTCGATTCTGCTGTAAATCTACCTTTGAGTGTGATTGTTGTGCAGCTGTATAATTGTTCTCGCTGTAAAATGATCTTTTACTTCCTGCTGTTCTTAATATTTCACACCAGACATTCAGCATCAACACTGAAGCCTGATCATTAGCTGCACAAGTGTTAGACTGCTCACAGAAAGACATAAGCAGATGAAAGAGTTTTCAGCACCACAAGGTGGAGTTAATGTCCCCCTCCGAAGCCTGTCATTCAGAGCAACAATTAGAATGATAGTGCCTGGTCATTTGCTATTCCACATTGTGCACCCCCCTCAGTGGGACGCTGCCTGTCCGCATGGATTGGTAACACCTCTGGAGTGAGCTGAAGTGCTAACACTACTCCTCGTCTTGCAGCCTGATGATTCTCAAGGATGTTTCTCTCTTTGCACTTTAAAATATGGACAGAACTCTCAAGTGATGTCTGGAAATGAATAATAAAGCATGTAAGGACTCCACAGAGAGAGAGCAAGGACGCCTGTGCTTGAGATGCATTTGGATTTCTTGACAGGGTGTGACTTGGCTATTTGCATAACACCCTGCAGGGTCTCTTTCTCAGCTGGCACAAGCTGCTCATGGCTTTTCTGGCTTGTTTCTTTCTTTTTTTTTTTGGGTCTTTTCCCATCGGTTTATTGTCTGCTTCATTAGTTTATTTGCTTCCTCTTCTCACAATTGCTTGCTTGTGTCTTCTGCTAGATTTATCATAATCCTTCTAAAATTGGTTGCTCAGACTTTATGAGCATCAACAAACAACATCTTTTTATTCACACAATTGCAAGCTCGCTGTTTTTACATGTTGAAGGGTTTCATTAAAAGTAGAATTTGTTTCATAAGTTTGTTCAATTCATGAAAATGTGCAAATATGTGAGTTTAGAAAAACAAATTCTCCAACACAGAAGTTTTTGTTTTGAAGCTGCATGTTAAGCAGTGTGCTTAACGAAACGAATGCATCTAGGTTAAAGAGAAAATCCTGGATTTTAATTTTTTAAACCACATTTAAACCCTTTATTCAGCCAATCACATGGCAGCAAATCAACACACGTAGCCTTGTCGAAGTTCAGATCACCAGTATGATTATGGTTATTGGTCTGAGTATTTATTGGGAATTTCAAACACAATCATCTCCAGCGTCTACAGAAATGATCAGAAGAAAAGAAAATACCCAGCATGCAGCAGGTGTCTGCTCCAAAATGTCTTGTCGTTTTTTCAAAAACCTGTCCTGTCCCACGTCAACACGGCAGAATGATGGGCTGGCTGCCTTATTGTGCTGAATAATTTTTCTTTTGCCCCTTGATTATTAAACCTTAATCTTTATTATATATAATTTCTTTCAGAGATTTCTTTCAGGGCTGCACGGTGGCGTGGTGGTTAGCACTGTAGCCTCACAGCAATCAGGTTGCTGGTTCGATTCCTGGCTCGGGCAGTGGCCTATCTGTGTGGAGTTTGCTTGTTCTTTCCGTGTTAGCGTGGGTTCTCTCCGGGTTTTCCGGCTTCCTCCCGCAGTTCAAAGACATGCAGCTTGAGGATAGGCTGGTTGGAGACTCTATATTGCCCATAGGAATGAGCGTACAGGGTTGTATGTCTGTATGTGTGGCCCCGTGATAGACTGGCGACCTGTCCAGGTTGTACCCCGCCTCTCGCCCATTGTTAGCTGGAATTGGCTCCAGCCGCCGAGCCCCGCGACCCCTTTCAGGAATAAGCGGTAGAAAGTGGATCTTTGGATGATTTCAGCATTTTTGCTAATACCTGCTGGAAACAGCAGATGGAAGAGAGGACAGAGGAGAAATGGGAGGGGGAAAGGTGGAGAAAACAAGTCAATAAAACTAAACTTTAAGGGTTAGTTGTGTTGAATGATGAAATGTAACCCTAAGGATCAACATGGCCCCAAGTCCAAGTCCGCTAGGAGTCATCACAGAGAGCTGAATCTGGACCACTGCAGGAACATCACAACCCCGCCCAGAAGGCTTCAGCCCTGCAAACCCAAAATCCACCTCCAGCGGACACCCTGCCTGGCACCTATTTGGGGGGAGCCAGTAGAGGTGGCAGCCCATTTCCATTGGCAGCACCAACGCTTGTCCCAGTGACCCCCCCCCCCTCCCCCCCTCTCCCCAAACGTCAAGGTTGGATCCAAGTCAAGATTGGATGCAATCTTTTCGGTTCCCTTACTTAGGCTGAACTGGCTCAAACTGATCTCTGTGAAGCCCCATGAGATGACATTGTTGTGAAAAGGCTCTATACCAATAAAGTTGAATTGAACTGAATTAAGTTCATATAAAAGGAGAAAACGATGAAAAACGTTTAAGTCTTTGTTCTATTTTAGCGCACGCACAGTGCACGTGCACCATTTCTCCCAGTGCATATGGTTTTACTGTGATTTACAAACTGAAATGGAGCAAATGAACTCGGTGAGTTCGTGCATGGCTGAACCAAATCACCATAGAAACCATTTCAGTTTGTCAAAACTACAAAGTAAAAAGGAAATGTGCTGTTCATGCAGCTGCGGGAAGGTGATGGCCCTTTTAGCTTTCAGCCCAGGCTTCAGAAGGACCAGCAAGGCCATGCCTGAAGAGTTTAATCATTTCTTTATGAGACCAAATCCCCAGAAGAAAGCATCCGTTTCACCTCTAATTTTCTACATTCAGAGGTTCCAAATCCTGCAACCCAACAGCCAACCTGGAGTCTGCAGAGCTTTACAGAGAGATTTTATTTCCACTGGGTCTTTGTCTAAACCTTTCAGCCTTTGGCTACTGATAATTCAGCCAGCGGGGACTAAAATAGCCAGTTTGAGCCGTAATTATAGCAAGTTTTCCTCTTGATGTGTTATGCAGTTAGTTTGCTTTTTTCCTTCTTTGTCTTCATGCTTCTCGATTTCTGAGCCGAAGCTTCTTAATAGAAGTTCTGGACATACCAGATTAGAGGATGCATACTGTGTTCTCGTCCATACAGATCATCGTTGCAGATAAAAGAATACAAACACACGTTCAACAGCGAGGAAGTTAATAGAATATGACACAGAAAATATTGAAGAGATGAAACTAGAAATAATAGAAATCACAAGCTTCAGACTAACACATCTCTCAGCTACTCTCCTTTAAGGAAAATAGAGGATATAATTACAGCAAAGCAAACAATGCACCAAGTTATTGAGTGTATTGAAAATGACTGCTGTGATTTGTGATTATGTGCAATGGACCCACATTATGCAGCGAGATGCTATTATGTGGCGTAATATATGCTCAGGTTATGTCATAAACCAGTTGTAATCTTTTTCCTGCAAGGATGAATGGATGGATGAGGAGCTGGACTCTTTTCTTATTCACTGCAGCTCAAGTCACAACAAATAATTTTTTATTAGGATGAATTTGCATATTTTAATAAAAGATAGAAATAAAAAGGAGACCCAATGGGATACTAAACATTGGTCCTCACCCTTCATGTGCAGTAAACGGTCTCAGGAGCCAGACTCACTGTGATGAGCGGTACATGTGAATGGATATATGACGGAGAGCATAAAAGCTGAGTCCATTCACTGTGATGTACATTTATAAAATAGGTAATGTATTGGAATACACTAGCTACTTTCTTCGTTTACTTTGATAGTAGCAGGTTGGAGAAATAACGTCAGAGCAAGATAAGTCCGGCTTAATCGCTGGACTGACTTTTACTGGCTGGACAGAGCTCAGAGGAGAGACAGGGGGCAGTACTTCTTTTAGAACTGAGGAGGATTACTTACATCCCTGCAAGAAGGTGGAGAAGCTGGAGTCTATCCCAGCAAATAGCAGGCGAGAAGCAGGAACACCTGCACAGAACCAGTACATCAGAGAGCGAAGCATCTTCTCTCTCTGTAGGAGAATTAACTGTTTCAGTCCAGTTTCTCTGGACCAAGTTCCCCGCTTTGCATATGCATGTCTAAGACTTAGACCGGGATCGAGGACGTGCTTGTGTCTGGATGGTGCCTGAATCCAGTGCAAATGCAGGAACTCGGGCCAGTCTGCTGTTCAAACCCAACATGTGGTGGATGTTTAGGACCATCATGTTGGAAAGTATAAACCCAGCCTGCTACTCATAAAGAACTGAACAGCAAGTGAAACAGACTATAAATGCTTTTCTTAGCTTTAATGTTTGCTCGATTCAGTGAATTTTCTGCATTAACTGATAACTGGAGACCAAACACAGCTTTAATCCCATTCACACACTAAGCATTTGCTTTTACATTAGATGCATACAAAACACCTACTTGTGCTTTTTTTACAACATAAAAAGATAATTTGGAAGGAAATACAGCACTAGATGGAAATGTCAGCAGCAGTACGTGGTAGGCTATGGTCGTTGAACCATGCTGGTCCTCAGGGGCCCCCCATTCCACCAGCAGCAGCAGCCTGACGCGTTGTCCCAAGCAGGATGGATCCATGTTCTCATGATGCTGAGCTAAAATGGAGACTCGTCAGACCAGTTTGTCCACCTCTGGTGAGTCTGTGTGAATTGTAGTCCCAGTTTCCTGTTCTTAGCTGCAGGAGTGGAACCCGGTGTGTTCTCCTGCTGCTGGAGAACATCTGCTTCCAGGTTGGACGGGTTGTGTGTTCAGAGAGGATAGTTTGGTTATTATCTCGGTTGGCACAATTAGTTGACAAGTCAAGTTGACGTGCTGTTTTTCATTGCTCCTCTCTCTACTTTCCACCATCGCACCAAACACTCCATTAGCTCTGCTCCCACTGGCATGAGGCAGGCATGCAGGGCAGTAGGAGGCAAGGAGCGTATAATTGCAAAGCAGTTGCAATATGAATGTCATGCTAATATCAAGATTAAGGTCAGTTTTCAGTATACAGTGCAGCTTTAATATCCATCAGTACCATTTATTCCAGTGAAGGTTTGAAGGTAGCTCACCTCAAAACCCGGCTTTAAAAAAAAAACAAGAAAAAAACTACAAAAAATAGGTGAATTTTCCTTGAAATAAGATAACATTTCTTGTTCTGTTGGCAGATAATTTATCTTATTTCAAGGAACATTAACCTGTCAAGAATTCCTAAAAAAGGTAAGAAAAACTATAAAAACCTACTAAGTAAGAATAATAATCTTAAGCATATGTGTCCTTGATTTGAGATCTTTAATCTTACTTAGATTTTCGACTTTGTAGTGCTGTAATTCCTAAACGTTGAACTGTTTAAATCAGTCTAAACCTAACATGGGTATGAGGAGCCTCGTTTTAGCTGGAATGACATATTTACTTTATTTTCTAGTGTCATGGAAACAACTGAAAAGATTTGCTTTCACAAACCTCATTAGGTTCTCTTGACATCTTGTTAACTCCAAAAGGAAGTTGTTATAATCCTACTTTTGTTTTTAACAAAGTTGTGTCATCATGCAAATCACAGAAAACCTTTCAGATTTATTCCTAAAACACGTAGAGGCTCTGTCCCCATCAGTCTGCACCCCCACTTGGTCCAATCAAAAGGCCTATTCAGACAACATAGTAGCAGATTTGGCTAAAGTTGTGATATTATTTACTTAAAGAGGCATAAAAAGTGAGAATTGCTCCTGCATGCTTTGCAGGACTGGCTGCACGCTTTAATGTGATCGATTTCCTTTTATTGTTGTTTTCATGATGATTCATGGGCTTGTATATATATGGCACCGGGCTAGATTTAAAAGAACCACTTTGCAAAATATAGATGCTAATAATTCCACATGATTGTATGTGATGAGATTTTATTTGATTGATTTTACTTTACGACCTAAAACCCCAGATGGTAATTTGTGGTTTTCAACATGCTGTGATCCGGATGAATCTCACCGATACATGTGGAGCTAATGCTAAAACATGCTAGGCATGCCAGTTAATGCTGTTTCCGAGACTGAATGAACAGGAGAGAAAAGTTTGTTTTACTTTTGTAACAGACATTTTTGATTACCAAAGTTTAGGATTCTGGTTCTGAAGTGAAAAATTAACAAAGTTTATTAACAAGTAGTACAACAATCAGAAGAATATGAGAGTATCTTCATTTAAACGTTCTGAGTGCATCACAGAGCGCAGACACTGTTGTGTCACTAACAGATAGGAATCATGTCCAGATATGAGAAACATATCATGTGCTGAGTAATCATTTAGGCCTGGTTGTTCTTAAACACTAATGGTAAAAGATTAAATGATGCATTGTGACATACTAATGTGACATGCAACATGACGCTGTGGCCCAGTTTTATCTCACAAGTGAAATGAATAACACATTAATAAAGTAAATAAAGTAAGATCTTATTTATATTAGTCTATAATTAATTTATTCTTGTGTTTCTAATATTGTGCTTAAAAACTAAATGTTGTACACACAGTAATATGACAATAACAGAATCATCAGCTGTGATTTCATCACCTCTAGAATTGCATCTAACCTAGACATCCATCCATTTTCTACCGCTTATTCCTGAGCGGGGTCGCCGGGGGCTGGAGCCAATCCCAGCTGACAACGGGCAAGAGGCAGGGTACACCCTGGACAGGTCGCCAGTCTATCACAGCGCCAAACATATAGACGAACAACCACGGACACACACACTTACTCCTAAGGGCAATTTATAGTCTCTAATTAGCCTATCCCCAAGCTGCATGTCTTTGGACTGTGGGAGGAAGCCGGAAAACCCAGAGAGAACATGCAAACTCCACACAAATAGGCCACCACCCGAGCTGGGGATTGAACCGGCAACCTACTTGCTGTGAGGCAACAGTGCTAACCACCACTCTACTGTGCAGCTCCAAACCTAGAGATGACAATAAAAATTGTAAATTTGCAAATTGTAAAAATATCCTGGAAACACTTCATAAGTCTTGAAGAAATTTTGGATAGAAAGACCTGAATAAGTTGTACAAACAAGGAGACTTTTGTCATTTATGGGTCATAAGTTCAAATGGTTGATAAGGTTTTTGGGCGTCACCCTCTCCAAAGACCTTTGAAAGCTCGCCAACGTCTCTTCTTTCTTCGGAAATTAAAGGAATTTACTCAAAACAAAACCGTTCCTCTAAGTTTCTATTGGCTTGGCATCGAAACTTTGCTTTCCAGTTCTACCACAGTGTGGTTTAGGAATCTCACTGTGAAAGAGAAAGAAACTTTAGGCAGAGCGGTTTGCTCCGCTTGCTGGACAATCGGATGGAACTTGACAGTTTTCGAAAAACATTTACAAGGCCAGACCTTTAAGAAGGGAACTACAGATTACCAGCAATCCCTCTAGCCACCCTGCTGCTGCGATTTTAACCTCCTGCCCTTGTGGGAAACTATTTCGTACTATTAGATGTACAACAACACGTTATTCTAATAGTTTTTTTCCAAACACATCGGACATGAACCTTCTTATTTTTAACGACTCTTTTATTGTTATTTATTCATAGCAAACTGTTTTATTGCTCTTTTTTGTACTTTACTGTTTCCCTCCAATGTTTTTATCGATTGTTGCGTAAATGTGATATATGTATGCCTGTGATACGTTGACACTGCGTCTCAGCTCTTGCAACAGTTTTCCAATGTAGTGTTTGTTTTTGACACGGCAAATGGCAAACAAACTGACCTGTTTGTTTGGTGCAGAATTTTAACATCAGTTAAACATTTTAATACACGAATCTCCGACACACTGATCTGATGTCGATAATCATTTATTCACGTGTATAAACTTCAGCTGAAACAGTGTTGTTTCATTAATCAGCTCAAAAATATTGCATGATGAGAAGTTGGTACCGGTACCCTACGGCCCGTTATGAAGTGTGCACCTGGTACAAGTTTCGAGCACCAAGCTTAGAAGTGTGGGGAAAACGTTTCTATTTCCAGTGTAGCGACGTCATTTTCCGATCTAAATCAAATTAAGCTGAACGTCGTTTTGTCCATCTCTTTGAAAATATGTCTTAAAATACACATTTTAACAGAACGGATACATTACTGAGCAGATTTATGTATTTATTTAAGTTGTGTGATTTATAGATGTGGAGGGTAAATAACTGTCCAAGTAACAGGAAGCTTAATATTACACACAAACAGTGTAGTAAAAGGGGGAATATTTTAATTCTTACAATTGCAATATTCCACCACTGGCAGGATCTCGGAATGTAATGTGGTGATTACTTGAATTTGTCAGAATTACGTTGTTCAATAAAGTTTTGAACAAAAAAAATATTGATTACACACCCGAACCCTTTAACATGAATCCAGGGATAGAAGGGTGGAAATGCCGTTACTGGGACTAGTTCTGGGACTGGTTCTGGGACAGGTACTGGGACGGGTACTGGGATTGATTCTGGGACCGGGCCTTGGACTGTCTGGTAGGCGAAACGCCTCTTGTTGAGAGATCTCAGGTCCCACATGTGGCTGTTTGCTTGTCTATGACGCATCGGCACCTTTTAAAGGAGACGGATGATCCAGATGCTCCTGGGAGACCCGCATGATGATGACAACATGCTTACAGGATTACATATTCTCCTCTAGCTAACATCCGAAGATCTCTCAGGAAAAAGCCAAAAGGAGTGAAAGCGTATAAATCATAAATCATGAATGAAAAGGTAGAGCTGAGAGGCTCCGTCACAGTGGAGCCAGCAGGAAGTACGCAGCTGTAACCAGTGATAACGCTCTAACACACATCAATCTAAAAGACACGCCTCTAAATGTAAGATTAAAATAACATCGAAATCGAAGCATAAGAAAAAAAATCCTATTGAGCATTGGTCTCTATTGCAGCCTCTAGGGGTGGAAGGGGGAACTGGAAGTATTTCCATTTCCGTATTGGCGTCACCATCGGCAGCCAGAGATTGCCGCCTGGTATAAATACATTCGTTTCTCCACGTGAAGCACCTGATGTGTCTCTGTGGATGAATATGTTTCCTCTTTGGCCTAAAAAATGTCTGGTCATGTGTTTTCCTGTCAGGTTATTACTCTCTGTTGAGAAAATCTGTCTTGTGTCCACGGTTGGTCCATGTCCTGTCTCCGCTCCTTCCTTTCCGCTCTCCTCTGCAGTATGATGGATGTGGCTCTGCTAATCATAAGCTCCACTATCCCTCATCCGCTGGGATCCACGCATACTCCATGCATTGTTCCTCGTCTCACCCCCCCTCACTTTCTCCTTCCTCCGTTTCCTTGTTCTGCCTCTCCTTCATGTCTCCTCTGGCCTGTGTTGTGATGATGGATGGGGCTTCATCAGCTCCTGCTATCTGAAGGGGGCTCTCGGGTCCGGGATGCCAGAAGGCCCAGAGGACAGCGGCCAAGCCAAACCTTCCCAACGAGGTGCTCATTAAACTCATCATGGGAAACTAATGAGGATGAATTTGGAGCGTGGAAGCGGTTTAGCACCGAGGGAGTGCTGGGCTTCTCTCTAAGTGTCTCTTCATCTGTTAAACCCAGACAGTTGTAGTGTTTTATTCTGTCTGGCTTTAGTTTGGCTTTCTTCTAATTTTCAGTTTGAATGAAGACAAAACAAATGAGTATGTTATGTGGATGGGTTAAGGAGTATGTTTTTAAATTTACCAGTAAAAACTTGAGTTTGAGTTAATTTCAAACATTTTGTGAATCCAGAGTTGGATGTGAGGAAAATGGATTCAAACACACTCCAGCTTAGCGCTGTCTGCCGTGGATGACTTCATTAAACTTTACAAAGACAGACGCGGCTCAGAATTATCCACAGCATCTGGGACTTGAAAGAGACGAGAGGAAACTTGTTTAAATCCGAAGGAGACAGCATCCAGGTCCCACATCGTCCCAGACAGAGCATTGTAACATGAACGCAGACCAACCAGTCCTTTCCATGCCTCTGGGCTCTGTGCATCAGCAGAACAAGACAGATTGCTGCTCTTCCTCACCTTGTCTTCCTTTGCCTGTGGCACTTCTTGTTTTTACCCGTGATGTTATTGTGTCAGTCCATCCTCAGAAAGTCAAGCTTTCTCTTTGTGTTCTGTCCAGCAGAATCTGAAAGAAATTGCAAGTTGTAAGACTGCAATGCAGCAGCGCACAGGCTAACGCAGCAGGGCACGGGCTAACGCAGCAGGGCACGGGCTAACGCAGCAGGGCATGGGCTAGCGCAGCAGCAGCACACGGGCTAACGCAACAGCACACGGGGTAACGCAGCAGCACACAGGCTAACGCAGCAGCACACGGACTAACGCAGCGGCGCATGAGCTAACGCAGCAGCTGCACACAGTCTAACACAGCAGCGCACGGGCTAACGCAGCAGCGCACGTTCTAACGCAGCAGGGCTGAGTTCATTTGGACAAATCTCATTGATTATATAAACTGACGCCCGTACTGTTCAAACTTTCTCACTCACTGGTTTTACTGGTGATAATTAGGTGCATCAGCAAGCTGTTTGTTTACATCTGAACTGTGTTTCTAAAGAAAAGCGTTAATAATCTGGAGCTCTTCTCATTCCGTGTTGTTCATAAATGAAGAGAAAGGTCACGATTTGTCTTGGCTACAGAACAACTAGCCTGCTGTTGTCACCTCACAAATGAGATGAAACTGGATGTTAAATAAACCTAAATGTCAGGCAGGGATTGAGCTTTACTGTAGTTCCGTTAGGCGCATACCTGACACGTTATTATAAATCATGATAATAGATCTTAAGCCTCACTTCATCACTTATATATTCACATTTCACATCCTGATATGAAACATTCATCCGACTTCAGAACTTCAAAGATGTTTCAAGTCTTCCTGGCAGTTTAGAGGTGCTTTTCTTCATTATGTTGTGTAATTTGGATTCACAATGCCGACTGTCAACCCGTCTGTGTCATTTAATTATAGGTGTATGAAAGAGTTTTTCCTCCCTCACTCCTTAATGTTTCCTGGAATTGATAAGAAAGAGGAAGCTCATCACATTACGTTTCAGAGCTGTGATCCTCCTTGGTTGCGGCTCACTCACACTAATGGGCCTCATCAGCTTCGCAGGCAGATACCCGACTATTAACCAGGAAGAGGCAGAAGTGCTAATGGGAAACACAGAAACAGAGGGTGGGATAATAGGGCAGGATGATGGGAAGCAATGAGGAAAGGTGGAAGAGGAATGTGTAAAGAAGGAAGAGAGAGCAGCGGATCATGAAACCTGTACACAGATGTGCCATTCGAGTCACAATCATGTAAGGTTAATCTCACATCTGTCCAGCGATATGCCCGAGAGAACAGCTGGCAGCAAAATCCAGGCCAGCAGATTTTTCTACTGGATTTTGTGACAAATAAATGAAGTTAATGTAGATAATTTTCATTTGGTATTCCTTCGCCTATAATCAGCACAAAATCTCCCCCATCCCACTCTACATGTACCCCTTCCCCTACTGCACCATCTCCATCTATTCTCCATCCCTCTCCCCATTAACTTGACCTTTCAATTATCTAACCATCCAATGAATAATAAATTCAATAAATTGGATGGATGGATAGACAATTTTATTTTTTATCATTGTTATTATTTTATTTTCTATTTATTTATTTTATTTCTATTTTACTTTATTATTATTATTATTATTATTATTATTATTAGTCTTTCTAATGTAAATGTGAATGTTTCCTTCATGTAGGCAGAACGAAACGTCCTTTTTGCTCAGCACAACAAAGCAGACCATCAGTCTGGTTGGTTTAATGCTGAACAAGATAAGTTAGAAAATAAAGAAACATCCTTTGAGGTAGAAGATTTTCTCCTTCTGGTTGTTAACAGTATAACACCTTTGACATAATGGTTTCCCATAAATATTCTGACATGTCCAACAACATAATGAACACACAGATAAATTTAGTTCCAGAGCTGATCTGTGGTACTCATTAAAATTTAATATTTGATTTGGTTGAAAAGACATTTTTCATTCAAGTGTATGAGATTTATAATTGGATTGATTTTATTCGATAAATACTGAATATTGTGTTTTTCTATGGCCCCATAAAAAGGCTGGGAAATGCAACATAATATCCCTCCTGAAGCATCACATGAATTTAAAACCCTTCTGTCAGAGTCCCAATCTTATCGATCCTATGCAAAAGGGTGAAGCTTAACGCACAGCTGATTGGTCGAGAGAACCATGGCTTCCTTTGCAACTTGAACAAGTAGAGTGGTGAAATCTAACTTTTATCAACCAGTTTAAATCGCCCTGATCTGGAGAAAGCTCCTCATGTTTTTATCATGGTGGTGTAGTGGTTAGTATTATGGCCTTAGCAGGTCATGGTTCAACTGTGGAGAGTGTTTGTGCGGAGTTTGCATGCTCTCCCGTGTATGCGTACCAGCCTGGACCTGCTGGTGGAAACACAATGTTCCAGTTTGGATTTCAGGACAGACTTTCAAACATAAAGCAGCTCTGATTGATCCTGATAACAAGAGGTAAAAACTCTGCTGCTGATTTTCAAGTAGGTTCACCGATCAGACTCACACATGCTCCAAATGCCTGTCTTGCAAACCGATGAGCTGACAGAGATGAATAACATGCACTCAGATGCAGATGCATCTGCTCTCACCTGGTGTTTCAGAGACGTGGCTTTTCCTGTTCAACACTCACCTGTTGATCTCTCCGATACAGGTCAAAGGCTGAGCCATGTAAAACGAATGTAGCTGAAATATAAATTATCTACATGAAAATAATATGTTTTTACATTTCTGACATATTTTCTGTCCGATGTTTATCCTGAAATTTTAAATGAGACATTTAATCCTTTCTTTAAACCTGTTATCAGATTGTAACACAACAAATGGTGCCAGAACGTGATGAAATTCTCAGATTCCTCCTGATTTTCTCTCCATAAAATATTACATCCAAAAGCTAGCTAGCAGAAGATTTGTCCGCCTCTAGGTCCACGTGGCTAGGCTAGGTAGCTTAAGCTGAAACAGTATTATTTCATCCACTGTTCCCTGAAAATATTTCTGAAGCTACATCAGTAATATATATATATATA
>JBAMHX010000017.1:18901924-18912459 GCA_037177515.1 Pseudomugil tenellus | reverse complement strand
GCTGCGTACTTCCTGCTGGCTCCACCGTGACGGAGCCTCTCAGCTCTACCTTTTCATCCATTTTGGGATTTTCCGATTATGACAAAACAGCAAGATGGCGACGGTAGGACCTGCCAATAGGCTTCAAATGCGCTCTATAGAAACCAATGGGTACCGTGACGTACGCAATGTCCAGTCACTGAGTTACTGAGCCCAACACAGGGTTCCAGGTAGATCCATCCATCCATCCATCCATCCATCCAGTCCCACTTATTCAAGTATACCTAACCAAACCCAGCAACTATCCCTATCATATCAGTTTGACATCCCAGTAAAAGATTTAGCTTTTTCAAATGGACATTGTGTAATTTTTGGTCAGTAAGGCCAACAAACCTGTGACTTCCCGCTGGCCACACGACACAGTCTCTGTCAATCAGTCTCTGTGCATGTGCAACAGTACAACTTCCTATTGAACAGCATGAAAACCATCAAACTAAACCAGACCAGTTAATTGTTCTGTTACTTGAGTATTAATATTATTATTGCATGCAAACCAGCCCAAATGTTTAGGAAGTTACTCTAGTTTTGGTGTGCAGCCCATTAGCTTCAGCTAGCCGCACTTAGCTTCTATGATAGAGTCAAATAAAGATGCAGACATTTCCTGCAACAATCTGCAGCTCAACAGGTCTTTCCTCTGGAGCATCCCTTTCCTGCTTTATCTTTCGGCTTCCTGAGACACAATTTTCACCTTCTCACTCCGTTCAGCATGACACACTTTGGCCCAGAAATAATCCTTCATTACTGACATTAGTCTGATATTTGGGTTATAAGTTAGACACTATCACTTTAAATGGTTTGAGCCTCTACATTCAGAAAAACAGGCACACATAAAAAGACTTTCAGTTTTAAGATGTGATGAGACGAAAAAGTGAAATGTACTCATCCTGCACTTCATCAAGTTCACCTGCTTGTGAGCAAAATATCAAACCAGCCAATCACATGGCAGCAATCTGTCTTCATCATATTGACATGGTGAGGTGGAAAATGAGCATGAGAATAAGGATTTGAGCGTTGCTGAACTGAACGCATGGTTGTTGGATGGGCACATCTTTGATTAGTTGTTGTGATTAAACTGTGTTTTCACACAGAATTGTAATTCCAATCACAGATCGACAACTTGAGGCAACCTAATCAGACATCCCAGGTTTATTCACCTAGCATTGCCCCAAATGGAGACTTAATCAGTCATTAAAAACGTCATCGAGGAACATAATGATGAGGGTTACTGACCAGAATACCAGAGTGGACAGCGCATACCATCACGGTACCCATAGGTTTCTGAAGACCGGATTTAAAGCCAATAGGCTGGTCGTACCGTCGCCATCTTGGTGTTTAGTCATCACCAGAAAATCCAAAAATGGATGAAAAGGTAGAGCTGAGAGGCTCCGTCACAGTGGAGCCAGCAGGACGTATGCAGCTGTAACCAATGATAGCGCTCTAACACACATCAATCAAAAGGACACGCCTCTAAATTTAAGATTAAAATAACATTGAAACCGAAGCGTTAGAAAAAAATTCACCCCCCCTCCCAGAGTTTACATGACGGAGGTGAACTGCAAGTATTTCCATTTCCGTATTCGCTTCACCTTCGGCAGCCAGAGATTGCCGTCTGGATTGAACTTAAAATATCAAGAATAAAATTGAAAGACTGTTTCAAGAATAAAGTAATGATGAGAATAAAGTATGAATACTTATTTATTATAATGCTGTGTTTATGTGCTAAAAGGTTTGCTGAAGCCTCTAAAGTACAAGGTCACTAGCTCATCCACCACTTTATAGATTAAAGCTGGTTCACATTCATCTGAAAGACTTGAAGTTAATGTCAACTTATTTTTACTTTATTTTCAAAACTGCACTTTGACTTTATTCTTGTGATTTCGACCTTATTATTGAAATTATATTTCGACTTTATTATTTACATTTCAAGTTTATTCTCAAAGTGGAAAAGAAAAAAAATAAAATGAATCCTCCACATTTTTCTTTCTGTATGGTCCTAATACTCTGTCGTGGTGATTATGAGCACATTTTCAGGGATAAAGTAAAAGGAGAGACAGGCAGCCTATAACCGAGAGAGTGAATGTGTAAATTTTTATACTTTAATTATCCGAGACCACATGCACATCCATGCTCATCAAGATTACCATGCAGGTTAAAATGCTGTTGAAACTAAAAATTTATGTTCTTCTAGATGCAATCCGACGAGGAAAACGGACGTGCCAAGAACTTAAGATGAAGTGTAAAAATATAATTCAAACGTTAGAGTGTGTGTGTTGTTTTATTGGTGATTGGCTGGATGAGAGCATGAATATATCAGCGGACTGCTGATAAACAGGGAAACACTCCGATAGACGTTTCCGGGAATAAAAAAACGTCCAATCTGTGCTTAATCATGATCTCGCGGCGAATTCCTATCTCCCTGCGAAGAAGCACAGCCTTACGTCATTAGGCTCCTCAATGAACGGACGTGCCATGTTTGCAAAAGACGAGACTGACAAAGCGAGTGGGATTTCAATTCAAGGAAATTAAGTGCTAGTATTTCTGAAAGGGGCGGAGACTGAGATAAATGCATAAAACCTGCTCCCGACCCGCCTAGTTTCAGAGACACTGTTACCACATTAACTGGCTCAGGGTTACACTTAACCTTCTTTGTGAAACAAGCCAGGGTTTGCAATAAACTCTGATTTAATTAAACCCTCTTCCTGAAACCGAAAACCCTGAGTTGGCCTCATTTCAGGGTTAACCAACTCAGAGTTTTCAGAAAACTTGCTTTGTGAAATGGACCCCAGATCTCTTGTAAGGTTGCGATTGGCTGTATTCCAGTTAACCATCCTGTCCAGCTCCTATTGGTGGAAGGAAGCTTGCGTGTGCCTTTGCACACTGATTCGCCTCAACAGCCTCACACTGAAAAACCTCTAGAGGCAAACTTGCACCAACTGAATCACCTTGACCTTTCAACCACACAGCCAAACACACAAACAGGAGTGGGACAAGGTTAATGAAAGGGCCTTTGTGTCTCTGTGCATGGACAGATAGATGGACAGTAGGCGGCCACAAACAGAGGAGCAGATAGACGGGTCTTTTGCCTCTGCAGCTGCCAGCTGTCATTGATCAACCCTCTCCACTCTGCTGCATTTTTAATTGCTTGGTGAGAAAACAGATTAAACAAGGCTGTGGGGGCTCTGGGAGCATAGAGGTGATGCCAGGCTGCGATCACTCCGGTTCTTCATCAAAGACCACCAATAGCCAACAAGGACACCGGGGTCAAGAAGTGAAAGATGGGAAAAGCACACGACAAGTTGAAGTAATTTGTTTTGATTCGTACAGAAAGACAGATGGGTTGAGCTTTCTTTGAACGTGACAGGCAAGAGCAAGTCAGCAAATCAAAACATAGCTTATTAGCAAACACTCATCACATCTGGTTGGGACATGAATGGCTAACCATGTTGCTCTCTTGTGGTTGCTGACCAACATATGTGTTTGACTTTTCTTTGCAAAGTTTTAGAGGAAACCCAGAACTCTTGCAGATTTCCTCAGTGATGTTCCACCTGTCGACAGCTAATGCAGCGGCCATTTCTAAACTACCTGTACTACAAAATGTCCCCAGCCAGTAAAGGACAGTCTCACCTTGCCTCTTGTCTCAGCTTGGTTTCCCAGCATCAGCATATTAAGGTATACTTGTCTTTTTATTCAATGGAAAAAATTTAAAAATATAATCTGAGAGGGAAAAAAATAATGTATGATAGTAATTCTTTTCACAGATAGCAAAAAACCATTTGAATAAAAAAAGAGTCGAGAAAAGTATTCTGCTATAGAATATATAAAAATAATTTGATACTGTTAAAAAATATGTATTTCTTGGAAAAAGATATTTCTTGCTGACTACTAATATTTCTAATATCTCTTTCCAAATTTTTTCGCTATCGTTTCAAGTTTTTGCTCTCACAGTGAAAACTACAAACTTGTGCTGCTATTGGTCATTCACAACCAAACTGCGAGCTGGATGGATGGAGGTCTACATGGTGAATGCACCTTTCTTTAAAACCGTGTTACTCACCTTCACGGTCGACTATGTTGATGTCCATTTCTCTACAACACCCATGTCACACTTAAACACAGACACCATGATTTAAACCTTTGCAGATTTAATCGCAGTGGAAAATTCCAACAGGAGTCCACCTCCTCTCTGCCGCCATGAGGAGGTGGACTGAAATAGTAGGCTTGTTGTAAAGTCTTCTGCTGCTGTCAAACATCTACTTCCAGGTTGGATGTATTGTTTGCTATTCTGCATATATTGGTTGGAATTATTGTTTATTTGACTTTTTGTTGCTTTTCTATCATCTCCAACCAGCCTGAACGATTCTTCTCTGATCTTTTTTTCAGATTTTTTCAATCCAGCAAATCGTTTTGAGTCTTTTTCACTGTGTTTTTCTTATCTATTAATTAAACTGCTGAATTAAACATTGTAACAAAACAATGGCTGCTTCCATCACTAGAATTGTGCAAAAACTAAATATCGTAATATAAACTAGAAGTGGAAACATGTAAAGTTGGAAAAACTTCTCAAACTACTAAAAGATTTTACGTTCTCATAAGAAAGTGTTACAGATGTGCAAAGTATATCATAAAAGTGTGATGGAATTCTTTTCTGCATTTTCGCGTCACCGCATGTGACGTAGGGATCACGTGAAGTAAAGATGGCTCAGTGTGTATGGACGGAGGAGGACACCTAAATTGTCTTACAAATTAAGAGAAAAATAACTGATACCAAACAGCAAAATGAGACGTTTTCTAAGAAATTAGAAATAAAAGAGAAGGGTTTCAAAAAGTGGAGGGACTAAAGCTGTCCAATGGAAACAGCAGCTCAAGCATGACTGGAAAAGCACCACATAAGTACAATTTTGTTATATTTTGATATTTTGCAAAGTTTTAAAAAATGTTTTTCTTTTTTTTTGCAGGTGTTCATAAATCTTGCCCAGCTGACGAGACTTTAGCAGAGTTGTGTGGTGGAGTGAGATTTTCCTTTCTCACTCACACTGCATCCCCAGGGTGGGGTGCATTTGCCACTGATTGCTGGGTGGGGCAAGGGACCATTGTATCTGGGCAGGGTTTCCTCCCCTCAGTATGTGTTCTGCCGGTTCATCTATGGACAGGGTTGCTGAGGGTAACAGGAGCGTCGCCTCCCACTGCAGTTGTGAGTAGTGCCATTTTAGCTCTTACATACTAGGGTGGGGCGGGACGGGGCGGGGGGGGGATTGATAAACTTTATTGTAAATTTTATATTGTTAAATATTGTCTTCTCAGAATCTGTCTTGAAAAAAGCATTCATTCGAACCTATGGTGCATTTTATGGTGACTGGAAGGAGGGATCAATTTCACTCACGCCACAGCGTCTCACGCAAGCTAGCCACGTAGCATTATTTCAGGGTTTTCTTGTGCTGTTAAAAATGTGTAAAGACTTTTCGAAGTCGTCATCTCTTTTCCTATTCCACTGTAAAACTCTGTTTCTGTTTCCACCACATCGTGCCATCTTAACTAGTCACATGATCTACTAGGTCATGTCCGGGGACACATAAAGGTAGAAAAAAGGTTTCCATAAGACGTTTGCAATAATCTATACAGAAATGTCTGAAAAAACACCTCATGAGAGTTAAAAAAAACTCCTTGGCAATAATTGAGGTTTTTATAAATGTCAATGTTTCTATAAACCTATTTTTATTGCGATATTTCAGTTTTCACGCAAATCCAGGTGTGATGGAAATGCAGCTGTTGCTGCAGAACTCCAAACTTTCCTCCGAGTCCGGTTGTTGCCAAAACAAACTTGTGTCGATGAACGACACAGCTGCATGTGTGTGTGTGTGTGAGAGAGAGGGCGAGCCAGTGAACAATAAAGGTTGTGTCACTTTGTATTTTCATATTAATTCAACATGCCTGTGACAAATTTCCTCAGGGAGAGTAAAATCTATCTTATCTGTCAACCAACCTTACCTAGTTATGGAAAATGAGAATTATACATTCCCAGGTGTGTTGTGTTACAGGTAAAATAATATGGAGCGAAGGAGTAATGCATTCAGATGAGGGTTTTTCTACTCGTGGCTTGCACCTCCCGTTTGTCCTCAGGTGTCCCCGCATTCATGTGATCGTCTTTTAACTAAGCCAACTACACAGCAAGTTAAAACCTGATGGAGAAACTTATTTCTATCCATCTAATTAGTAGAGGAATAACAAGCATTTGAGAAGTAAAATGAATTAATAGAAAATGCTCAATAGCATTCCTGGATGGATCCATTTCATGCAGGCGAAGAGTGAAACTTTAACTACAGCCTTTTGTCTTTTAAACAAGATCATTTACCTGAAATTTGGAGATGGGATGCAGAAACCTGAATGATGTGAGCAGATAACTGCTCACGCTGTGCAGCTGCTTCAATTGCCATCATGTAAAATAGCGATGGCCTGACATTGATGGAGTGCTGAGATGGGAATCAAACACTGCAAGTGTTGTTTTTTTAATACTTTATCATTTCTATCTCTTCTGACTCCATCTCCCGCTTCTACCTCTCTGACATTATACAATGTAGCTTTACTTCATGAAGCACTGTGTGTTGTGGTTTTAAGCCTCTGTGCTTTGTCCTGATTGAGCAGATCCGCATTGGGTTTTTCATATTTTCAAGATGTCAAAATCGCAAACTTAGCTAAGAACACACTTAAAGATGATTTATTCTTGATTCATACATTGTGTTATTGTCATCGTTAATGGCCACAGAGGGAAAACAAAGCAATCAATCAGCTATGAAAGTGCAGCAAATGGCTTCCTGAAGAAGAACCTGCTGGAAGGAAAGGCTAAATCTAGCATTAGCTAACATCTCTGTGCCGTCAGGTCAGTCACAACTTTTGTCCATCTCACATCCCCTGTTCCTTTGTAGAAAATCCCAGTCCCGCTAGGGTTTCAGAGTTTGTTCTGATTGTTGCAACCCTAAATGCAGTGGTTTAATATTCCTGAACCCTGATGGATCTCTGGCAAAAAAGAGAAAGTTGGTTTAATCGCTTCCATGCTTGTGTTGAACTGTTGCACTGATAAAACAGGTATCTACTCTTGCAGCAGTTCTTTAACACTGTAAAAAAATAGTTCATGTAACTTTCCCTTCTGAGTTAAATGAGGTCAACTGGTTTCTGCCAAAAAGTAGAGTCCACTAAAATGTTCTATTTTTATCCAATTAGTTTAAGTAAAATACTGCAGGTCACTCAGATATATGTTTGACCAACTTGTACAGTGCAGTGAGGGGTTTTGCACATGCTCAGAACACTGCCCCTGCACACTGCAGTTTGTCAACCTGTACTTCAAAATATAATTGTGTGATATGGCCATTCTTGTCTCTCCACATGCCATAGTGGACTTTAAGGGACTTCCATGAAAATTAAAGCAGCAGAAGATCTTTGGTTTGTTTTTAAGGTGAGTTCAGATTATTTTACAATAAGTGCTAAAACGTTTCAGTGACCATAATAGAGCAGCCATCTTTCCTCTCCCGTACTATATTAGCTGCCCAGCTAAGCTAACTCAAATGGCACATTTAATGGTTTACCTGCCAGATTTTTAATCCAAGGTGAAAGACTAAAAACGTTTAAACTAATGTTTTGAAATGAATAGTTACGGAAAATAATCCAAAGCTCTATTTGGTAGATTTTTAGTTTTATTTCTTTTTTAAAAAGTCACATTTTCAACAAAGAACTTGTCAGTTCCTCAAACATTAAGTCTATGTGAAGAACCCTGTTAATAAGATGATTCAACTTAAAATAAATTTTTTGATTGAGGCCAACAAATAATTTCAGGTCATTTCAACTCGCTTATAAATTAAATTCACAAGTTTAATTTCAACTTAATTGTAAGAGGAAATTTTCTTTATAAATTTAGTTTACTGGAATCAAGGATTAATAGAGATTAATTGATTTCTATTAGCTATAACAAAAATATTATTTTATCTGACTGAAAAACGATTCCCAGAACAAAACAATACGCTTTGCGAACTTGATCTTATAAGTTGTGGAAATGTACTTTGTGTTGACAGTATTTTAAATTATGTGCTGGCATTTATAATCATTTTGAGGCAGCTAGGATAGAAATGATTTTGAGTCATCTTGGGATTTTAATAATATTTATCAAAAAGGTTTTTACAGTGTAAGGCTGGAAAACTGTCAGTCTTCATTAATAAGGAGGATTTTTGGTGCATTCTGTTCACCGCTGGGACCTACATGCCCAAAATCAGATTATATTATGGTGATAATGCCAAATTCACAATTTAAATAAGACTGAGAATTTGAACATGCAGCTTTGTGCAGTCAGACATGACATGCAATGCTTTAAATAACACAAATTACATCAAGCTGATTGACTTTTAAATGCTGCTGCTAAGTATACCCCTCGAGATACCTACAGAAACGCCATGTTGCTGCACGGTGGAATAGTGGTTAGCACCGTAGCCTCACTTTGTGAGGCCATGGTTCATACTTCAGTTTGGGTGGGTTTAAACAGCATCTTTCCAGAACCATGCATGTTAAGTGGGCTGTTCTAAATTCTTCCTCAGTGTGAGTGTTGGTGGTTCGTGGTCTCTGTGATGAACCGGTGACCTCTCCAGGGCGTACCCTGTCTCTACTGCCATCTGCTGGGATAAGCTCCAGCTAACCACAACCCTGAATTTGTCTGAGCAGTAAAAGAAATAGAGGAAGAATATATTTTTTAAAAAGGGCAACTTTATTGGTTTTTGGTGGACTTTGACCATATTAAATCAGGTCCTGGTGAAAAACGACGGGATGCTCAAACATGGCTTGTATGATACTGCAGAGCATGACGATTAGCAGCAGGTTAACAGAAACTTTTACAAAACACTGACAAGATATTGGTATTGTTCCACCATCCTGGTTTCTATGTTGTTGTGTTGACATGTTGTTTTATAGTTTTCATTAAGGTACAAAAGCTAAACCCTAATCTTTTCACGACAGGATTTTCTCACTTCGACAGTCCAAAGGCACGATTCTTTGGCTGATGTAAGTCTCTAAACTCTCTTGAGTCTGAATAAATGTCTCTGTTGGTTCTGTCATAGACTCGGATTCGATCCAACTCTACATATTAATAATCAGTTACTGTTTAGATAGCACAACCACTCTGCTTCCGTAGGCAATATCTCTGACACCAGGACATTACTTTCACTGTAAATTCTGCTCTCTCTGCTCACGTTAAACCAAAAGTTACACAATGTATTGAAAGTGATTTTACTCACATGACAATATACTCATAAATGCAGCACTTTAGATGGATTTGTGTAAATGACTTTTTACTTGGCCGAAATTGAGCCCTTTAGTACATTGTTTCTCATGGTCCTCAAGTATCACTGCCCTACTTGTCTTAGAGGCAACCCTGCTTTAACACAACTGAATGAAATAAATTGTTGTCAAAAGGGTGCAAAGAACTTGATAAAAAGTTAATTGATTTCAATCAGGTGTGTCAAAGCAGGGTTGCCTATAAAACATGCAGGGCACTGGTACTTAAAGGACCAGGATTGAGAAACACTGCTGTAGTCTAAACATGGAGTCTTTTTGACAAATTCTAACAAAACAATACTAACCTGGACTTTTCAGGGTCCTGCAACATCATTACTGCTTGTAAATTCTCCTCTGCAGCATCGAGTGGTGCCACCAAGGTGCAAAAACTGTGGCGTTTGGCTCATACATAAGCTGTTATCTGGAGGAGGGATGGCACGCACCATCGCTCCACAGCCACTGAATATTTATTTACCAATGCACATTTGCTATCAAGGTCAAAACAGTTTTGACTCTGCCTTCACAGCAGAGTCATTTACCTCCCCTGAGGTGGGAGACGAAGGAGCCGGGGCAAGGAGAGACACAGAGCGAGCGAGGAGATGAAAAGCCTCTGTGACTTTTTGTTTGTTTCCATCTACTTGCCGTTTCTCCTCACACTTCCCCCACCAGTAAAAATGTCCAACCAGGGCAGAAAAACTCACTTGGTAGGAGAACTTTTGCATTCATGTGTTTTTATTTGCTCTGAATTCTAAAAAATATTCATATCATCTTCATTTTTCATTCTAATGTTGCTTTTCGCCAACATGCAGATAGGAGCTGTTGTAAATGAGTCGGTTTCCAGCCCAGAGGTGACACCACAAAGGGGGGAGGGGGCGCGGGGTTATATCTCCACCTGTGTAATAACTCTTTATCTAACACAACATGGAGGGAAATGATGAATGCCTACGATATGTCTCAACACCTCTCAGGCTGTGATTAAGAAACCTTTCTGATGCTGTCGCTTTGCGTGTTAGCTCATCTTCCTCACAGTGGGGGCAGCCAGAGAAAGGGGGGCTGAACAGAACTCATGGGTGGTGCATTAATGACACATTGGATTATGTTATTTGTGTGTCCTTGCCTCATCTCCCTCATCACATCCAATCACCTTTTTTTTATTTTTTGGAGTCCTCATCCTTGAAATATATATA
>JBAMHX010000017.1:18868293-18881549 GCA_037177515.1 Pseudomugil tenellus | reverse complement strand
AAAAGAATCTCATGAGCTCCCGCAGAGTAAACGAATATGAATACGGAAGAATGACTGTTACTAAATAATCTAAAAGAGATCCTAGTGACTGTGTCATCTTGTAGAATGTACGAGGTGAAAAGTGCTCGCAGGAAAGTGAACATGCTCAGGCAAAAAAAAAAAAAAAAGTGTGTTGGTTAGTTGTTTGGTTAGTTAGCTACTTGGTTGGTTAGTTGGGTAGTTACTTGATTGGTTGACTACCTGGGTAGTTTAATTGGCTGGTTAGTTGGGTTGTTTGTTGGTTGAGTTAATTTATTGTTTAAATGTTGGTTGGTTGGGTAGTAGGTTGTCTGGGTGGGTGGTTAACACAACTTATCAGCAGCCATAGTCTCTGTCTAGTAATTGTTTTAAAGTTTCCCTTTCTGTGAGCTGAAGTTTAATTGGATCCAGTCTCCCGCCGACCTGCCACTGCTGAGTCGGTGTAGGAGGAACATTTAGGATTAGAGAGGAGTCGATGTGAAGTGAACCCAGTGCTGAACACTGTATTCTTACTTAATATAATTAACTTTTTCAGAGCTTTAAAAGAGAATCCTGAGAGACCAAACCAAAGGTTGTTTTTATTTTTCATTTTTCTCCCCGACTTGCATCCACAAATAAAAAGCTACTGGTCCTCGAGGCGGAGCTGATGGAGCAGATGGAGTAATGGCTCAGGGTCAACAAATAAATCCCAACATGTGGAAATGAATCAGAATTCTACAGAAGCTTTCACATGACAGGCGTGAAACTCGCTGGAGACGTGTTGCAAAAAGGAATTTAAGCTAATAAAGACCTGAAAGAGCAACATTTGACTGGTTTGTAATCAACTGGGAGCTTAAAATCACTAAGAAAAGCATTTTATTTAATTTCACTCTGAAGCTTCACTACTCGGCTCTAAAATATCATCAGTGACTCTTCCACAGCAGACTTGTGCCAATAAAATAATGAAGCTTCTTGTCTTTCCCTCTTCATCTTCCAGCTTCTCTCGCTCTGATTTTCTCCCTCTCTCGCTTTCTGGATCACAAATCCTGAAAATTAAGATCTGAAGGATGCTGCAGTGGAAAGGGATGATACAAGGTTACAGAGAGGCAATCAGACTCCTCTTTTTTATGTTTGCTAAGATTTCAGTGAGCGTTTTCTCCATTCAGACATTTCCATTTCATTCTGCAACAATGCGAGGAGTAATGCCAGAAAATATTTCTGCTCTTAACGGCGGGATCCACTGCAGGGTTAGAATTACACTTTAGTTTTTGGAAATTGCTTTTTGTCAGGAGATTTGGTAGAAAAAATATGGACTGGACTTGCATTTCCATTTTGATTTCTTTTGATTTTCCACAGCTGAGTCAGTTTTCCACGTGAAGCAGGATAATTTCATGCACATCCATCCTGCTGCTCCGGCCCTGCCGCGCACCTGCAGCTGGCTGCACAAGTCTGAGCACAGCCTCTCATCAGACTGCTGCCTTCATGTTCAGATGTGAGACTGGGAACTAAAGCCGCTGTGTTTTCACTGATGGACACAATTATTCATGGTGCACAAGTCATGCAGGGTTTCTTTGGCACCTGCGCATCTCCATGTGTGTTTGTCATAAACGATGAGTCATTTCTAACATGACAGACGTGTGAAAGAGTCGAGCCGCACATTTCCCTTTGTGTAAAACTTAAATAGAACTCGATTCTTCTCCAGTCGTAATAAAAGACCTTTTTTCCGGATGTTTTAGCCTTTTGTTTTCACTGCTTCGGTAAAGCAGACACCTGGCGTCTGCGCAGCGTTCATCCCTCCATCAGACTGTTGCTGATGTGATCCCAAAATATTCCTGTCAACATGATGCCATGAGTCTGGGTGCCTTTATTGTCACAATACTGATAATGATGTTAGTACTGATGTAGTAGTTTTATTTCTCATCCATGTGTTTTAGTAGTTTTATGGCTTTAAAAGGAAGAGTGCGGCTTAAGCAGAGCAAACGGCTAACGCCACCACTCCGATGCGGTACTGTGGAGACCCCCCCACCTGAAAACTTCAGCGCGCCGTCTCCTCCAGGAAGTGTGCATGTGGCTGCTGCGCTCTCGTGAACAGACACACACTAACTACACGCGGTGCCTCACGGTGCCTCTCTGGCTGCTCGGTGCCGGCGGGCTGATGTTTGTGAGGAGCAGACAGCAGGCGGGGGGAAGCAGACCAACCCATTCACATTTCCAGGTAGAAATCTCTCAGCAACAAGTGAAAAGTATCACAAAGATATAGTTTGGTGTATGTTGCAAATTGCACAATATTATCATAGATGTGCAGGATACACCAGCAAATATAGCAAATATGGGATCTTAAAGTTCCAGGACTCCAGATGTGGAGGGGAAATTCTACTGTGTGTGCTGGGGTGTCTTTAGTATGCAGAATGGAATGACCTGTAAGCTCACCATATCAAAGTACTTCCATTCTATTTCTATTCAGCCTTGTTTGTATGACACCAATGCAAGTGAATGTGACGATCCCACAGACTCATCAAACCAAAAGGGGGGTGAAGAGCTAAGGAATAGCGGTGACATTCAGTCTGAGGCAAGGAGCTGGGGAGACGTCGGCCTGCCTGTTATGTCAGAACAAGCCAAGAGCTGAGAACTACCGTTGTTCTCCATAGAGCTAAGCGACCAGTTTGAACCCTTCCCTGGATGTAGACCACAAGTTTGCATGTTCTCCTCTTGTTAGCGTGGGTTCTCTCAGGTTCTCCAGCTCCATCCTACTATCCAAAGACACATTTAGGTGATTTAGGCATTGTAAATTGTCCTTAGGAGTGAATGTGAGTGTCGGCTCGTTCGTCTCTCTGTGTTGCCCTGTGATGGATTGGTGGCCTGTCCAATGTGTCCCCTGCCTCTCGCATAATGACAGCTGGGATTGGCTCCAGCTACTCGCCACCTTCAACTGGATGAAGCAGTTAAGAAAATGATGGATCTTTTTTTCCTTTTGCTTGGATTAATTTTTCCATTTCCTGCGGATCTCATTCCCCCATTTCGCGTTTTTTTTTGTTCCCTTCCTTCCCTGTTGTTGCCAGCAATGTTGGGTGGAGCTTATTCAGAGCTGAATTGTTGCAAAGAGCTGAGCAAATCTTTCCAACTCAATGTGACGAGTAAGAGTTAAACTAATAGCAAAATGCTCCTAGAAGAGATGAGTTTCTAGCTCTGCAGCTACTGGTTTAGCCAAACGCAGTAATGGTGTCACTGGTTGAGCATAACTGTGGAGTGGAAGTGTAGCTCTGGATTAATGAGTGAAAGTAGACCGAAGCAAAGCTTTGAATTTAATGCGTTGCAACTGGAAGTGAATTGTGATTAGCAGCAGCGCGACATTAGCTTGTTTTGGTTGGTTAAAAACCACACCTGTGTTCTGAATCATCTGCAGATTTTCCTCTTTGTTTTACTGTTTTCCTTTTAAAATGGCTTCATTTTCCTAGTTGATGATTAGTCTTCTTACTAAGGACTAGTTTTGCGGGATAGTTTGTTCATACACTACCGGTCTCCTCAGGACAACCTGTAGCCGAGCATGATGAGGAAAACAGCCAAGATACACCAGAAGTGAGCAACATTCCAGTCCTTCCACTGCAGATGGGACCCGAGGTTGGAGGACTGAGCACCTGCGGCTCCCGATCGTCCAGCTGTCTACGCAAGCGACTGAGTGGAGCGTAGTGACTGCTAAAGGGGTAAATATACACACAGGTGGCTTAATGGGAAGCAGGCAAAACAAAACAGGTGTACAACAGGAAGCAGGAAGCCAAAGCAAAAAACTACAAAATAAAACACAAAAAGACTGTAAACTGAAAGGATAATAGGAAGACGCAAGTCCAGGCGGTGATAAAGAATAAACTGCTCAGAGCAAATATCAATCAGTCCAACTTTATTTGCATTTTCTCATCCATGTAACACAAAGTGCTTTAAATGAAAAACACAAAATTTGCACATAGTTACATAAACATATCAACAGAAACACGCACACCCATAAAACACGGTCTCGGAACGCTCTCCTCTTCTTCTACAAAGTCTATGTTTGAGTTATTTACTGTACTTCCATGTTTTTGCATATTTGAGCAAATCTCTGCATCTGTTCCCGCCTCCTCTGCAATGTGCAAAGCGACGGGGGGGGGGGGGCGACTCAAACACTCATTTGCACAGTTGCATACATTTTTTATTGCGTGTCATACGTGGCATTATCTCCCCTGGGAGGAAAGAGATGCTCTTGGCGTTTGAAAAGTGCTGGATTTCAATAAATGTCACTTGAGGAGATCATCACCATGAACAGATTGTGTCTTCTGTGTTTGCCCTTTTCACTCCTGCTGCTTTGAAGGAGACGTCTGACTTTGCAGGTGCAGATTTGGGAGCATCTCTCGGGGCCCGCGTTGTGCGTGCGTCTGATGTGCAGCATGTGTTGGACGTCTCGGAGCCTCCGCCAAGCCTTTTGTCTCGTCCTTTCAGCCAGGCGGCGGCTCGGCTGCAGCAGCAGCTGCATAATTCAGCCGGAACGATGGGGACTCCCACAATGATTGAACATAATGACGTGTGAACCCATTAAGCAGCTAATCAGAAGATGCGATGAAGCTGACGATGATGAAGGAGATGCCAGTGAGAACTCCATCGCTATCATCAACTCCCTCCTTAAAAGAAAAGACTAGCAGATGGGATCCTGCTGCAGTGTGTGAAGGCACACGAACCAGATGCAGGAAATAGTTTATGAATAATGCAGCTGGATCAGGGGACCAAGCTAATGCCTTTGCGTTTGTCAACTGCTTCATCGTCGTGTCCACTGTCTTGCTTTTTGTTCACTCATGTGAGAAAGTTGTATTAAGGAGATAAATGGAAAGCAGTCATTTAGTTTCTCTTGTGTACTGTAAAAAGTTTCAGTGTGGAACAAAAACATATCTGGGAGAAGAAATTGATTTCAAAAGAGAACTATAGCAATAAGTCTGAAGTCACTTTGCTAAATGAACTGTTATATTTTCTATTACCTGAAAAGGAACAGTTCATATTTGTGCAGTGGGTCCTTCTACACTGATGCACCTAATGAACGCTTTAGCTCCATTTTTAAATATCTGGATTTAACAACTTTGTATTTAGTGTGTTTGACTTCTCGCCGGTTATTTGTTCTGTTGGAATTAAAATAATCCTCCTACTCTTCCTGATGGCCTGCTTTAACATGAATATCACCTTAGTAGTGATGTGTCGTTGATGAACGAGCCGATTGTACGAAAAGAACTGATTCATGCCTGAAAAAAGGTTGTTAAAAGAAGTTGGACTTTGTTCTGATGGACACAACATGCAGTCTGTTCCATAAAAGGAAGGACAAGTAGATCGTACCACTTTGTGAAAAAGGAAGATTCTGGTAGAAGACGTGGAAAGTTAAACACTTCAGGTACTAATTTAAATCGTATGTCATGAAATGAGCCAAATTAGCTCATTTAAAATGTCAGTGTTCAGAGTTTGCCTTTATGTACTCTGTTTGCTTGGTGTGGTTCTGCTTTCAGCTTCAGTTTAATTAAAATAGGGAACAAAACTATGTTTTCTTATGAAATAATGCACAAATTATGATCTAAAAATAAAAAAATGGCTGATCTACAAGCAAAGCACTCATTGTTAGAGCTTTTATTTTAATCTAATTTGGGAAAAACTAAATCAAGAGTCACTTAGAAGCTGAATCATGTAAGATCAGTAGCCTATTCATCCAAATCTTCCCCATCTACCATCACTACTCCTTACAAGAGATAAATGTTGGCCATCATTCTGTCCCGTCTGATAAAAATGTTGTCATATTAACAGAATATCAGGACAGTCTGAGGTGAGGTGAGAGCTGGATGCCGGCTTTTCTTTTACATGTATTTACAGAACTGTTCCGGAAGCTGATTTCATGTGATCATAGTCCTGTCTAAGCTGTTGAGTCTGACATGTTGGTAAACTAAATATCAAAATGGCGACAGCGCGCAGATTTTTTTCCGGCAGGGCCATCAGGGTTTACTTGACTGTGTCACACATGAACAGCTGGATACCAACATACTGGATGCTTTGGAAAGCGTTTCATTGGTGAAACAAGAGGACATTATGGGAAGAAACAAGGAAAAGAAGACAGGAAGTAACAGAGCACGACATTGGACAAAAGAGTAGATCAGCCTTACTTCTATAGACTGGAGAGGGCTCAGAGAAGAGACAGGATGCAACATGGATGCTGAATTAAGGCACGAGAGCAAAAATAGAAGTTAACGCGCAGTCCAACTGATGCGTAGGTTCCCATTTCTTCGTTTAGTAACCTTCGTCTACTGCACTGAATATACTTCCTTACAGACGTTGCAGTGTGTTGGAAAAATAACTCAAAATATTTAAATATTTCAACCTACTTCATGCAAGTTATGCAGGAAAACAAATGTCAACGTAGACTTCTGCATATGTGCTGGAGGTTACGATTGCTCTTGTAGAGGAAATAGATTAACTTCTGACGCGCATAGAGGAACAAAAAAGACATGGATCACATCATTAATCCACCTTAACTGCTCGTAAATGCAGCAGCTCATTAGCCAATCACAACTTGATGAGTTTATTTAATGTGAATATGTCAACTTGTCTCCATTTCAGCTCCACAATCAGAAGATGGGCTCAGAATTTGGTGGAAATAAGCAGGAAAGCTTGGATCCATCATGTCTTGGATCCATGCTTCAGGCTAATAGGGATGTAATGTGCTTGTGATTACATCCTGTTCAACAGGATTTTAGAAAAAGGAAACTGAATTTGCTGATCTTGGTCGTACACATGGTTAGGCCTGTCACGATAAAGAATTTTGCTGTGCCATTAATTATCTCAGAGTATCTCACAGTAATTGCTTTGTGCAATATTATTGTTCATTTAGATAATTTTCATCTAGTATAATAATAATAATGCTATAAATAGCTAAGTACAATCTGCCAAAAAATAAACATTAATTTCTAAAGAACATTTAGCTTGACGTGCAGACAGACCAAACATATGTCTGCTGATATAAGGAGTCCTGTTTTAGGTTGATCACATATCTAAGGTAGGAGAGTTACACTGAATGATTGTTTAGTAAGTCATCATGTAGGCAGTGTTGTAAACACACCCTTGCCTCCGCTTGCGCCTGTGCACCATGATATATCGTACTGAAAAGTTTCCTGCAATACAGACAAACGGAAACTAAAATGATTGCAGCTGACAAACTGATTTTTTTTCTTATCGTGCCGATAAAATTAGATGGTTTAGTGGTGGTTTCCCAACTGGCCTGGTTGTTACCTCTGTGGACCCAATCTGTGTTTCAGCTGGTTGGAGGGTGAAGTTTGTAAGTACGAGACCACGTGCAGACTTCTTTCTGTTCAACACCAGAAACTATGTTTTTTATTCAGTTGTTTTATCATTTTTGAGGGAATTTAATTCCTCGTTTGACTCTCCGACAGGCAGATGTCCTCCCGGTTAGACTCCAGCTCCCCCCTGACCTGAATTGGAGTGAGTAATATAAGAAATGAAAGAATGACTCCTCACTTTTTTAAAATGAAAAATGATCAAATCTGCATTTTGGCGCAGAACCAAAGATAGTTTGATGTTTCAGCGGATGTGATGGAACCACCCAATGGCTGTTGCAAGGTTACATCACTGAATTTTGTTTTAGAAGAATAATTTCAAACCATTTTCCTGCTTTTCGTTGCTGTTTTGTAGGCCTTTGTGAGGTTATACTGGGTGTGGTGGACGGGTCACTCTGAGATCTCGCAGCTTACAGTGTGCAGAAACTCACCAGTCCTGCCAGTTGGTTTATTTCTGTCCCAGTTTTTACTCTGCAACATGTTTCCTTGACAACAGCTTGTGTTGCATCCTTTAATTGTTGGCCGCTGTGATGCATTCAGGTGGATTTATCTCGTTTTATTGTTCTTATCTTATATTTAGATTATCAGAAGTTCCTAGTTTTCACACACACACACACACACACACACACACACACACCTGGATTCAGTTCTTAATGGCCAGACCTGCCTGACATCTGTCAACCCAATCAGGCCTTCTTTGTTTCTCATTCGGTCCTTGTTAACCCTTAAAGAAATCCTTTAAAGTTCTGCTGAAACTTTGCTCATTTATTCAGATTAACTGAACAACAAAGTATTTCAGGTGTGTCTGTGTGTTTAAAAGGTTGGAGTGGCTAATTAGATATCCATATGGTTCTGGCTCAGTCAACACTGTTACTGGTAGGATTAAATAAGCAAACTGTGCATAACTTACTGTTACACGGTTTTGCTTCAAGTATTTGGATTTGCATCCATCTCTTGTGAAAAATCCTCCCAAATCTGGTTAAAAATTTTATAATTTTCCTTGACACATTATTTCTGTGTTGTTATCTCAGCATTACAAACTAAGACTGACTGAATGAAATCTCAAAGAATCTCAAAGGAAAATGATGGTGTAGTGTTTTTTTTTTTTTTTTAAAGCATCAATGTGAAGATTAAATTCTAAAATGTTTTGTTGGAATAAAATATGGGATGATTAGATTAATAGATCATTTATTTATATTTTTCAGATAATCGTCTGAGGGGCTGCACGGTGCGTGGTGGTTGGCACTGCAGCCTCACAGCAAGCAGGTTGCCGGTTCAATCCCCGGCTTGGACGGTGGCCTATCTGTGTGGAGTTTGCATGTTCTCCCCGGGTTAGTGTGGGTTCTCACCGGGTTCTCCGGCTTCCTCCCACAGTCCAAAGACATGCAGCTTGGGGATTAGGCTGATTGGTGACTCTAAATTGCCCGTAGGTGTGAGTCTGAGCGTGCGTGGTTGTCTGTCTATATATGTGGCCCTGTGATAGGCTGGCGACCTGTCCAGGGTGTACCCCGCCTCTCGCCCTGTGTAGCTGGGATTGGCTGCAGCCCCCCCGCGACCCCGTTCGGGAATAAGCGGTAGAAGATGGATGGATGGAAGATGGATGGAGATAATCGTCTTATTTTTCTCTACCAGAGAACATAAAAACGTACATTTAGTTGTTCAGAACAACAGCATGAACACCAGATAGACAGTAAACACAATGCCAGATAGTTTTGCAGAGTATCTGCAACTGTGTGCATCTTTATATTTTTCCTCCTTGTTGTACAAACACTCGAGCCCCAACGAAGTGTTGCTGACAGTCAGGTTGGACTTTTCACCGCTGTTTACTGCTAGTAGCATTTTGGCTGCAGCATGTTTGCAAGCTGTTGCAAGTATGCGCAGACATACCACAACGTTGTACGGCAGTGTGTGCAGCAAGCATGTCCCAGCATGAAGGGTTAGATTTGAGTTGCAGATCAGGGTTCCTTCTGGGTTTGTCTTCACATGTGTTTGTCCATATGGGATGGTTCTGACAGGGTTTAAGCTGGAGCCCAACTCGGGGCCCATTTTCCAACGCACTTGGGGTGCCCATGCCCACCGAGCCCACCTACAACTTTTATGGGTTTGACATATGAAGCTGAAACTACAAGAAAACTACAATGTTTGCCCGGTTGTCCATATGTGCTCAGTGCCCACGTAGCCCAAACATAACCCTTATAGACCCCACATGGACATGTTGGCTTGGCTGTACAGCTTTTAGGATAATGTACCCTTTGTTTATTAATGATGATCCACAGTGTGCATGAATCATCATAACCACCCAAGAAAAAAGTGTAATTTTAAATAATATCAAAACAAAGAGACACAAATAGTTTTAAAAGGTGTGAACTGGATAATGAAAACATTATGAGGAATCACAAATCTCATCAAATCTAGATCTAGTTTGGACTCTGGAGTTTGGTTGGAAGTTTTGGATTCTGGATAAAGACATTTTTCCACAGAAAATACAACAAGAAGCAACTGGATGTCCTGACAAACCAGGAGGTTATGATCTGTTTGGGTTCTGATAATCTGGGATTGACCGGTTAGGGCTTAAATGCAAATAATAACCATTGTGGTGACCACACTGATTTCATAAACACAGCATTGACATTGTGTAAGACTCGTCCTCTTCCGGTTATCCATCCGTTTAGCTGCTGTTGATCAGATGAAGTCAAGTCAGCAGGAAGAATCATAAAAAGCTGAAATCTGTTCAAGAGGCTGAAGAAGACAAGTCCTGGCGTGACTTCAGGACTAGCTGTCACTTCTGCGTTCAGTTAATTGGACTTCTGTTGGCCAGGCTGCTTAATAGTAATAAACAGTAAGCAGAAAAATAATGACATGTTTAGCATAAAAATAAAGCGGGGTAGTCTCTTAATACCAGTATTACTTTGATTGCACCTTCAAGCCAATATTAGTCTCATTCACTTTAGTCATTCACTCAGGGCTTTTGTTTCCTCATTAAGAACCGTTTCTATAGAAACCTTTTAAATAGATTAAAAAAAAAATGTGACATCCAGTGTTTGAACCAGCCAGCAACCTTTAGGCATGAAACTAAATGTTGCTTTTAAAGCACAACTTGTTTGATGCAATTTCTCTCTGTGGCCTTTTCTCTCTTCCCCAGTCAGGTCCTTTATGATTAAACTCGTTATTAAACAATGTGGATTAAATACACTGAAGTATGTCAAAATATCAGATTTGTTTCATTTATAAATATTGTAATATTTTCTGATGCATAACATGCAATTTGTTTCCACTTGGAGGGTAAGTTTTTTTGTACAGTACCTTTCATATACAAGACAATTCAAAGTTCTTGACCATCCAAATGGTGTAAAAAAAGCACATAAGATAACAAAAATAGAAAAAAATCACAACAAAATCACCAATAAATTAATATAAAACATTATTTAATTAAAATAATAAAATTGGGGGGGAATTGTGTCACTATTGATAAAAAAAAAAAATGAACAAACTAATATGAAACTGTGTTAAAATCTTTGTTTTTCTCTGGTAAATATTTTGACGCAGCTTTGGTAGAAGGAAAAAAAAACCAATGGCAGCAACCTTAAATTCTAAAGGTCACCGAATGTACCAAAAAAAATGAAGAAAGTAGTGAGAGTGGATTAGCATTTCAGTGTGGTTTACTACCGTGTGATAGGACAGAATTCATAACTAATGCAAAGAGACATGCAAACGGGACAAAAAAAAGTAGCGGATAAAGTCTTGTAAAGTCTACAGTTCACACATGATGCATTAAAGGATCAAACTGTGTCCCGATGTTGCGGTAGCCCCGCCTCTCTCCTGTCCCGGTGTTGCGGTAGCCCCGCCTCTCTCCTGTCCCGGTGTTGCGGTAGCCCCACCTCTCTCTTGTCCCGATGACGTGGTAGCCCCGCCTCTCTCTTGTCCCGGTGTTGCGGTAGCCCCACCTCTCTCCTCCCGATGATGCGGTAGCCCCGCCTCTCTCCTGTCCCGGTGTTGCGGTAGCCCCGCCTCTCTCTTGTCCCGGTGTTGCGGTAGCCCCGCCTCTCTCTTATCCCGGTGTTGCGGTAGCCCCGCCTCTCTCTTTCCCTGATGATGCAGTAACCCCCCCTCTCTCTCTTCCTGATGTCGCGGTAGCCCCGCCTCTCTCTTGTCCCGGTGTTGCGGTAGCCCCGCCTCTCTCTTGCACTGATGATGCAGTAGCCCCGCCTCTCTCTCTTCCCGATGACGCGGTAGCCCCGCCTCTCTCTTGACCAGCCACAAAAACTCTGCCAACAGCTAAAACAATGGAGTTTTATTTGCCGATTACCAGACCAGATGCTCGTTAATGATGCCAGGCCTTCGGTGTACGCCTCGGGTTTACATTTTTTATTCTCAGATCTTTTTACTTTCCTGCTTTGTTCTTTGTTTTTCTTCCAGTTTATTAATAAATCTCTGAAGACAATCCGCCGGCGAAGCCTCGCTCGGAACTCTGACCTGCGGCATTCATGACACAAATCCTCATTTTGACCATGATCCAAATGGCCAAAAGGTTTGTTAAAAGAAGATAAAAGCACATTTTTGTTAAACTCTTGAACTCGTGCTGGTAACAGGATGAAATTCCTTTGGCATGTAGGAGCCACTTTATTTAACAGCTTTTAGTGCATTTTCTGCTTTCCATGACTCAGAAACAGGACACATATATAACTACTCCCCTTATATCGTCCATGTTTGCTGCTTCTGAGGCAGCCAATGTGTTCAAGCGCCTGAAAAAGATCACGTGCATTAATCAGAGGAGCGTTAGCTTTGTCTTTAAACTTATGCTGCGCTGCAACCATTTGGTACAAAGCGCCTCCATCTCTGCTTCATCATCAGCGCTCACAGCTTGCTTTCAGTTGCCAAGTGCATCCTGACAGAATAGAGGAATTAGCGAGTGATGTTTCACAGTTATTCTAACAGGCAGCAAGCCGAGAATGAGACGCCATCCGAACAAAGAAGACCTGTCTCGATGGAAATGCCAGCAAAAGTGACTCTTTTCTTTTGTAAATGAGCATCTGAGTGAACAAGCAGTCATTTTATTTCTGCAGAAACACTCAGAATTTATGTTTTCATCATGCGATTTGTGATTCTAATCCAATAACATCAGCAGTGGGTGAAAGATGCTCTGATCTGCAGCAAAGTAGCGAGGCTGAGATATCTGCTTAATACCACAAAGATCAGTGTCATCATGGTGATATGATGATAGTTTTCTTCACAAGGATTCAGTGAATCAGAAAACAGGCTGTTCTCAGCAAGAAAAAGCAAAGAAAATGAGAACATTAAGTGGTTTTTCAGAACCTCTACAGTAGCTGTGTCTACATGTGTGAATCCAGAATAAATCATGTAAACACCTGAATCTGATCTGATCAGATCAGCAGAACAACAAATGCAAACGCTCATTCTGTGGTGTGAGTTTGTTGTGTGTGTGTGTTGTGTTTAACGTGACCTGTGAGTCAACGCGATCAGAACACTGTTCAGTGGGAAAATGTGAAGCGAGATTATCAGGCGTCTGGATGGTCGAAAGACTCTAAATGAATTGTTCACACAGACATTTCCTTAAAAATCATCTGATCAGATCATTTTAAGCGTCCATATAAACGTGTCTGTTGGAATCTGATCACATGATCGCAGCTGGAGAGAAGGAAAGTGTGTCCATCTAAACGTAGCTCTTGGTGATGATGATGATTCGTGGTGCAAATAAAAAGGAAATCTAGAAGGAGTTGCATACCTGCTGCATCAGGTGTGGTAATCTGCAAAGGACCACCTGCATGTAACATGAGGTTTATGCAATACCAGCAAAACAAAAGAGATGATCGTCGACTTCAGGAGGAACGAGAACACACACAGGACTGTTTCCATCCTGGGAGAGGAGGTGGAGGGGGCCAAGGAATACCT
>JBAMHX010000017.1:18827998-18841002 GCA_037177515.1 Pseudomugil tenellus | reverse complement strand
GATAAGTGCAGTCGAACTGCTGTAGTGTAGTTGGGCACAGGTGTTGCCTGCAGTGCTAGGTGCACTATTTATTTTTTATTGTCTTTATTGTCGTTTTTAATATAGATTTTATCATAATGCTGCAAACGTTCAGAGGTCAAAGTTTTCTTTTGCAACCAGATACTTTTAAAAAAACTAATATTGCATCCAGTTATTGTACTTGAAACATTTAGTTTCTGTTTATTTTGCAACTTCATGAAGAGAAAACTCAATGTTGGGATGACTGTCGTGTTTAAAACTGATCTTTAGCTGTTTGTTTCAATCAGCATCCCAACATCCCATCATTTGTTCCCGGTTATGTGTTTTCTATAAAAAAATACCATAAATAAGACAGAGGAAATGGACTTTTGCAGTTACATGTGTTTGTAAAAGTGTTTGAGCTGAAAATCTGGCATCACTCAGCATCATGTGCGGTGTGTCTATAACGAGTCAGAAACAGTTACCAGGCCACGTCTCCGGACAGACAGGTCAAACCACCGGACTCAGATCTGTCAACGCAACATTTTCTCATTTAAACTGGTTTTAGTGGATGAAACACTTTAATATTGTTAACTCACACTTGCAGCTCACAGACAAGAGTAAATTCTATCTGCTTTCACATTAATCAGCAAAATTCTCCAAAATCACTGGAAACAATCGCTGCGGTTGTTTATTAGTCACTTTTTCTGTCAATCGAATTGCTAGAATGGTGTAAAAACCGCCAAATATATCAAGTTATTAGCAAAAGCCTACCATGTGCAGCAGGGTTATCAGTAGACCGTGTGTGTGTGTTTGTGACACAACTGTGAGGTTCCGTCCACACCAGGCGTCGTCATGACCACAGAAGCAACCAGCACACCCACAGTCCAGACTGGGAGCCACACCAGCCATTAGGGGTGCAGTGTTGGTCCCCCCGCCACCCAGAATAGAGCCATCCCCATGGCAATGGTCCCGCAGACCAAGCAGGCAAATGTCCTAGCATTGACGTTCCACCTGAGGAATTACATTTATGTTCATCCAACTTTACCACAAGTTTAATATTAAGATATAAAAAGTTCTTGTTTACCTGCAGATGTTTATGAAATGAGAGGAGTTTGAGATTTTGGAATAATAACATCTTAATCCATATTTACGGACTGAATGGAGACTTAATGAGCTTTTGCATCTGATAGTGTCTTTTATGGATAAATATATAATGTATATGTGTTATTGTTCAGCAGCATTCGGCTGCAGGGATCCAGATAAAAGCGCAGAATTATGAGCTGATATTGACTTCATGAGTGATGGTCACATTTACCTGTTTAATGGATGGATGCTTTGACTAATGACGGCCTGATTTTTCATTTTCTTAACCCCCGAGTTTGCAGGAAGGACGGCGTAAATTAAAAGATACAGAATGGGATGTGTGTGTGTGTGGGGGGGGGGGGGGGGGTGGAGGGTGAGGAGGAGGATGGGGGCAATGCGAGATAAAAAACAAGTTTTTGTTGGAAATGTCCACAAATCCTTTCTGGCATATTTCACGTGTGCAGAGCGTTGAATCACATGCAAATAGTTTTCTCCTCTCTTTATGAAAACGTCTCTTTCTGGTGTCCCGCCTTCGTTTTAACGTCAGGTTCCGACCTTTTGTCACAACTAATCTCCTAACTCTTGCCTCAAAAGAATAGAACCCTGAAAACTGCAGACAGCTGCTGCACAGGAACTAACAGTAATCCATTCAGCTGAACAGTTTTCTGATGGGACCAGTGAAAATACTGCACGCTGTAAATATAATAAAGGTTGAATTTGGACGCTGCTGTCAGAATGAAAGAAGAGAGTTTGTGCTAATATGTCATTTAGGGAGTAAACACGCTGAGAGAACAATCAAATAGAACAAATAAACCCGATTGGTATCGGCTAAAATAGAAGTGATATTGAAATTAACTGTACTGTTTGTTTTTCATGTGGTGTTGAAATAATTAGAATGAGATTTTTAATCACTGTTATTATCAAATGAAATATAAATCAATTTAATTACATTTATGTACACCACCAGTCAAAAGTTTGGACACACTATCCCACTGGGTTTAATGGGAAAGTGTGTCCAAACCTTTAACTGACTAGTTTATGTAAATTGGATACAATCTCTCCAAACCAACTAATAAGCAAAATAATCAATAACAAATGTATTTACCACTGATACCAAATTCCCATCTTCAATAACATACCTGCTGTTACCACATTATTATGTTTATAAATTTAGGACTGTAAACAAAAAAAAAAAAAAAAAAAAAAAAAAAAAAACTTGTTAATGCAAGAAAACATTAAAAACTTTAAATAGAAATTAATAAAAGAAAAAGCTCAAAAAGTAGATAAAAAATAAAAGTTAGTGGAGAATTAAAACTTGTTTTGATTAAATCAGCTAAATTTGTCTCTTTTAGTCTCTCTACATTAAATATTGTTAAAAATGATCTTTACAATATTTCAGTACGATGGTATAAAGTCTTCATTTACCAGGAAAAGCTGGTAAATTCTGCAGCATCTTCTCATTCCAGTAAAAGATGGGGGTTAGCTGGGGCTTCTCCCAGCAATCACTGGGTGAGAGGCGAGTACACCTGGACAGGTCGCCTGTTTAGATTTGTGCGTTCATTTTTTATACCAATTCTTCATCACATTAGCTTAAAATAAAACAAGTGAAGAAACCATTAGGTCATAAATGAATCGTCACACGTGTTGCATTTTGCAAACCAGCAAAGTTTCACAAGAAATCTTTTTTTTTCTGTTTGTTATTGTCAGGATGTGTTGCATGATGCAAACCTGTGTGTTTATTCATATTTATAACAAGCCAATCCCAACTGATATCGGGCGAGAGGCAGGGTACACCCTGGACATTTCGCCTGTCCATCACAGTCCAATGGTTGTTTTATTGATTGCTGGATGATGTTTGCATTGTGGATCGATGTGATTGGCTCATTGATCATATGATTGATGTAGATGGATGTATTGTTACACGCCTAGTAGACAGCTAACATTTCCAATCTTAAAAATATTAATATTACTATTTTAATGCTCTGACATTAATTTGCTGTGCACGTCAAAGATTATTTAGTGTGAGTGCACAATATGCAATATGCTGACTAACTGCTAACTCATTTCTGATCACACAAAGCAAGATGGAGAACCACCCCTGCAAAAGTTTTATTAAAATGTTTCATTTCCTTCCTAATAATGTTATGAAAAATAAAAACTTGAATAAAAACGGCTAAAGAAAGACTCTTTCAGGATACAGCAGCATTCAGGATACTCTCGCATCCATCTGGACTGATTTGTTGATGATAAAATGTGGTGTATCTGCCACTGCCGCCCTTCAGATAGAAATCGGCTGTGCAATTCTGGATTCAACAGCTCTCCAGTCTCAGTCGTCTTAAGGCCACAGCTGCTCCAACATAACAAGTCTTTATCCCAACTGTGATTCTTTCATTTGTTATTCCAAACATTCCTTCACTCTTTTCTTTGTTCTCCATCTTGTCTCAACGTTTCTCCCGCCTATTTTCCTTTGTTCCCTTTTAGTCCATACATTTACTGAGGCCTTTTTTTATCCACCTGCAAACCAAGACACCACCTTGAGAGGAGCCTCGTGCATTTGGCAGCAGTGTACAGAATCAACCATGCCAGTTTGGAAGCACTGTTTGACAGCCCCAAGTTTTGCTAGAATGCAAATGTCTTGCACTGTTACATATTCGAGTGGTGTGCGGCTGTGAAACATTGCTCACGACAACAGAAGGCAGCACGAAAAGACAGTGTGTCTCTGTCTTAAACATGGACTTGAGGATGGTCTCGGAATGAACAACACAGTCTCACCATCTGGGAAAATGTCATAGGACATTATTCATTCCAGCTTTAAGACACATTTGTGGAAAAGAAAAAACTTTATAGAAATAAAGTCTAAAAGCTTTTCAGTGGAAGACAGAGAAGAGATGTCCTCATCAAGTGTCCAGTGCCCTTCATCTGACCCCGTTTCCTCCGGGTTGCTGTCCTGCAGGGTGTCGTTTCCCTGCTTGAACAACCCTGGCTGACATTAATGGGTCATTCTGGAAATGTTGGATCCATTTGATTGGAATCCTGCGTTGGAGCAGGAAAACAACAACAACCTACAGGATAAAGACCCTCCATGACCAGAGTGTCACATCCTCGTTGCTTTATTTCAGAAAAGGCTCAGTGTTTCAGTAAAAGGTGGTCCATGGACATCCAACAGTCTCCACATGTAAATTTAATAAAACAAGAAGTTCAAGTCTTACAGGAAACAACTTTCATATTGTTTTGGGGTCAATATGTCAGAATGTAAGAGTTTAACTTCTTTGTAACCTTTTTCCTACCACTGGCTCTGCCTTTTCCAGACAGGTTTTTTTATGTATCCCTGCTCCACAACACCTGGTTTATTAAATAGATCCCCTAGCCTCATTACTGCCTCCGCCAAGGAGGTTATGTTTTTGCCGGCGTTTGTTGGTTTGTTTTTATACACAATAGCAAAAAGTTATGGATGGATTTTGATTACATTTTCAGGAAATCACCGCCTGGATGCAAACCTGAACAAAGCATATGCATTATCTGATTGGATAAAATAGTCCCGTGGGGTTACACTGAACTGATCCTTCCACATCAGCAACAGTGTACTGTTTGCATTTCTTGGTTTCTTACCTCCTCCAAGGAGGCTATGTTTTTGCCACCGTTGGACATGTAACACACATGATTTGATCTAAAGACATTGTGGTGTTTATTCTGCCTACTTGTGTACAGCAATTTGTCTCAGTTGTGGTTGTTATTAAAGTGCTTTATAAATAAAGTTGAGTTGAGTTGAGTAATGAGCACCAAATTATAGCTGAGTTCATGGCAAATTGGAAGTATGCCATCGGATTTAACTTATCCTCAATAGATACAATAACGGAAAACAGTTAACACCTAATAACTTTTCAACTAATAATAAAGATAACTCGATTCCAAAAATCAAGGCTATGTTTTAATGGTCAACTAATCTAACAGAGTAGATAAAATGAATGTAGGACTGTTCTTTTAATGGGAATCGTAAGGGGGACTGGTCATGCTCAGAGTGCTTTTCTAGTCATGTATGTTTTGGTTGTGTTTACCTACAGTACTCTGCATTAAACCCACAATATGCTTATCTCTGCAGTATTTGGTTTGCTGGAAATGGACTGAGACCTGTTTGTAGTTCACTTCTTTCACCCGAATCAGAATTCATTTGCACTTTAAAAAACCCCTGTCAAAGCGGTCTTTCCGAGCATTCGGATTGAAATGGCTGGTGTGACTGTGTTCTAAGATTACAACAAACTGTGCTGCATGGCTGTCTGCAGAGCTGTATGTGCATCTTATAATGACTGTTTACATCACAGGCAGCCGATGGAGCGTCAGAGCCTCACTGATGTGCAAACACGATAGGATTCAAATCAGCAAAACCTATAAACAGACCAATTCACATCCTCAACACTATGTTGGAAATCTACTTTTTCCCAACTTCTAATGAGCACCCCCCCTCTGCAAATAGAAGAAATGCTGCTGACATGACAGATGCGTCCTGCTGGAAACTGATTGCCAACCACTGCTGCTGCTCAATATTACCAGACTAAATTTTAGCACACATTTTTGGATTCATCATGTTGTTTCTTCATCATTTTTGTTTCCTTTGAAAAGATGAATAAGACCTAAAAGATGCTGTATTGTACTAGATGAGCGGCTGTCAGGAAGCGAAAGCCCCATCGGGTGTATTTTTGTTGTCTCTAGCCCTTCAAGCACTATACCGTGTTTCTGCTCCTGGCTCCCTCAACGGAGAGGTCTAAATTTAAATCTGACTCTTTCTCCTTTTGTTGTTCTCCTCTTCAATTTGTGAAAGCAAAACTGAGAGTGGATGGAATTAAGTAGTTACTTCCGTGCCTGTGGTCTGTCACTGATATCAAACTGCAGCCCGGTTTAGTGGTAACACGGTATGTCAGGCTCTTGTCCAATGAACTGTACTGCATTTGGAGTGGTGTGGCAGCCTCTTGTCACATGCCATCGGACACATGGGTCCGGGTGAACAAATATTTTGTCCTCACAATGAAACAAGCTGGATTTTCGTTCTTTTTTTTTAACCTTGTGAGTCAGCAATCCTTTTAGCTCTGCGGCAGAAGATTGCCTGCAATTCTCCATTTTTTCCTGTTCAAACTGAGCTAATCCTCTGTGGGCTGAATGGCTGCATTTGTCCTCTTCTAAAGGAAATAAGCACACAACTAAGTGTCATAGAAGTGATTGTTTTTTGCATATTGGAGTGTCTTATTTTTTAAAAATTTCTCTTGATGTTCTTCCTCACAAACTATGTAGCTATAGCTCTTGTTATTCCAGTAAACATGAGAGGGTACTCGTATGCAGTGTGTAATTAATAAAAACTATCATCCATCTATCTTCTACTACTATTCCGGGGTCAGGTTGTGGAGACCGTGGAGATTCGGCAACTCATCCTGGGTGATCCTAAAGCGTTTCCAGGCCAGTCGAGACATATAATCTCTCCAGTGTGTCCTGTGTCTTCCCTGGGGTCTTCTCTCAGAGGGACGTGGCCTTACTGGGAGGCACCCAGAGGGCATTCTGACCAGATTCCTGAGTCACATCATCTGTCTCCTCTTGATTGATTGCATGTCCGTAGAGCTAGCTTCTGCAGCTGAAGATCAGACTGCCAGGGTCTCTGCATTCGGCGATCACCCAGCTTTCACTGCACCCGACCCCAATCTTCTCGCATAACCCCATTATCCTTTCTGGCTGAGTCCAACTAGGCCTCATGGGCAATAGCCCAGCCAGCAGGCACTACCCTTATACCAGTGAGTTGTGTCCAGGTGAAGCGAACTTGGATCTATTGTTTTCATTCATCATCAGGGTCTTTGGTCTAGTACCTTCCCTACAGACCTGTTTGTCATAGGTGACCTTACCAGGGGTATACAGTCCCCAACAACATGTCTCCTATTACAATGGAGCCCAAGTTCAGTCCTCGATCTACCATTGTGCAACTCTTCTCCAACACACTTGAACCAGTTTGTTACAAACTTCTGCAGAGCTGGAGGACGTGCATAAGAGGAAATTTCGTTATTTGTTCCAGGATGGTAGATCTCGAGGACCGGATTTGTGCACCTCTGTCCTAGGATCCTTGGGGCGCACAAACTCATCCATCACAGTGGGATTGAGACTCGAAGAATGAGGAAAAATATCACTGACACTGAAACATGCACACCATAGGAATATAAAGACTAGTTTTACTTTAATCTGTCTCAACAGGCTACAACAGTTGATTGTACAATATCGTTAGGAGGATCCTTTTGAAAAAACCTCACCTCTTTCTGTAAAGGCCAAACACTCCTCCAGATGGCTTGATGTATCAGCCCTCTTAACTACAGTGGACTGAATAAAGCAGAAGTGCTCCAAGAAAAGAGTTCTGATTGCAACACTTCAGCGCTCATTTCCCCCCTTCATGGTCTCTTGCCTGCAGCCATCATACTCGCACCCGCAAAACACCACTTCTGACCTGCACAGGTGCTCTAGCAGTAATCTGCCCCAAAACAGGAGCTAATTTTGGCTTGAGGGTCTTACTTTGAATTTTACGATGAGGAATTAAAAGACTGAGGGAGGGAAATGGAAGTGTTGGGCTAATTAACAGAATTTTGTGGATCCCAGGGAGAGGTGATTACAGAGAATAAAAGCTTTCAACAAGCGTGGCATAAGGTAATCCACCACTCTGTCCTCACATTGCCCACCAGGCAGTAAGTGATGCCCTGGGCATGGCAGATTGATTGGCTAGAGTTCAAACAAAGTATGACTTTCTGTTTCATGCCACAGCTGGAAGAGGAGAGTCTGTTTGTCCCTCAGGTTGTCTGTTCATTACAAAGTCAGAGCAGCAAAGATGATTTGGTCAGCAGTTTGATTTGGTGAAATAGTATTTAAATAACATGACAAAGTAAAATGTTTCTTTGTGTTTCATAATGCTGTAAAGCCCTGTGCTTTTTCACCAAATCAGGTTTATTTTATGGTTTGATGAAAGGGCATGAAGTTCAGTAAAATATCAATCAGGGTTTAGTTAGTCCTTTAAATAAAAGCAGACTTGGATGAAATAAAACATACTGCTCCATTTGGGTGAAAACTGGGACATCGTTGCTGTAATTGGGCTTGATAGAGGCTGATGGACTCAATTTCCTTCATCACACACACAAACACACACACTCATGTCTAGTTTTTATAATTCAGTCTTTAAACTGAATGAGGCTGCAGCTATCACATGAGTAGAAAGATCAGCAGCCTTCCAAAACCGACTGAGCACAACATGACAACACACACATGGCATTAGATGTAATTACTCATGATAAGTGTTGTACCATATCAAAATACCATAATATTATTGATTTTTTTCATGAATAAATTACTTAAAATATGCTTTGACAAAACTTTAACATTAAACTGGCTTACATTGGGCTACAGCTAGCTGGCTTCTGTATTGATTAGCATGTATTGCATTCAACCTCATGTATTTATATATACACGGCAAGGTTTCTTTTCTTTTTTTTGTTATGATGCTTTTAGTTTTGCTAACAAACAAGTTTTTACCTGCAGTAGACAGCAAAACACTCTTAATTACAAAGTCAGGGGTTAAAGCTAGGCTAATGCTAGGCTAGCAGCATATAAACAACCTTAACCTCTAAAAATTTAAAGTTGATTTAGCAAATGCTACATCTCAGTAATATTTGTTTATTTAATCATTTATATGTATTAATTTATGGATTTTATCTGAGAGCATCATAATGGACATCTATAGCAACAGATTGGTGGTGTTTGCATACAAGCTGTTGGATGAATCCTACAGCTGATCAGTTTAGGCAATTAGATCTTCTCAGACATGTTGGATAACTTTCTGTTGGGTGTATTTGTAAAAGTTATAGAAATAGTATGTGTTTGTCCTTTTTGACCTATTTATTTTTCTTAGTTGGTATCTTTATCTTTATATTTACTGATTGCGCTGCCTTTATTCCACATGAATAAAGTTGTTATGATGTATAATAATTTATTTCTACAGATGTGTTGCTAGGACGATGGAACCTGACCCAGAAAATTTAATAACTTCATCAGAAAATCAAGTTAATTAATGAAATCAATACATGGAGCTGAAATTGAGACTCATCAGAGCATTTTTATCCAGTTCTGGTGAGTCTTTGTGAATTGTAGCTTCAGTTACCTGTTATTAACTGCACGACTGGAACCTGGTGTGTTCTGTTGCTGGAGAACATCTGTTTTATTTAGTTATTTCCGGGTTTGTTTGGCTTTTTTTTAGCTGAATCATAAACATCTATCCTGAATTACCACTACCAACCAGTTTCAGAACCCTGAAGTCCACGCAGAACTCATCCCTGCACACAAGTAGATGAACGGACTGGACAACCAATGGACAACAATGTTAGGATGTGTGAAAGTATGAGTGCGGCGATGTATGAAAACATTTCACATTTATAAATACGAAGGAGCAGAAATGGGCCTTAAACTGATCGTCATGTCTCTACAGCATGATGCGACCAAAATTTTGCATACTGGTGGTCACCGCTAGGGGCCAGTACACAACATTTGTACTCTGAAATACTGAAAAGGTCCATTACCATCAGTTTACTGAATTCTGTCTGTACAATTTGGATAAATATGTATTAAGTTGATGTTGTAAAAAGAAATTTAACCACAATTAGTAGAACTTTGTGGTAATGTAGTTGAATTTGTAGGAGTTTGTTTTTCTTTTTTTCTGTTAAGATAATTCATTTTTAAATGGTTTAAATTCAGAATTTCCAAACCAGTAAAGTGGGAAAAAGGCCCAGAACAAACTAATGCTGAGGATTTATCAAACCAGTATGGGACCAAAGTGATTCTGAAGGGTCCATTGCCCCCCGACTGGCTCCAAATTGACTCCAGCTCATATGTGGTGCTCGGCTGATGAGATTAGATGGATCGTTATCAGCTATTTGTGGTCAATCGGCAGAGAGGGAAATGTACTGGACTGAAATTGTCTTGCTGTGTGGTGGTGAGAGCTTACTGGTGAGGTACAGTATCCTGCCGGGTGTATGGTACAGGATTAGCATGCAAAGTGATGGTTGTGTTAAAGCAGCTTAAAACTAGCTGATATGAACGTAGACGTCTTTTAAACATGAGCGCCAGCTCAGAAAGGTCTGACTTCAGAGCATTTAAAGTGCTGCGCTTTAATCTTAAATGCAACCAGTTGTTGCTCCTCTGCTTAATGTAAATGATGCGAAAGATTTGTCTCCACTTTTTAGCCGTTTATTTCCTGCTTTTCCACGAGAGCATAGCAGCATTTATCCATCACTTCCCTGTAAATGAAAGAGGAAAACAAATGCGCTCATGGTGTCAGTAAGAGACTTTTTACCAGGATTTGTTGCTTTAAAGCTGATCCCCTCCTTTTTGTGTGTGTGTGTGTATGTGTGGGGGGGGGGGCTGTAAATTGACCACACTAAATATGAATATTTAGCATTTTTCTTATCTGTGTGAGTGATAAATGATCAGGTGTGTGTCTTTAATGTGGTGTACTTATGTGAAAACTTAATGTGGAAATGATTTAAGTGTATTTAATCACAGTTGGAGCTCGTCCGGTTTGGTATGAGAAGTGCTACATCAATACATTTGAGATGGTTTGATTTTAACTTCTGTTCTTTTAATGATTCTTTCTTTACCACATTACACAAGCTTCTGTCATCAAAGTCCGTTTTATGTGTAAAATGTGCTATATATATTTTCTGCTGAGCTGGAACAGAAAATTGCAGCTAAAAGAAATTCTTTACAGCTCAGATATTCTACATATTTCTTTGAATTTGGTGTCAGTAACCAGAGGGCTGAATCCTCGTCCCTTACCCAATTATAGTGTCACGTTTTATCTAGCTTTTACTTTTTCACGTCTCCATCCTCAAACATTTCCTCCTCCAGCTCTTTTTTCACTCTATCACATTTTTTCTCTCGTTTCTCGCCAACAGTCCATTGAATTTCCTCACATCTCTCTTCCCAGCTTGTCTCTTCTGTCCACATTATGGGCTGGCGGCCTGACAGAGACTTTAGTCAGCCACAGTACGTCTCCCCTACAGTTATACCCAGAAATATTTGGACAATAACACCATTTTTCTGATTAGTCTCTGCATGACATCGTGGATTTGATATGAAACAAGAGAGGTTTAGCTGAAGTGCAGACTTTCAGCATTAATTCAAGAGCTTGAACAACTATAGTATCAGTGCTTCTCAAGTATTTTCTCCATTTTATTCCACGTAGAATAATTTTGGGGCAAAATTTCCCTGAAGCAGAGAGATCAATTTCTAGCTTTGCTCAAGAGCCACACGCAGCTTCAGCAGGTCTCCAGTCAGTCTCCGGCAGGTCTCCAGCAGGTCCCCAGCGGGTCTCCAGCAGGTCTCCATCACGTCCCCAAAGAGATCTCCAGCAGGTTACCAGTAGGTCTCCGGCAGGTCTCCAGTCAGTCTCCGGCAGGTCTCCGGCAGGTCTCCAGTCAGTCTCTAGCAGGTCTCCATCAGGTCCCCAAAGGCATCTCCAGCAGATTACTAGCAGGTCTCCAGTCAGTCTCTAGAGGGTCTCCAGTGGGTCTCCAGCGGGTCTCCAGCAGGTCTCCATTAGAACCCAAAGGGATCTCCAGCAGGTTCCCATTAGGTCCCCAAAGGGATCTCCAGCAGGTCTCCAGTCAGTTTCCAGCGGGTCTCGAGCAGGTCCCCAGTGGATCTCCAGGAGGTCCCCAAAGGGATCTCCAGCAGGTCTCCAGTCAGTCTCCAGCGGGTCTCTCTCCAATGAATTTTCCTCCTGCGGGTTTCCAGTAGAACTCCAGCAGGTCTCCAGTTCAGCAGGAAGCAGCATTACTTAAATTGGAATTTGACCGAACACTGGTCTGCTGTGAAATGCTGCCAGTAGGCTTCAAGGTGCAGAAGGAAAGTAGTTTTCCTTGTAGACAAGACCCCACCAGGAATACGTTTTAATGGGAGGCATGTAAATAAATTACTCCTGTTCTATTCAGCGGTGGCCACGGGGCTCCCAGTGAAGAGAAGGACCATTACGGTGACGGATATGATCCAGAGCTGTACGCGGCCAGCTGCGTGCTGGGAGGCGAACGGGGCGAGTCGGCTGGGGAGACCTCCTGGGGAAAACAAAATAGCACAGATGGAAAAAGGTGAGAGTTTCTGCCTCTCCCCGGACCAGGTTTTAACGATCACGTTATATTTTCTCTGCAGTGATGGAGGGAGGTTTTCCTCTGCAGATTTACTGGTCAGGATGGTGAGGTGATGTATATGCACTGGTCATTAACCAGCCAGAGGAGTGCACCTTTAGTGGCTAGCGCTTTGGCGTCCATCCCAATTGGTTAGAAAATGATTGCTTAGCCCTCATAGGATCATTTGAATCTCTGTAAAAGCTCTCTGCTATTAGTGGAACCTCAGAGGAGAAATTAATAACCACTCCAAAGCAGCAGTTAGCATGCCGCTCCTTATATAACGTCATTATATGCACTGTCTCTGAGCAGTGATGGGATGGATTCTTCCTGAAGAGATTATCGGATTATTTACAATGTTACAAGTGTGCAGATTGGCAAAAGTCAGATCAGATATTCAAAATGAATAAATTGTAATCAGCATCAAATAATTAGAACTTTCTGACCACTTTGGATCAGAATGTACTAAATTCTCAGGTGTTTATTTCACAATTATTTACAAGACTATATAAAAAAAAAGGTGTGCCAAACTATAGCCATCACTGCAGTGCCCTCCTAATCTGCTTGGATTGGGATGGAAAATAATTTTTATGTGTCAGGATTATGACTCAATCACAATAAAGTTCTTTTCTATCTAAAAAATTATACTGAAACGCAAAACAATGGTTCTTGGCCACTTCAGGAATATATATGTATGTACATATATATATATATATATAAATAGTTTTAAACAGA